>CM046943.1:147194889-147701001 GCA_025698515.1 Gossypium sturtianum
AGATACCCCTAGGAGGTATGGGATCTACTAAAGCCTTGCATATAACTACCAGATGTAAGGGATACACATTGTCGGGAGTTCTAATAGATAATGGTTCAGCATTGAATGTATTACCTTTGTCTACACTAAATAGATTACCCATAGATAGTTCGTACATGAAAGGGTGTCAGAATATAGTACGGGCATTCGGTGGCACAGAAAGAAGAGTCATTGGGAGAATAGAAATACCTTTGCTGATTGGCCCAACTACATATGAGGTGGACTTTTTAGTGATGGACATTAAACCCTCGTATAACTGCCTGTTGGGAAGGCCTTGGATACATTTAGCCGGGGCAGTGCCTTCATCGTTTAATCAGAAGTTGAAGTTAGTATCAGAGGGGCGGTTGATAACGATAAATGCTGAGGAAGATATTATTGCCACTGTAACTAGTGATGCGCCATATTTGGAGACAGATGACGAAGCAATTGAGTGTTCATTTCGATCTTTGGAATTTGTAAATGCAACATTTATCACTGAAGAAAATAGAATTCTGATACCGAGAATCTCCGAAACCACAAGAATGAGATTGCAGTTGGACCGTAGGAAAATGAGCTTTACTGGGAAAAGGGCTTGGAAAGTATCTTCAAGGGAGAGTTTTGGCTCCAAAATTGAAAGAAAAGCAAGATCGCTTTGGCTTAGGGTTCAGGCCAGATGCAAAACAAAGAAAGAAAGAATTAGAAAAAAAAGGTAAGAAAGAAGACGGGCTTGTTTGAGTGGCGAGGAAACCAAGTGGGAACCCATGATAATTCCGCACATATCCAAAACCTTTGTGTCGGGAGGGGTCATTCATGCTGAGTAGAAGGCGCCGAAGGAAGAAGACATTACAACAATTTTGGGCAATGTCTGCATTAATGACATATCTGAAGAAAGAATCGGGGAATAAAAGTTTCCAAAGCCCTTACATACTTGGGAAGATTTTAAACAATGGGACTGTGGAAGGGATCCCTGTACTTTTAGAGTTAATCTAGAGTAATATTCAAAACATGCTTGTTGCTTTAAGCCCAGAAGCAATAAGAATCTTTTTGTGAAATGGGCTTGTGTCCAGAATTTTTATTTCAATAAAATGCATCTTTTTAAGTAAATATTTTTTTTATTTCATACTGTACATTCTTTTGTGTTTTAGAATATTCTTTCATTCTTTATTCATGACCATACTATAAAAATAATCATCCTTAGAATCATTTATTCTTTGGATTACCTTTGTATCTAGGTACCCAGATATCAATGACATGAGCGACGTTGTTACAGACTCCCTTTTTGAATAAGATATGGGTTTAGGGGATCTAAGGACTTTGAAGATGATAGAGATTGTAGCCTATTTTTTGATTTGTTAAGGATAGTAGAACAAGTGAAAATAGACTCTACTTTACAAAGGGTCAGTGGACATTACAATTTTAGGAAAAAAGTGAAGATCGAAGCCTAGCTCACCACAGAAATAAGGCAAGACATCATTGAGCTATTTTCAAGAATTCCAAGATGTTTTCATACAACCATATCGAGGAACACCAGGCTTGAAATGTGGGTATGCTGTTCTACGATGGTCAGGCTAATCAAAAGGATTGGGCTACTGGTTTACCAAGAAAAGGAAATTGCATTAGTTACGCCATAAATGCCAAATTGGGAAGACAAGACTTATGTGCCTCTTCCATTCTTTCTATAGGTGGGGCATAGATGTTATGAGGCAGATCTCGTCAAAAGCATCTAGCCGATACCAATTCATCTTCGTGGTTATCAATTACTTCACTAAGAGGGTGAAGGTTGCTTTATATGCCAAAGTTACAAAGTCAGCAGTCATCAAATCCAAATCCAAATGCAAATTCAAATCCAAATTCAAATCCAAAATCAAATTCAAATCCAAATCCAAATCCAAATCCAAATCCAAATCCAAATCCAAATACAAATCCAAATTCAAATCCAAGTTCAAATGCAAATGCAAGTTCAAATACAAATTCAAAAAAGTGGCAATAAAGAATGCCAGAAAGAAACATGTTTAACATAATTGCACAATGTCAAAAATTTACAGTCTGTTCAAAGATCAGACACCATATTAGTACAGCAAAGGCAGCCAAAAAAAAACCATTCAAAATTTTTGAAAAATGACTGAGACTTGTAAAGGTTGGCATAGAGAAGTTACCATTTACCCTCTATGTTTCTTGAACGTTGGCCAGGACCTTCACCGGGGCAACATCTTTCTCATTGGTTTATGAAAAGGAAGCAATTGTTGATTCCTTTTCTCCAAGCTTTGATTGAATTAAGAATTGGATGAAATAGAATGTTTCCAGTAAACTTGATTCAAAGTATTTAAAACGGATGATATGGGCTTATGACAAAGAGGTTCGTCCAAGAGAATTCCATGATGGGGACCTGGCATTAAGAAGGATCCTTCACATACAAAAGGACTTCAGAGGAAAGTAAATTCCAAATTTGGAAAAACCTTATGTAGTGAAGAAGATTTATTCTGGAAGATCATTAACTTTGACCAAGATGGATGTCAATGACATGTCCAAGCTGGTGAATTCAGATTTCGTCTAAAAGGAGAGGCCAAGGTGAAAACCCGCAAAGGGCACCTTGAGACCTTAAAAAAAAAAAAAAAGGAAAAGAAAAAAAAAAAATTTTCAATCAAAAAAAGAAGAAAGAAAAAGGAGAGGTCAAGGCGAAAACCCGCAAAGGGCGCTTTGAGACCAAAGGGGATTTGAGTTGAAAACCTGAAAAGGGCGGCTCAAATTTTGATCGAAAGTGGGTCATACAGTAGTTTCGCTACGCTTGAATTAACAATGAGGAAGTATGTGACGTCTTGGGGCATCGACAAAGTACTCCAGATCCCCTAAACACATCCACGGGCTCAAAATGGTCCTCAAGAAGTTTGAACAAGAGAAGCTCAGTGCGATATCTGGGGCACCTAGTTTCCATCTTTCCCATTCTGAATTTGTTGTCTTTAATTATTGTATTCATTTCAAAATACACTACCAATAAATTTCCTTCTTGATTGCGAATGCTATATTTTCTTAGCTTATTTGTTTCGAGCTATGCTCCTAATTAATTCCCTTCCTGTCCATTGTTATGATCTCTTTCAAGTATTTTGCATTGAAATAACGATTAGTGGACTAATAATACTTTCATAAAAGGAGTTTCGCATATTACTCTGGAACCTTCTGAATAATAAAAGGACTCGAAACATTACTATTGTTTAAAACCCACCAAGTTTAAGGGATGGAAATATTGGTAGAGAAAGAGCCCAAATTGAGACTATCTCTTCAGATTTTTGTAGGATATTGTGTCAGTGATACAATCTTGATGAAAAATGGGCAATGTTAACCCAAGAGTAAAAGGGGAATCATTCTCGGAAAAATGATATTCTGCATACATGCGAGCATCATGCATACACATATGATTGGGTCACCCGAGGAGTGATCAGTTGATGGAACAAGTTACAGTCCTCTACCCCTGAGTTGTGATGGTATGAATGGAAAATGATACAGGCCATGTACCTTCGAATAACAATGGGATGGGTTGAAGAAGAAACAAATCTTACATTTTGGACTCGCAGTGGGATGGATTGGAAAAGATTCAGATCTTATACTCCAGAGTCATAATAAGATGAACCCTGAAGTTACAGTGGGGCAAATCTGTTTGAGCAAGATATAATGGTTTTCTCGGGTTTTCTGTCAAGAATACCAGCCGAACAAAGGGCATCATATTACCCTGATGAACAATGAATGATGGCACCTTAAGCAGGGATCATTCTCATAAAATTTTGCCTTCATGCAAAACACATTTAGTTAGGGGCATTTGATTCATTCTGATCATTGCATCCTAATCATTCTCATGACATTCTGCATTCATGCAAATGTCGTCCATAATAGATTTAGTTAGGAGCATTAGATTCATTCTGATCATTGCATCCTAACCATTTTGCATAAGCATAAACACATAAAATCGATTTTACAGGATATATTCCCTAGAGAACAGGGTCGTAATATCGGTGAATTAGTAGATCTCGTTTTCCTGAGTTTGCAGCGAAGCGGATCGAAGATACTAGTCTGGCACCCCTGAGTTTGCGGTGGAGCAGACTGATGATCTTCTCTCCCTGAGTTTGCGGTGGAGCAGATTGAAGATAGATCTGGCAATCTTGAAGTTGCAGGAGCATACCAAAGACATCAGATCTTGTCTACTTGAGTTTGCAGTGGAGCAGATTGAAGATAGCAAATCTGGGAATCCTGAAGTTGCAGGAGCAGATTGAAGATAGCAAATCTGGCAATCCTGAAGTTGCAGGAGCAGATTGAAGATAGCAGATCGGCAATCCACGAAGCAGGAGCGATCGAAGACATCGATCTTGTCTCCCCGAGTTTGTAGTGGAGCAGATCGAAGATACCAGTCGGCATTCCTGAAGTTGCAGGAGCAGATTGAAGATAGCAGATCTGTCATTTTGAAGCTGCAGGAGCAGATCGAAAACCTCGGATCTTGTCTCCCTGAGTTTGCAGTGGAGCAGATCGAAGATACCAGTCTGGCATTCTTGAAGTTGCAGGAGCAGATTGAAGATAGCAGATCTGGCATTCTTTAAGTTGCAAGAGAAGATCAAAACAAACCTTATCTCCCTGAAGTTGCAGTGGAGCAGATTGAAGATAGCAAATCTTATCTCCCAAAAGTTGCTGCGGAGCAGAATAAAGCTACAAGTCTAAATTCCTTGAATTGGATCGAAGCGCTAGTTCTCATGCCCCTGAAGATACAGTGGGATGGAATGAAGCTACTCAAAGAAGAAAAGCACTGAAAGAAGTCCAAGATTCAAAGACCGGGAAAAATGATCCTTTTTGAAGTCTTTGCTCTATTCTCGTTACACAACAATGAGCAAAGAGGGGCAGCTGTAATAGGCCCATTTCGCCTGGCCCTTTTAAAACCAAAAACAAAATAAACATAAAAAAAACCCAATAAAAGTCTAGTAATTACAATAAAGCCTAAAGTCCAAATTTTACAATTTACAAAACAATAACCCCGAATGGGCCCAAACCTGGTCCTAAATTGCCCAATACTCATTTTAAACCCAAAACCCAAAAACGGATTCAGCTCTCAGGGCCCAGATACATAACAGAACCGAGTGGCCCAAATGGTCCAATAGTGGGTTTCAATCTGGGAAACCCTAGAAGTTTCTGGTGTCTCCTGGTGCCTATGTTCGCACGAGTGGTTCCTCCGTGCAGCCTCGTCACTTCCTCCACGCGTGATCCTCCCAGTTGTACCTGCAACGAACTAACAAACGCAAACAGCACCAAGATTGACAGAGAGAAATAACAGAAAATGAAATAATTTGTATTTTCATATTTTTCATTCCGGCTATAAAAGTCAAATAGATTCATTTTATAGGGATTATTATTTTGTATTATGTAACACCCCAAACCCGACCCAAACACCACGACCGGATCTGGTATGTCACTAAAAATTTTGGAAGAACATGTCGTATTTTCAGAAAATTTTTTTTCTAAAGTTTATCTTCTTATTCGAGAGAAATTTAATAGTTGATAGTTTAAATAAAATATGCCTTTATAAATTAAAAACCCAAATTTAAATAGATACATTAGTTCAATAAGAATTTAAATAACTAAAAGTAATTAAAGCTCAAAATAAAACAAAACATAAACTAGTGGCCCATAGCCTTATTACAACGAGATTTAAAATCCATTAATTAAAAATATAAAGTATTAACTTGAGACTTTTTCTTTGGATCCAGTTGGTCTTTTGCATGGCCACCTTGCGTTCCTCTCCGGCCCATCCAAGCACTAGGTATCACTGAAAGGTTAATTAATAGGGTGAGTCGCGAGACTCGGTGTGCAACCCTCATGCACCACTAGATTTTGGCCTTAGGCCCATAAAAGATTAATAATTCCATTTATAAAAAAATAACAAATAATATGCAAGGCCCAACCCATTTGCCTAGGTTTCCATCCGCTACACGCCCGCATCCCGACCATTCACACCATTGGGGATTTCTATAATCGACCCACATCTGCACGCCAAGATGGCGGTCATGTCGCTCATCAACATATTATGGCCGAAGCCCTTATAATAGATCACGGCATTAGCCGCTACAACATATAACAGATCACGGTATAAACCGCTACACATAAAACGTATAACTTCCTCCTTTCATCAACCCAACCCATGCAGTCATAAAATCAATATGCTTTTATCATATAAAGTCAAACATTCACTGACCTGGTGATTTGCTTCACCCTTTTCGGGTTTCCAACATTAAGCCGAGATATCGGTATTTATCACAACATATAAACTTATGAGCATACATTAATAATCAGATCTAGATGGTGGGGAAGTATTACACACCTGATATCATGAAATCCAATATTCTTAGTCGATGTCCTTGCTATCCGGATCTATTATCCTCAATGTAAAGCCTTGCTCAAAAGCCGGAAAAACACACAAAGATTTAGCCCCTTCAACAATCGGCCAAGGTTAATAAATCCCAAATTACACGTTAAAACTAATAGATCCCTTACCTTGAAATCCCGAAAGTAACACGATTCTATAACTTAGAGATCTATGCGATTGACTCCACTAAAGTTCCCTTCAGATTTCGGCACAAGTAGGCACCACAGAAGTAATTCGGCAATCACAGGAGATGAGATCTAGGGATTTCAGCTTTTAGGAAAATCCTGGAAAAGTATGAACAAGAGAAGGCTGATGTGTCTTTGGCTTTTAAAATACTTGAGTGAGGAGTTTCGGTTTCTGACAGGAAAAGAGAAGAAGGAAAGAAAACAAGGAAGAGACTTGAAGATTTCGGCTAGGAAGAAAAAGAATGGAAAGAGTTTCGGCTTTTGAATCAAAGTGAAGATGAGGGAATAGGCTTAGAGATTTCGGCTTTTGTAGAGAATGAAGAAGAAGATGGAACTTTAGGAGTTTTCGGCTTTTACTCAGAGAAGAAGAGAAAAGAATGAGAGAAAAACCCAAATGCTGAAATTGAAGAGATATTCCCCTATTTATAGAAATTTGGCACTTACCTAACCTTGCAGATAAAATCTGTCTTTTCTCCTTTATCTTAATTTACTAGCTCATCTAAAAGAGACTTAATTATCTCTAACTCCTCCCTCCTTTATCAGCATATTATCCACATATTTTAATCATTAAAATCCCTAAATTTTAGCCTTTATATGCTTATTATCCACATAAAATAAATTCCTAAATAATAGCCTTTATCTGCTTATTATCCACATATTTTAAACATTAAAACCCCTAAATTTTAGCCTTGTTGCCATCCACTCCACCTAATCCTAATGCCCAAAATTTAGCTAACTTAAATTAAAAGAATTGGGCTCCATGAAACTTAAATTTGGGCCCCTTACTCCCTTGTGTGGCGTCACCTCCTAAGATTGGGCCACAAGCCCACTTTGGTATTTTAAACATAGATACTACCTTTTAAACCCTATAATGCCCAAACAGATAATTTTAATCAAGGCCTCTACCTAAGCCTGAGCCCAATTTGGACCCCTAACACTTAAATTAACACATTAAACATATCCACCCATTAAACGCATAGGCCCAAAAATTTAGGATGTTACAGTTCTACCCCCTTTAAAGAAATTTCATCCTCGAAATTTCCAACTAACTATTAATCATACTACCTAAGTCTCACTACCATGCTTTCATTTGCAAGACCCAATACTAAACCCAAAATAAACACTTCAGTATTTTATGGTAGAGTACGCACCGGTATTCACATCTAAAGCGTCCTCGTCCCCTTGTACTCATGCTATCGGTTCGCATTTATCTGATTAAGAATTTTATGAATTAATAAGTTTTTTCCACCATTTAACCACGAATAGTCTTATGAGCGAGAGTTTAAGAGTAGTTCTTTCAAATTGAATTACATCTACAAGTTTTGATCTCAAGTTTGTCTCCTAGTTCCATATACACATACATGCAATCATCAATCATACAAATAGAACTTACATTCATCACCTAAAGGGTATTTTTGTCATTTCACTACCTAAGGGTATTTTCGTAATTTATCCTACTGTGGGTATTTTCGTAATTTTCTAAAATAGGGTTCCTTGGTGATTTTGTGAAATAAGGGTATTTTGGTATTTTTTCAATCCGGGGTTTATTGGTAATTTTACAATCCAGGGGTATATTGGTAATTTTACAATCGGGGACATTTTGGTAATTTTACAAATCGGGGTATTTTAGTCATTTTATAAATAGAGGGTATTTTAGTCATTTTGCAAAATAGGATGGCTGGTCCCTTTCGGGTTTTAAATTATTAATTTGGCCCGTCAACAAATCCTCGCGCTAGGGTGAGCAAATACTACGCACCAGGTAGGATTCCAGGAAGAGAAGGTGAGTCACTAGGATCTGGTTAAGTACCTGTGCTCTTTAGGATCCAATCCTAGACATGCGCATGCCTGTTGCCACACCCTAGTCTTGCGGGTCGTTCACGGGTTTGTTTAGTGAAGTTAAGTCTTATGAGATTTTAAGAGTTGTTTCAGCTAGGCCTAAAGTCCATCAAGTTCTAATCTAACTAATCTACGTCCCATAAAGCCCATCAAGCCCACATATATTATATCACACAATGGTTCAGAATACTTACCTGGCGGACTTGGGCCGGAGACGCAGGTGCCATGCTGAGCTAACAGACCTGTTATCATTTAAAAACATTCATGTTTTAAAAACCTTTTTTTTTCGAAAACATTTTGAACCCAAAACCCAAAGCCGAGTTTTGAACCGGGCTCTGATACCAATTTGTAACACCCCAAACTCGGCCCAAACACCACGACCGGATCTGGTATGTCACTAAAAATTTTGGAAGAACATGTTGTATTTTCAGAAATTTTTTTCCTAAAGTTTATATTCTTATTCGAGAGAAATTTAATAGTTGATAGTTTAAATAAAATATGCCTTTATAAATTAAAAACCCAAATTTAAATAGATACATTAGTTCAATAAGAATTTAAATAACTAAAAGTAATTAAAGCTCAAAATAAAACAAAACATAAACTAGTGGCCCATAGCCTTATTACAACGAGATTTAAAATCCATTAATTAAAAATATAAAATATTAACTTGAGACTTTTTGCTGGATCCAATTGGTCTTTTGCATGGCCACCTTGCATTCCTCTCCATCCCCCGGTCCGAAGCACTAGGTATCACCTGAAAGGTTAATTAATAGGGTGAGTCGCGAGACTTAGTGTGCAACCCTCATGCACCACTAGATTTTGGCCTTAGGCCCATAAAATAGATTAATAATTCCATTTATAAAAAAAAGAAATAACAAATAATATGCAAGGCCCAACCCATTTGCCTAGGTTTCCATCCGCTACACGCCCGCGTGCCGACCATTCACACCATTGGGGATTTCTACAATCGACCCACACCATTACACGCAAAAAGATGGCGGTTATGCCGCTCATCAACATATTATGGCCGAAGCCCTTATAATGAGATCACGGCATTAGCCGCTACAACATATAATGAGATCACGGTATAAACCGCTACACATAAAACGTATAACTTCCTCCTTTCATCAACCCAACCCATGCGGTCATAAAATCAATATGCTTTTATCATATAAAGTCAAACATTCAACGACACGGTGATTTGCTTCATCCTTTTCGGGTTTCCAACATTAAACCGAGATATCGGTATTTATCACAACATATAAACTTATGAGCATACATTAATAATCGATCTAGATGGTGGGGAAGTATTACACACTGATATCGTGAAATCCAATATTCTTAGTCGATGTCCTTGCTATCCGGATCTATTATCCTCAATGTAAAGCCTTGCTCAAAAGCCGGAAAAACACACAAAGATTTAGCCCCTTCAACAATCGGCCAAGGTTAATAAATCCCAAATTACACGTTAAAACTAATAGATCCCTTACCTTGAAATCCCAGAAAGTAACATGATTCTATAACTTAGAGATCTATGCGATTGACTCCACTAAAGTTCCTTTCAGATTTCGGCACAAGTAGGCACCACAGAAGTAATTCAAAGCAATCACAGGAGATGAGATCTAGGGATTTTGGCTTTTAGGAAAAATCTCTAAAAAGTATGAACAAGAGAAGGCTGATGTGTCTTTTGCTTTTAAAATACTTGAGTGAGGAGTTTTGGTTTCGACAGGAAAGAGAAGAAGAAAAGAAAACAAGGAAGAGACTTGAAGATTTTGGCTAGGAAGAAAAAGAATGGAAAGAGTTTTGGCTTTTGAATCAAAGTGAAGATGAGGAATAGGCTTAGAGATTTCGGCTTTTGCAGAGAATGAAGAAGAAGATGGAACTTTAGGAGTTTTAGGCTTTTACTCGTAGAAGAAGAGAAAAGAAAGAGAAAAACCCAAATGCTGAAATTGAAGAGATATTCCCCTATTTATAGAAATTTCTATGCACTTACCTAACCTTGCAGATAAATCTGTCTTTTCTCCTTTATCTTAATCTACTAGCTCATCTAAAAGAGACTTAATTATCTCTAACTCCACCCTCCTTTATCAGCATATTATCCACATATTTTAATCATTAAAATCCCTAAATTTTAGCCTTTATCCGCTTATTATCCACATAAAATAAATTCCTAAATAATAGCCTTTATCCGCTTATTATCCACATATTTTAAACATTAAAACCCCTAAATTTTAGCCTTGTTGCCATCCACTCCACCTAATCCTAATGCCCAAAATTTAGCTAACTTAAATTAAAAGAATTGGGCTCCATGAAACTTAAATTTGGGCCCCTTACTCCCTTGTGTGGCGTCACCTCCTAAGATTGGGCCACAAGCCCACTTTGGTATTTTAAACATAGATACTACCTTTTAAACCCTATAATGCCCAAACAAATAATTTTAATCAAGTCCTCTACCTAAGCCTGAGCCCAATTTGGACCCCTAACACTTAAATTAACACATTAAACATATCCACCCATTAAACGCATAGGCCCAAAAATTCAGGATGTTACATATTACGCACATAAGTGAAAAAAATAGGAAAATAGCAGCAAAAAGATATTAAGGTGATCATTTTTTTCTCTGATTTAGAGTTTCTTTTAGTAAATTCCTTTTGTATTTTGTATGTGTGTGCGAAAATAAGAGAGAACTGTGTACCTTCGTAAGCTTCTTTGTCTTCTCCGTCGCAATCGGAGTTAGGCGAAGGGGTTGAATAAACCATCGTGAATCAACTGCGTTTTCTCCGTCACAATCGGAGTTAGACATTGGCTAGAGAGTGAGGTTTTAAGATTGGCACTCTTGAAGCAAATTGGATCATTTGTATACTGCTTTTCGCTGGATATGGTAGCGATTTGGTGGTAAACAGAGGGGTTTTGGATTGCAGTGGAGGAGAAGAACGAAAGAGGATTAGGGTTTGTTTTATTTTTTAAACAAAATGTTGATTTATTTTTTTAACTCTGGTTTTAATTAAGGGAACAACATTGTTTAAATCTGTTTCAATAAGTTCAATACGGTGCCGTGTGAAGCCGCCCGACCCGATCCGATTCAAAGCTCTTAGGATCCGCGTGCTTATGTGCAAAAGGGGTATTTGCACGTTTGATCCCCTTATTTTTTGTACCGTTTATTTAATTAGATTTGTTATGCGCTGTCTTTATTGTTTAATTGAGTTCTTTAATTTGTGCATTATCTTAATTTGGTCCAGTTTATGTGTTGCGTTTTAGATAAAAGGAATATTTGCTTGATAATCCCTAACCATTTATGCGAAATTTAATCTGATTCCGGATTTTGTTTAAATAATTTTGTTTATTTATTGCAATTACCTTTAAACTGCATTTTTATTTCAATTGAATTTTAATTTTTGTTTATAATTGTCATAACTCTCTTATAGTATTAAATTCATTTAAACTATTTTAATCAAATTGTTTTAAAATTGATTATACATTTGTTTTAATTTGTTTTGTTTATATGCATTGTATAAATGTTTAATTTTGAAATCATATATTATGTATTTCTTTGATGATTTATATAATCTTGTTTAAATACAACTATATGTTATTATATATGTAATAATAAGATTTTTTTATATTATTGATTTTACATTATTTTATGTATATATTTCTTCTTAAATTTATCCATGTGAATATTTGGTTTCTTTTAATTTTATGTATATACATGTATATTTATTTTAAATTTAATATACATAGTCAATCATTCTATTGTACATTTTAACTCATTTCAAATATTTTTATATACTATTACTTATATATGTTTTTATATATTCTTCATATACTAGTGTTTGCAAATGGTTTTCTTTTATGATATTCATTTTTTTTGTTGCATTTGAATTATATCAACTTATTTTGTATTTTTGTAAAATTTTCTTTTAATTTATGAATTTTAGATATTAGTATTGATATTGGTAAAGTGTATGTTGAATTATCATTGTATGTGTATTATTTTAATTTCTTGATATTTTCATTTAATAATGCTCCTTCACAGATAATTGTTGCCATAAGTTATAATTTTATGTTTGATACTATGTATATAAAGTTGTAAACTCTAGATCATATAGGCCAATTTTAGCATTTTTTCACCTTAAGCAAATTAAATAAAATACATTTTGTTTGCACAAAAGATTTTCAATATAAAGTGATATTTGGTGTTTTGGGGAATCCGAGAAATTGTACCCTAACGTATTGGGTCGCGGTTTCTTCGTTTGACCAAAAAACTTAATATCCTTTTTAAATCACATGATTCTGAAATTATAAGATGATCTCGACTTTGAGGGTTCAAGATATTACATCCTAACGTACTGGGTGTAGTATTTAGTTCCTTTAGAGCGAATGAATCTTATGTTTGGAATATTCCACTTGTTTTTCAAAGAAATTGCATTTTCAAAACTTTCCAAATTTTTCGATGTTAGGACAACATTAATCAATTTGGTACCAATTTTGGGCGTTGCGAGGGTGCTAACCCTTCCTTGCACGTAACCGACTCTCAAACTCGTTTTCTCAAATTTCGCAGACCAAAATATTTTATAGGTGATCCGATCACACCTAAACAAAAAAGGATTGGTGGCGACTCCATTCTTATTTTAAAAATGATCCCATTTTTTCAATTTCAAAAAAATGGTTTCGACAGCAGGTAATCCTCCCAACTGCCTCGGAAGTTAATCACACAACATGTCCTCCAGTATCTGAATCACCCTCTCAGATTGACCATCTGTTTGAGGATGGAGCGCAGTACTGAAGTCCAACCTTGTACCCAGAGCTTCAGGTAGCTTCTTCCAGAACCAAGGCGTGAAGCGAGGATCCATATCAGATATTATTAAAACCGATACCCCATGCATTCTCACTATCTCAGACACATATAGTTTAGCCAGCTTCTGCAAAGAGTAGTCAGTACGAACTGGTATGAAGTGGGCGGACTTGGTCAATCGATCCACGATGACCCATACAGAATCCTTTTTAGTGGGTGTGAGGGGTAACCCACTAATGAAGTCCATAGTTTCACGCTCCTACTTCCAAAGCGGAATCTTGACTGGCTGCAACAATCCCGAAGGTAACTGATGCCCAGCCTTAACCTGCTGGCATGTCAAACACCTAGCCACAAATTCACTAACCTCTCGTTTAAGACCTGGCCACCAGTATAACTCACGAAGGTCTCGGTACATCTTGTTTCCACCAGGATGCATAGCATAAGGGCTACTATGCGCCTCTCTCAGTATAAACTGCCTCAATTCAGTACCTTTCAGTACATAGATTCTCTCACGGAAGCAGAGTACCCCTTCGCTATTCAATCCAAAATCCACAGTATTCCCACTCTCAATCTGTCGGAAGCGAAGACCCAAAGACTCGTCCTCCAACTGTTTACCCTTAATCTGCTCTATCCACGTCGGTTTAACTTGAAGTTCGGCCAATAGACTACCATCATCGAATAAACTGAGGCAAGCAAACATTGCCCTCTGATCAGACATAGCCCTACGACTCAGCACATCGGCCACCATATTGGCCTTACCAGGGTGGTATTCAATAGTACAGTCGTAATCCTTAAGCAGCTTAATCCATCTACGTTGCCTAAGATTCAACTCCTTCTGAGTGAGGAGGTATTTGAGGCTCTTGTGATCGGTGTAAATGTTACACTTCTCACCATACAGATAATGCCTCCAAATTTTTAGTGCAAATACCACAGCGGCCAACTCCAAGTCATGTGTCAGATAATTCGCCTCATGAGTCTTAAGCTGACGAGACGCGTACGCTACCACCTTACCCTCTTGCATTAACACACATCCTAAACCGATATGTGATGCATCACTGTAAAAAGTAAACTCATTTCCAGACTCTAGCTGTATCAGAACATGGGGCCTCAATCAGTACAGTCTTGAGCTTCTCAAAGCTCTCTTGCTTCGAATCAGTCTAGTTAAATGGCACACCCTTACGTAGCAGCTTAGTCAAGGGTGCGGCGATCAGTGAAAACCCCTTTACAAAACGTCGATAATATCCACCAACCCCGAAAATCGCAGATTTTTGATCTGATCTTAGGTCGCTCCAATACGTAACAACCTCAATCTTTTGAGGATCTACTCTAATCCCCTCAGGAGAAACCACATGTCCCAAAAACGTTACTTCACGTAACCAGAACTCACACTTACTTAACTTGGTGTACAGTTGCTTCTCTCGCAGAATCTGTATAACCACTCTGAGATGTTCATCGTGCTCATCCTCAGTCTTTGAATACATCCAGTATGTCGTCAATAAATACCACTAACAACCGATCCAGATAAGGTTGGAACACTCGGTTCATCAGATCCATAAAAGCTGCTGGTGCATTCGTAAGTCCAAATGGCATCACTAGGAACTCGTAATGACCGTATCGAGTCCTAAATGCTATCTTGTGCACATCAGTCTCCTTAACCCTCAACTGATGATATCCTGATCGTAGATAATTCTTGGAGAAAATCGAAGCCCCTCGGAACTGGTCAAACAAATCATCTATCCTCGGTAGGGGGTACTTATTCTTTATAGTTAGCTTATTCAATTGACGGTAGTCAATACACATACGCATGGATCCATCCTTCTTTTTCACGAATAGAACTGGTGCTCCCCACAGAGACATAATAGGGCGGATGAATCCACGATCCAGTAGCTCTTGAATCTGGGCCTTAAGCTCCACAAGCTCCTTCGGTGCCATTCTATAAGGGGCGATAGACACCGGAGCTGTACCAAGAAGGAGCTCAATCCCAAGCTCTACTTCACGATTCGGAGGTAACCCAGGTAGCTCTTCAGGAAAAACGTCTGGAAAGTCCTTAACCATCCTGATATCCTAAACGGAAGAATCCCTAGAATCTGAAACACTGATGTAGGCTAGATACGCCTCACATCCCTTATGGACCAACTTCTCGGCCCTCAATGCAGAAATTACATTCGATAAATAGTTTCTACGCTTCCCAATTACGACTACCTCGCTGTCCTCCTGAGTTCTCAGTACAACCCTTTTTGTGGCACAATCTAAGCTCACTCGATGTTTGACTAACCAGTCCATTCCCAGTATCAGATCAAATTCTCCAAAAGGCAGTTCCATCAGATCAGCCCGAAAGATAGCCCCTCTAAAGGAACATCTCTAAACGGTTTGTTAACCCTTATTGACTGTCCCAACGGACTTAGTACAATGACCTCACTCGCAGCGCTCTCAACCAGTATACCCAAGTTTTTAGAAACGGTACAAGCTATATAGGAGTGAGTGGATCCTATATCTATCAATGCAGTATAAGGTACATTATGAATAAAGAACGTACCCATAATGACATCCGGAGCATCTCTATCCTCTCGCGACGAGAAGCATAGACTAGAGCCGGCTGCCTCGCCTCAGTATGACCAGCACCTCTGCCCGGTGCTCTCTGACCATGGCCCAGACCATTCCTACCTCTGGCCTGACCACGGCCTCTCAGTGGCTACTGAACTATCCTCGATGGTGGTGCAGTACCCATGCCAAAAGCTTGCATCTGATCGGACCTCCGTGGACACTCTCTAATACGGTGCTCTAGTGAACCGCACCTCAAACAAGCCCCAGTTCTTTTCCAGCACTCGCCCTGATGGCGTCTACCACAATCAGTACACGGCGGCTATCCAGTAGCAGCAATAGGAGCCCCAACTCTAATCGGCCCATCAACTCTGGCCTTTTTCTTAGGCCTTTGAACAGAACTCGAGGGCTCTAAATCCCTCTTATTCCTACCTCTCTCTATTTTGGCGCTCAGTGCGCTTCACTTCCTCGGTGATCTTCGCCTTATCAACCAGTGCAGCAAAGTCTCGCTCTCTCTGTGGAGCTATCAATACCCTCAGATTGTCCCTGAGGCCATCCTCGAAGCAAACGCATCTCTCATACTCAGTCGCCACCATACCATGCGCATAGCGGCTTAGTCGTAGAAATTTGGCCTCATACTCGGCCACTGATCTATCACCCTGAGTCAAATTCAGGAACTCTCTCCTATGGGCATCCACGTAACTGGCACCCACATACTTTCCCTGGAACGCCGTTTTAAAGAACTCCTGGTCGGGCCGATCGGCCGAGTGCCCTCCTTAACAGTGAGCCACCACTGATATGCCTCATCTCGTAGCAGCGGTACATCACCCTTTAATTTCTGCTCAGAGGTGCAGTCCAGGTCATCCATAATCCTCTCTGCGGCCTCAATCTAGTATTCAGCCACATTAGGGGCAAATCCAGCAATACCATACCGAAGAGCTCGGCCGTTAGATCGAGTCATTCTCAGAATCGACCCTCGACTTCCAGCTCTAGTATTGGGCCCAATGACCCTCTCTAGAATCCTTAACATGGCTTGGGACAGTGCGTCATCCCCGGGCCACTCGATCATGAGACCTGGGCCTCGGTCCATCGTGAAGCCGGAGTCTCACTTGTATCCAAATTAGGCAAGTTGCTAGAAGATGAAAATCCAGCTTGAGCACCTCTACGGCCTCTACCACGGCCTCTTGTACCCCGTCCGCGAGTACCTCTTGTGCTCATTGTCTATTTGCGTTAATCTATATTTACAGTTTTGTGCATCAGTTTACAGTTCCAGTGTTTATTAACAGATGTTTTATGAAAACAGTATCCCAAGTGTAATGTTTGTTTTCGTATAACGCAATGTCTATCAATGTATATCAGTTTTACTATAGTATCAGTTATACACTATCTTGAGTGTTTTCAGTACAGTCTATCTATAGTAGTCTCGGTATATACTATCTATAGTATTTCAGTTTAGAATACATAAAAGTTTCAGTGAACTTACGGGATCGGCGCTGGAGACTCAGTGCACTACACCTGCTGCAAAAATATTTCAATTATCTAAAAATTGGTGCTTTAAAATCCAAGTTTAAAAACCCAAATCCACAGCCGAGTTTTGTAACCTTGCTCTGATACCACTAAATGTGACACCCCAAACCCGGCCAAGACGTTATGGCCGAATCTGGCGATGTCACATGGTAGTGTTTTGCGAAAAGTGAGTTGTCATCAAAAGAAAATTCCTTTCTTTATCGCTTCTTCACACTTTCTTATGTTAATTTTAAGGCGTAACGATAAATTTTAAAATGTAATTCATTGTCAAAAAGTTATTCTCTTTCTAAACGTTATTAATTTACAAAACGTCACTTATTGCGGAAGCTTTTAAAATAGTTTGCATTTTTGTTAAAACGTTTGATTCTTTTTGAGAACTCAATCATTCCTACTTCTAGCAGTTGTAAATCGAAACAATAGAAATCCCAAATTAACCATGAAAATCCAAAGAGGCCATTATTATAGTAAATTACCCCAAAATAAAATCAAAATTATAATTAAGTACTAAAATAGAACGAAATGGGTCGTGTGGCCACCGCTGAGTCCTCCGCCGCACCGATCCGCCTATGTTTGAAGATTACCTGTACAGTTAAAACAGAAGGGTGAGTTTTTGAAAACTCAGTGTGTAATCTCATATAGAACAAACAGACAGACAGGAGGCAATCACAGTCTGGGCCTAAGCCCTTTTCAGAATCAGTGACAGTATCAATTTGGGCTTTAGCCCATCTCAGTACAGAGGCAGTCAGGCATTTGGGCCTTGGCCCATTACTGAGATCGATGAATCGAGACAAAGATCAAAATATACAGTATACAAGTCCTACCCAGCCAGCCTCTACACTCCATCTTCGTCCAACCCTACACTCCATGTGGGGATATAATCAACCCACCCATCCCTACACTCCAAAAAGTACCGAATGCGATACTAAACAGTAGTTTGCAGCTGAGCTTCCAGTAAGTTAGGCACGAAGCCTTTCAGTACACTTCCTCCAATCCATATAAACCCATTCCCCATGCAATGCATCATACAATCATGTCATGCCAAATCATGGTATCATATATGTATTCAGTACAGTTTTATCAGCATGCTTAAAATACAGTCGTACATGTATATATATAAAGTACATGGATATAATAGTCATTCAGTCAATTAGGGATCTAGGTAATCTTACCGACAGGCCCTACGAAGAGTCCACAAATGACTCAAGCAATTCGCACAACCTTAGCAATCAAACAGTAAAAATTGGGCCCACATGCCCATGTTGTCGGCCCGTGTGGACCCACACGGCCCAAAATGGCCTTGGCCGTGTGGATCACATAGCCTGGCCCAATAATCCCACACGCACGTGTGGTTCACCCGTGTGGGCCCACACGCTCATGTGGGCCCACATGGCCCAATTCGACCCGGCCCATGCGTCGCACACGGCCTGCCTCGTCGACCACACGCCCGTGTGGTGTCGACAGTCTTACTTTTTATCTTTTCACCGATTTCCATTTGTAGAGTTGTGTTTACACACCTGGTCTATTTTTGTCGCCTAACCACACGCGAACACTTCAAGTACCTAATAATTGATCCATTTGCCGTTCAATTAATCACTATACAGCCGAATTAATCTAAACCAAAACAAGATATTCAACTTCCAACGGAACAATCCTTACCGTCAATCCAATACCAGAAGATTCCCTCCCCAACGCGTCAACGACGGTCCCGATCCTCTCTACGACTTCTAATCAAAATAATACACAACCCTTTAAAAACTAACTTCAAGTAATAGAGCGGTGAAGAATCGAATACTTACCGAAAGAGTGCTAAGGAACGTGGAGCAGATGATAACAAAAAAAACCAAGAGAAGAGAAGGAACACACAATTTCTGTAGCAAGGATGGACAATACAAAAATCAAAGAGAGAAAAACAACAATATTTCGGCAGCAACAAAGGGGAATATAGGAAGGGAGAACAACTAGTAGAATCAGATAAAAATAATCGGTACAAAAAACTAGGAGTGGCCGACAGAGAGTTGAGAGAAAACAAAAGCAAAAACCGAATTTTCCAAAAAGAGAAAAATAAAGAAAAGGGATGCACTAGGAGGAATTTCAGCCAAGAGGGGAAAGGGATTTGCCGTCAGAAACCTGGGGAGTTTGGGGAGAGGGTGCCGAAATTTTGGAAAAAGAATTCAAGTTCAGCATAACCTCTCATCACATCCCTTAAACCTCTCCTCAAAATCCTCACTACTAACCGTACACTTCCCCACATGCCTCAAATTCCTTATTTTCCTCCACCAATCCCACAACTACTCAACCACTCAGTATTTCGGCTACACCAAAACACTCACACGGCATAAGCAGTGTAATCAACCCATTTTGCCCGGCTTGTAACAAACCAAAACAAAAGCAATGAAAAAATAATAAATAAATGTCCAAAGTCTTTTACAGTCCTTTTACAAAGCCCAAAACCAATAAAATACCCAAACTCGATTAGCCCAAATACAACCTAAGACTAATACCCATTACCCGAATACACCCTGGCCCAAATTCAATTTACCCGTAACCCACTACCCAAACAGACCTAAACTAACCCAGACCCAAAACTCAGCTGGCCCAAGTGACCCAAAAGCTTGCGGACGCAGGAAACCCTAGGTTTCCATTGCGCCGCAAGCGCCCCAGCAATCCTTTCCCTCGCGCCGCAAGCCTCAATCAGCCCCTCGACCAGCCTTCATTAGCGCCGAGATCTCCTCATCCACCTGCAAAAGGAAAGAAATGGCAGAAAAAATAGCAAGGCAGATTTTGTTTCTTTTTTTTTTGCGATTTATTCCGGGTTATAAAAACCCCAAAAAATTGTAATACACATACAGAGATAGAGCAAACAAAATACACATAATACACAAGTAAATAAAAATAGAGGTGAATTCCGATTTATTTTTCATTTCGTGTAAATTAGTTATTCGTATGAATAAATTTTTTTTACCACCTACAACGAAGCAAAAAAGTTTATAAAAGAAAAGGGCGAAGTTTTTACCTTTTGGCCGTGGCCTGAGGCGATGGCGCGTGAGGCACATGCACATGCAATGATGAGTAGGAGGTCGGATGACTGTGAGGGCAGAGCAAATTTTGGGCTTCTGCCAATTATTTTTAAATTAGGTGTTTAAAATGAATTCAGGGCTGACTTTTTAGCTTTTATAGCTCATTCACACGACGTCAATTTGGTGTGGTTTGTTAATGACAAAAACGACGTCGTTTCAAGAGGGGATCCGCGCGTTGACCCGAAAACCTGGAGAGGATCCGCGCATTTTTTATAAAAGGGCAATTTGCCATTTTAGCCCTCCCGAAATTTTAGCATTTTTAATTTAGTCTAATTTAAATTTTTATATCTTATTAAATTAGCCCTAAAATTTATACTTTGTTGCAATTTGATCCTCGGGCTACTTAAGAGCTAATATCAAGACGACGTCGTTTTGAAAATTTGGCAAAATTTCTATAGTAACCCCTGCAGTGTGAAGCATGTTTTGATTTAATCCTTTTATATCTATTTTTATCTGCTATTTAATCCTCCTTTCTTTATTTATTTTTATTTTATTTTTTTAATTATCCTAATATTATATTGAATTATTTTATCATATTAAAATGTTATTTTTTTAATAGTATCAAATTCATATATATATATTTTTTATATGTATTATCCTTATATATATATATTAAATTTTTATTTATTCTTTTATTTGGTTTAATATTATTTTTATTACATATTATGATTTATATATTAGTTATTATATTATACATTTTTTTATATTATATAGTATCATATTATATCATATATTATTTCTAAAATCATATTTTGTATAAAAATATTTATAACATATATTTTTTATTGTTTATATGAAATATATCTGTATTAGATTATTATATTATAAATGTAATTTTATTTAAAGTTATATATTATTTATTTCTTTAACAATATATTTTACTTATTTTTATTATTATGAATATATATATATATATATTATTTTTGATTATTCTACATCATTTTTATTTAAAGCCATATGTCATTTTTTTTTTAATTTACAATATCTATAATAATTTATTCTATGTTGTTATGCGTGTAAAGCTTTATATTTATTTGTTATTAGGGTACACACGATTTGTTTAACGAATTCCTTGCTTTATATTTTATATTTGTTTATCCCTTGTTTATTTTATTCATCTATCATTTTTATATTCCGCTTTAGTATAATTATTCTATTGTTTGCATCACTTATTATTTTCGTATTATTCTTTAATTATCCTTTAGTAGTAATTGTTAATATGATTCGTAGTTATGATAAATTGCTATTTGGTATGTATGTTGTAATATATTTATGTAATGTCTTATTCAAACCCTTCTTCATAAAAACACATTTTAAATTAATGCATTTTATTCAAATATTAAAAATATGCATTTTATTCAAATATTAAAAATATGATGATATGTAATATTTGGGGACTTGAGAAGAATTGTGCCCTAACTACTGGGTTTCAATTTTTCTCGTGGAACTTAAATTATTAAATATCCCTTCTCTTTAAAACAGTAAACTTGCAAATTCCAAATAAAAAAAAAACTTATTCTTGGGAATTCAAAACATTGTATCCTAACTTACTGGATATGATGTTTTGTGTCTCGAGGTAGGAATTTTCTAAAATAAAGGCGTGCCTAGTTTTGAAGTCATGAGATGCTATATCCTAAGTTCTTAGTGCAAGTGATGTATTTTATTTCTTTGAGATAGGTAAGTCTTGGCTTTCCTTCAAATAAAATGATTATATTTTAAATTTTTTCAAAATTTTGATATTAGGACATGGAATTATCAATTAGGTACCAAATTTTGGGTGTTACGAGGGTGCTAACCCTTCCTCGTACGTAACCGACTCCCGAATCCGTTTTCTGGCATTTTGTGGACCAAAAATCAATGTTTTGAAATAAAACGTCTTATAAGGTGATCCAATCACACCTAATTAAAAAAAGGACTGGTGGCGACTCCTGTTTTCGTTTTTTTAAAGTCGATCCCCATTTTTTATAAAACTTTAAAAATGGTTTCGACAGCTTGGCGACTCCGCTAGGGAACAATAAGAGAGTCAAGTCGTAAAATCGATAATTTCATGTCCTTTTGTCCGAATTTGAAATTCTGATTTAAAAAACCATGATCCTTTTATTTCATGTGGTTCTAATTTTTAATATATATCTCTGCATTGCACTACATGACCGTTGTGGTCGCACCCTTAAGTGGGAGTGAGAAGCTATGCCTTCGTGAGGTTTTCACCTCCGCATGGGCTAGTGGATTGCTTCCGGGATACATCTGTACCTATGTCTTCGTGAAGTTTTCACTTTCGCATGGCCATAGGGAAATGTATTCCCCTGAACCGAACTCGGTACTTATGAGCCTATAATGGTTGAGGATCGAGGAATCTGCTGGTTCAGGTACCTCAACTTTAGAACTAAAACCACATATAGACAACTTAAGGGCTCACCCTAAGTAGAACTATACCAAGCCTTAGTGGTTACCCAGATAGGTGTTCGTTTATTTTATTTGCTTCATATTCTATCTCATGATACTGATTTATTGTGTTTTAATTTTTGTGCATATCATATTAAAGAAGTACCGATTCACGGTCAGTTTCTAAGTTAGAAAGCTGGTTATGGAGAACGAATTCCTTAATAAAGTGGAGGACAATGCTGCCGTTCGCACATGGTCAGAGCAAACGCAATTGGATAAAGGGAACAGCTTAGTTGACGGGTACGTATCTGAACTATGGGATTTTACTCGTATTAGTATTACACAAAATGAGTTCTAAGAGTTGAAAGAGATAAGGGCTCAATGGGATGATGAGGCTAAGCAGCTATTTTATCGTAATTATGGAGATCTACCCTATTTACTCGACATCAAGGTAGATAAGCATCTATTTCGGGCCATGAATCAGTTTTGGAACTCCGCCTATAGCTATTTCACTTTCGGGAAAGTAGATTTGGTGCCCATGGTGGAGGAATATACAACCTTGCTTCGATGTCCAAAGGTCCAAGTCGACAAAGCTTATTCTAGGGCTGCTAACGTCCCAACTTTTCGTGAAGAGGTTAATGAATATCACGGGGATGAGCGAACAGTGGGTCGCAGCCAGAATTCAGAAGAAAGGTGAGGGTAAATGCATTCCTTGGGTTAGCTTGAGGGACTTGATCTTAGCCCATCCAGATGTAAAGAAGAAGGTTGACGTCTTTGCCCTGTGTGTCTATGGTTTGATAATTTTCCCTAAAGCTCTAAGACATATAGACGAAGTAGTCATGGAGTTATTCAATCGACTTGACAAAGGGGTCACGCCAGTACCTTCGATCTTAGCCGAGATGTTTAGATCTTTAAACGCATGTCGAAGAGTAGGTGAAGGTAGATTCATTGGATGTGTGCAGTTGCTGTTAGCTTGGTTTCATAGCCATTTCTGGAAGGTGGAGAAAGTATCCTATCGGGTTTTTTCTGAGAACTATTCTCCGTTAAAAGAGATAGTGGCTACACCGAGGAGAGAGGACGTGTCTGAGGAGAATTGGATGGCGCTCCTTCAAAACCTTCAAGAGGAAGACATCGAGTGGATAGCCCCTTGGATGATTCCAGATGAAATTCTTTATCGATGTGGGAGTTTTGATTGGGTTCTTTTACTTGGAACTTGGGGAGCCGTTGGGTATGCTCCTTTGCTCGCACTAAGGCAATATGAATCAAGGCAATATGGATCAAGGCAGTTCATACCGGCAACATATGGGCTGGCTCAGTGTGAGTTCTCGTATAAAGGGGATAATTATAAGAAGAAGGTTAAGGAGATTTCTACTGCTTGGAATCAGATTTGTAGGATGAAGAGATTATTCGTAGGACCAATGACGACCCCAGAATACAGTAGATGGAGGATTAGAAGGATTAATGATAACATCCCCGAAGCTGAATCCAGAAGGCGCCCGATCAAGTGAGGAATGCTTGCAAGTGGTCCCATCAGAGTTAGAGATTGTGAAACAAGACTTTGAAAGGATGAGTTCAGAGCTTGGAAAAATGATGGAAAAGTTGGAAGAAGAAAAGATATACTTGAGGCTAGATGTGGATGTTTAGAAATCAGAGGCCGAAAAGTTGAAAAAATGGAAGAAAAGAGTTGAGGAAGATCTGAGCAACCTAAAGACAGAATATAAAAAGCTGAGTCTATCACTGAAAAATGCTGGATTGGGGAAGACTTCGCAACAGTGGAAAAAATAGGTTCAAGAGGAAAAGGCCAAAGCTGACCATTGGGAGAAGAAGTTCCTAGAGATGCAGATGCAAAATGAGGCCCTAGAAAAGAGGTTAGCAGAAAGCCAAAAAGAGAAAAGTGGGTTGAAGGCTAAAGTCGCATAACTGGGACGGTCTCTTCACCACCATCAAAGCCGTAATACTACAATCAAGCTGAATTCAAGTCTGAACAAGATTGAAGAAATGAAGGGCAAGATCGAGAGATTAGAATCGGCATTGCAGAATTGTGAACTCCGGATCAAGAAGCTTGAAGCAAGAGAGGGGCATTGGAAGGAAGAGCTTCACCTTTCGCATGTCAATTTAGAAATCGTGATTATCTCATGGGTGAAGCAATAGTTCAGATTCGAGAGGTAGCTGATCACCTGCAGATTTTGGCAGTACAAGCGGATACGTTGAGAACGAAATATAAGCTACAGTCAGATCGTGGCCGAGAGCTAGCCTTATTGTTTAGGAAAGTTAAGACTCTAGGCCTTAGGGTGAAAGCATATTTGTAGTTCGTTTTATGTAAATGATTTTGTTTTCTAATAAAGTTTTCTAGAATGAAGTTGAATCTGAATCGATGCTTTCTTTTTGCATTCATGCATTTGCATCACATCATGTCATATGCATTTAAGTCCTTAGAGAGAGCCTAATTAGTTGAAATTATTACATAGAGAGAGAGAGAAAGAAGGAAAAATATGGAAATTGAGCACCACTACGGTACACGTGCCAAAACAAGAGAAATGGATTAAAGACTTGAACAATTCCAGAGAGACATGCAAGACCAGATGCAAGAGCAAATGGAAAAGCTTTAACAAGAAATGAGAAACCAAATGTTGGAAGCTCAAACGAACATGATGGCTCAAATGGCCCAAATGCTGAGCGAGGCAATGGACAAAGGAAAAGGTCCAATGGCTATTACTGGAGAAGATAGCGAAGGCATTGAAACACCCCAAACCCAGCCCACGAGTCCTGATCGGATCTGGTATATTCCTCGAGTAAACATTTGAAAGTCCGTTTGTTACTTAGGAAAAATTCGTGTGGTTTGAAGATGGATTTGCTTGTGTTGGGTTCAATTGAAAACCTTGTATATATATTTTTTTAAGAAAAACCATTTAACCTTGATTTAAACTTAATCGTATAGTAATAAACTCCCGTAAAAAGCATGCATAAAACAGTTCATATTAACGGCCTTATTACATCAAAACAAACCCAAATAATTTAAAGTACTTAAATGAAATAAAATAAATTCCTTCTTGTCGAGCATGGCCATCCCTAAGCTTCACGACCCGGTCCTCATTATCGATCGTCACACCAAACATGATCCCACAGCGGGGTGAGTCAACAGACTTAATGTGTACTACAACACTAAATCTTAACAACTTAGGCATACATAATCATATCGCATATCAATTCTTATAACAGATCAAAATAATGATGCAATCCCAAACCCAAACCTATATGCCATCCGCTACACATCCCCGTACCAACCTGCACACCGTGGGGACTACTAAGTCGACCCTCCATCCGCTACACACCATCAAAGGCAGTCACTGCAGTCGACGTGCTCATCGCCCTTATAAATATTTGTGGTCTTAGGTCACAACATTTAGACATCATGGTCTTAGGTCACCACATTCAGATATCGTGGTCTTAGGTCACCACATTCAAATACCGTGGTCTTAGGTCACCACATTCAAATATCGTGGTCTTAGATCACCACATTCACTTCCCCTTTTCAATAACCCATATGCCCCATATCATACTTATTATGCATTAATCATGCCAACTTTGACATTCTTATAACTTATCACATGTTAAATATAACATATTTCATAATCCTAGTAGGAGTAGGAAACGTACCTGAGTATTTTGTACCATAACATAGTACCTTAGCCATATTCTTGCACATTCTTATAATCACATATAGATTAATTATTTCCATAACTATATTAAGAAATAGTGTGAGGTACACACCTGATATGCTTAACGAATTCCTTGAAATCTCGAAAATCGATCTACTGTTTTAGATCTTAAGTTCCTACATTTGATCAATCACTTACTATTTAGTAAAAGCTTATTCGGCCATAAGACTAAATCCCGAAGGATTATTGTAACCAAAACTTACCTTGTGCCGATTGGATTAAAAATCAAATCCCGAAAAGAATCACTTGCTTACGGAGTTGTCGAAATACCTATAGGCTTATATTAGATTCGATTTCATCCTTAAACATAATAAATGGCCTTTGGCCAAATATTCACATATCTTACCTTGAATCTTTAAATCCCGAAAAGTAGTCTCTTCTTCCTGGTAGTCGACACTATACAAAATCCCGAAAGATCTGTTGTAGTTTCGGCCAAGAGATACAAATGGCATTAGAATCTTAATCTTGGGCTTGAAGAAAAGAAATATAAGGATAGATCCTTACCCTTACTACAGAAGTCGACCCACTCTTGCTTGAAACTCCACAAAGATTCGGCTATGGAGACTAGATAGTGATAAAAAAGGTTTTGGCTTTTGAGGTTGATGGACAATCGGCTAGGGGGGTTGTCTTTGAGGTTTCGGCTTTTGATGGATTGGAAAGAAAAGAAATCGGCTATGGTGGTATCTTGAATTTTCGGCTTTGGCTAACAAAAAAAGAAGAAGAACAAAGCTCTAGGGAATTTCGGCAGAGAGAGGAGAATTTGCTTAGGAAATTCGGCAAAGGAAGAGTGAATGAATGAATGGCCTCTTTTCCTCTAGTAGCCAAATTACTAGCTAGAGTCCCTTACTTGGCCACCACTCTCCTTATTTTGATAGCTTTATCTCTTTAATTTTTAAAAATTAAAGAATAAATCCTCATTTATCTCTCTTAAAAATAATCTAAAATAAATCCATTATTTATCCACCCTTAGCCGAAATTTAAAGAGAATAAAACTCCTCTTTTAAAAGCCTTGTTGCCATCCAACTCGCTTGCTCCTTGCAGCAAAATAAAACTCTTTTATTTTGCTTCCCCTGCAGCTCGAACCTTGGCCCAATACTCCTGTATGTGGCGCCATTTCCAGGGGCCCTAAGTGGCATCTTCAGGCCACTTTTCCAAGCCCATTTGTGTGTCATATTTCACATACATTTTCTCTTAAGGCCACCTTGCCTTAGTTTCCTCTTTTAGACTTGAAAACTCAACATTTTCTAAGTCATTTCCTTATATTTCCAAGTTTCCAAAAACGTTCGTTTCCCTCCTTTAACCTAACATTTCTTTACATTTCCAAGTTTCCAAAATGTTCGCTTTCCTCTTTTGAATCATTTCTAAATCATTTCTTACATTTCCTAGTTTCCAAAAATGTCCACTTTAAACTTAACATTTCTATACATTTCCGTGTTTCAAAAATTCATTCATAACACATAAGACATGTCATTTCGTACAATTAAACCGAAAATGCATAGGCCCTTTTCGAGGATGTTACGATTCTACCCCCTTAAAATAATTTCGTCCTCAAAATTTACTAGCTAAAATAATTGAGGGTATTGTTGTCGCATTGCCTCTTACGGCTCCCACGAAGCTTCCTCCGATCCATGGTTGCGCCATAACACTTTGACTAGAGGAACCGACTTCCTCCGTAACATTTTCACGCGTCTCGTTCCAAGATCCGAATCGGCTCTTCCTCGTAGGATAAGTTTGGCCTTAGCTCCACCTCTTCAACCGGTACTACTACGTGAGATGGATCCGATCGATATCGACGTAGCCGGAAACATGGAATACGTCGTGCATCTGCTTTACTCCGGTGGCAACTCTAATCGATACGCCATCTGGTCCAACTCGCTTCAACACTCGATAGGGCCCTATAAACCTTGGGCTTAACTTCCCTTTGCGACCAAACCTCATCACCTTCTTCCAAGGCGAGACTTTCAGAAACACTTGATCCCCCACTTCAAACTCTATCTCCTTCCGTTTGAGGTCCGCGTATGACTTTTGTCTATCAGATGCTTCCTTCAACCGTTCCCGAATTGTCTCAACCTTCTCTTCAGATTCTGCCACTAACTCTGGACCCAAAACTCGACGTTCTCCTAACTCAGTCCAACACGTAGGAGTTCGACACCTCCGACCGTACAATGCTTCATACGGTGCCATCCGAATGCTGGCTTGATAGCTGTTGTTGTATGCAAACTCTGCTAAAGGCAAATACTCCTCCCAACTTCCTCTGAAGTCCATCACACAGCCCCTCAACATATCCTCTAACACTTGGATTACTCGTTCGGACTGCCCGTCCGACTGTGGATGAAAGGCCGTAGTGAAATCCAACTTAGTGCCTAACGCTTGATGAAGTGCCCTCCAAAACCGAGACGTAAATCTTGGGTCTCTATCCGAAATAATTGACACTGGCACTCCATGCAACCTTACAATTTCCGCCACGTACAATCTTGCCAACTTCTGAAGAGAATAGTCGACTCTCACCGGAATGAAGTGCGCGGACTTGGTCAAACGGTCCACTATTACCCATACCGAGTCCTTCTTAGTAGGCGTAAGGGGAAGCCCACTAACGAAGTCCATGGTGATTCTCTCCCACTTCCACTGCGGAATCTCGATTGGCTGAAGTAATCCCGATGGAACTTGGTGTTCAGCTTTAACTTGCTGACACGTCAGACATTTTCCCACGAATTCAGTAACTTCCCGTTTAAGATCAGGCCACCAAAACTGTTCCCTTAGATCCCTGTACAACTTAGTGCCTCCGGGATGCATAGCATAAGGGCTACTATGCGCTTCCCGAAGAATCCTCCGTCTTAGGTCCTTGTCCTTAGGCATACATACCTTTCCCTTGAAGCACAATACTCCCTCATCATTAACACCATAATCCTCTAACTCTCCGTTCCGTACTTGTTGTAACTTAACACTTAGATCCTCATCCACCAACTGACTTTCCTTTACCTCATTTAACCATGTTGGTTTGACTTGCAATTCTCGCCAATAGGTCGCCATCATCATACTGAGACTCAAGTGTGCGAACAACGCCTCGCATCCGATACAACCTTCCGACTCAGTGGCATCCGCCACTACATTTGCCTTGCCCGGATGATACTCTAACGAACAATCATAGTCCTTCAATAATTCTACCCACCTTCATTGTCTCAAGTTTAACTCCTTACGAGTCAACAAGTACTTGAGGCTCTTGTGGTCCGTGTAGATCACCGAATTTTCTCCATAAAGGTAGTGCCTCCACACCTTAAGAGCAAAGACCACCGCCGCCGGTTCCAAGTCATGCGTCGGGTAGTTAACCTCATGAGGCCTTAGTTGTCGAGACGCATAAGCTACCACCTTTCCATCTTGCATTAGAACACAACCTAATCCCGTGTATGCGAAGCGCCACGAAGACACCACAAAATTTATTCCTCGCCTCAGTGAATCAGAACCTGGTGCCTCGGTCAAAACCCTCTTAAGCTTCTCGAAGCTCTCTGTTGCTTATCCATCCATACAAAGGGTACTTCTTTCCTTAACAACTTTGTCAAAGGCGCGGCTATTGACGAGAACCCTTTCACGAACCTCTACGTAATAGCTCGCCAAACCTAAGAAACTACGAATCTCACCCACGGACCTAGGTGGTTTCCAATCCAACACTCGCTTCGATCTTCCTAGGATCCACCCTTATTCCTTCCGCAGACACCACATGCCCTAAGAATGCAACCTCCTTAAGCCAAAACTCGCACTTGCTGAATTTGGCATATAGCTTCTTCTCCCTTAACACTTGCAACACTTTTAGGAGATGCTCGTCATGTTCTTCCTCGGACTTGGAGTATACTAGGATATCGTCGATGAACACAACAATGAACCGATCCAAGTAGGGTTAAAAAACCGGTTCATCATATCCATGAACGCGGTTTGGGGCGTTTCGTCAACCCAAACGGCATTACCACAAACTCAAAATGGCCGTACCTTATCCTAAAGGCCATTTTATGGATATCCGCCTCCTTCACCTTCAATCGATGATATCCGGACCTTAGATCGATCTTTGAAAATATGGCGCCCCTTAAGTCGATCGAACAAGTCGTCTATCCGTGGCAAAGGATACTTGTTCTTGATGGTCACTTATTTAAGCGACGATAATCTATGCACATTCGCATAGTTCCGTCCTTCTTCTTCACAAGCAGGACCGGTGCTCCTCACGGAGACACACTGGGTCGGATGAACCCACGATCCAAGCAATTCTTGAATCGAGCCTTGAGCTCAACTAACTCCTTTGGCGCCATTCGGTATGGAGCGATTGACACAAGAGCTATTCCTGGTAGCAAGTCTATTCCAAATTCCACCTCCCTATCTGGGGGTATTCCTAGTAATTCCTCTGAAAACACATCCACGAAGTCCCTTACCGTTCTAACTCCATTGACTCCTTCCTCCTTTCCATCTAACGCACTTACGAAGGCTAAAAATGCCTTGCACCCTTTCGAACCATCCTTTCACCTTTAGTGCCAAACTACATTAGACAAATAGTTTCTTCTTTCTCCTATCATGATAATCACCTCACCCTCCGGGTTCTTAGTTCCATTCGTTTAGCCGCACAATCCAACACGGCTCGATGCTCTACTAACCAATCCATACCAAGTATGAGGTCAAATTCTCAGAAGGGTAACTCCATTAAGTCACCCAGAAAGTTCACTCCTTAAATTTCTAGGGTACACTCAGAAAGATCTTATCCACCACTATAGTTTGGCCTAATGGGCTTACTCTTTGTCATCTCCCTATCGTAAAGAAAGGTCGAGTCAGGCCTAGTGTTTCCACTACACTACATGCAACATAGGAGTGAGTCGAGCCCACATCAATCGTGAGCATAATAAGGTTTTCCAAATACAAGGAACGCACCTTGTTATGACGTCCGCGTGTCTCCATCCTCCCTCCGTTGAATCGCATAAACCAAAACTGGTTGCCTTGCCTCGATAGCAAAGACATCTCGCGGTGTTCCATGTCCTCTGCCAAAGCACCATTACCTCTATTATTCGGACCACGACCTTTGCCGAGGTCGCTTTGCCCACCTCTACCGGCTCGATTAACATTCTCGAGCTACACGGCCGATTTCCATCCGGTTTCATAGGACAATCCTTGATCATATGGTCCTTGGACCCACACCTAAAACATCCTCCCATCTTTTCCAACACTCTCCTAAGTGTTTCTTCCCACAATGGTCACAAGTACGACATCGCCCTCCTGTAGCGTTTGTCGACCTCGCGGCCTATCAACTCTAGGCCTTTATTCCCGGATGATCGATGATCCAAAGCCTCTTTTCTGCCTGTTCCGGTCGAAGTTCTGATTTGTAGAGTCCTTAGTCCCTTCAGCTACCTTAGCTTTCTCTACTAGAGCAGAAAACTCCCGTTCCTGATGTGGAGCTATCAACAGCCTTAAATCATCCCTCAAATCATCCTCAAATCGGACACCGTTCATGCTCGTAGCCACCATTCCTCGAGCATAACGGCTCACCTCGAAACTCAGCTTCATATTCTGCCACGGACTTGTTCCATTGAACCAGCCCCATAAATGCCTTCCTTTGCTCATCAGTATACCGGGTACCGACATACTTCTTCTGATAGGCCGTCTTAACATAGTCCCACGTCAGATCCTCAGCTGTGGCACCATCACGAACTGTAAGCCACCATTGGTACGCTTCATCGCATAGGAATGCCACCATTCCTTTCAGCTTCTCCTCAGGGGCCAGATCTATTTCATCCATAATCCACTCAGTTGATTCCAACCAATACTCGTGCATGCGGGTGCCACACCAGATACTCCACGGAACACCTCAGCTCCGTTGGCACGAAGTCGCTCAGGTACCGACTTCCGAGCTCCCGAACTTCCTCCTGCACCAGCCACTAACTCAAGAACTCGTAGCACGACCGCGACACAAAGATCATCCCCGCCCGAGCTTGCTGCTCAACACCAACAGCTGGGGGTGGTGGTGGCGGTGGTATCTCATTGTCAGAACCTTGACCCGATCTAACGGGTTCCGACACGGTCGTTCTACCTCTACCGCGTCCTCGTACGTTACGTCCACGTCCTCTAAAACTCATTTCTATCGTCGTGATCTGATTTAAAAGTTTTATGAATTAGTCATTGTTTCACTTATTATTCGCAAAGAAATTTTATGAAAGAAGTTTAATAGTGGTTCTTTCGATCAATCAAAGTTCAAATCTTCTATCCTAATTCAGAGAAGTACATTCATTCAAACATCCATTCAATAGCATCCATCACACACATTCTCTATTTCTATAGTTTTATCTATTCCTACCCCAGGGGTATTTTCGTAATTTGTCCTATAGGGGTATTTTCGTAATTTTTTCAAAATGAGGTTCTTTGGTGATTTTTTCAATAAGGGTATTTTGGTACTTTTGCATTTTCGGGGGTATTTTGGAAATTTTGAAATCTGGGGGTATTTCGGTAAATTTTTTTTTCAAACTAGGGTGGCTGGTCCCTTTCGAGTTTTAATTATAAGGTTTAGCCCATCAACGAGTCCTCATAACTAGGGTGAATAGTCACCACGCACAGGTAGGATTCCAAATAAGAGGAGGTGAGTCGCCAGGATCGCTTAAATACCAAGCTCTCCCCGAATCCACTCCTAGGCATGCGTCGCCTATTGCCACACCCTAACTCGACTAAGGTGAACAATCACTACGCACTAGGTAGGATTCCAAATAAGAGGAGGTGAGTCACTAGGATCGCTTAAATACCAAGCTCTTAGGATCCAATCCTAGACATGCGCACGACGGTTACCACACCCTAGTCTTATGGCTCGTTAACGGGTTTGTTTAGTGAAATTAAGTCTTATGAAAGTTTAAGAAGTGGTTTAAACTAAGCCTATAGTCCATCGAGTCTATTTAAACTAGTCTCACGTCCCATAAAGCCCATAAAGCCCACATGTATATTACACAATAGTTTAGGTACTTACAGCGGACTTGGGTCGGAGACTTAGGTGCCATCTTTGAGCTAACAGACTGTTATCCTTTAAAGAGCCCATTTCAGAAAACATTTTGGAGCCCAAGAACCCCAGAGTCGAGTTTTGAACCGGGCTCGATACAAATGAAACACACCAAACCGGCCCACGAGTCTGGCGAGGATCGGTATGTTCCTCGAGTAAACATTTGAAAGTCCGTTTGTTACTTAGGAAAAATTTGTGTGGTTTGAAGATGGATTTGCTTGTGTTGGGTTCAATTGAAAACCTTGTATATATATATTTTTAAGAAAAACCATTTAACCTTGATTTAAACTTAATCGTATAGTAATAAACTCCCATAAAAAGCATGCATAAAACAGTTCATATTAACGGCCTTATTACATCAAAACAAACCCAAATAATTTAAAGTACTTAAATGAAATAAAATAAATTCCTTGTTGAGCATGGCCATCCCTAAGCTTGTGCCGATCAATTCATCGATCGTCACGAAACATGATCCCACAACGGGTGAGTCAACAAACTCAATGTGTACTACAACACTAAATCTTAACAACTTAGGCATACATAATCATATCGCATATCAATTCTTATAACAGATCAAAATAATGATGCAATCCCAAACCCAAACCTATATGCCATCCGCTACACATCCCCGTATCAACCTCGCACACCGTGGGGACTACTAAGTCGACCCTCCATCCGCTTACACACCATCGAAGGCGTCATTTGCAATCGACGTGCTCATCGCCCTCATAAATATTTGTGGTCTTAGGTCACCACATTCAGACGTCGTGGTCTTAGGTCACCACATTCAGATATCGTGGTCTTAGGTCACCACATTCAAATACCGTGGTCTTAGGTCACCACATTCAAATATCGTGGTCTTAGGTCACCACATTCACTTCCCATTTTCAATAACCCATATGCCCCATATCATACTTATTATGCATTAATCATGCCAACTTTCACATTCTTATAACTTATCACATGTTAAATATAACATATTTCATAATCCTAGTAGGAGTAGGAAACGTACCTGAGTACTTTGTACCATAACATGGTACCTTAGCCATATTCTTGCACATTCTTATAATCACATATAGATTAATTATTGCCATAACTATATTAAGAAATAGTGTGAGGTACATACCTGATATGCTTAACGAATTCCTTGAAATCCCGAAAACCGATCTACTGTTTTAGATCTTAAGTTCCTACATTTGATCAATCACTTACTATTTAGTAAAAGCTTATTCGGCCATAAGACTAAATCCCGAAGGATTATTGTAACCAAAACTTACCTTGTGCCGATTGGATTAAAAATCAAATCCCGAAAAGAATCACTTGCTTAGGGAGTTGTCGAAATACCTATAGGCTTATATTAGATTCGATTTCATCCTTAAACATAATAAATGGCCTTTGGCCGAATATTCACATATCTTACCTTGAATCTTTAAATCCCGAAAAGTAGTCTCTTCTTCCTGGTAGTCGACACTATACAAAATCCCGAAAGATCTGTTGTAGTTTCAGCCAAGAGATACAAATGGCATTAGAATCTTAATCTTGGGCTTGAAGAAAAGAAATATAAGGATAGATCCTTACCCTTACTACAGAAGTCGACCCACTCTTGCTTGAAGCTCTACAAAGATTCGGCTATGGAGACTAGATAGTGATCAAAAAGGTTTCGGCTTTTGAGGTTGATGGACAATCGGCTAGGGGGGTTGTCTTTGAGGTTTCGGCTTTTGATGGATTAGAAAGAAAAGAAATCGGCTATGGTGGTATCTTGAATTTTCGGCTTTGGCTAACAAAAAAAGAAGAAGAACAAGGCTCTAGGGAATTTCAAGCAGAGAGAGGAGAATTTGCTTAGGAAATTCGGCAAAGGAAGAGTGAATGAATGAATGGCCTCTTTTCCTCTAGTAGTCGAAATTACTAGCTAGAGTCCCTTACTTGGCCACCACTCTCCTTATTTTGGTAGCTTTATCTCTTTAATTTTTAAAAATTAAAGAATAAATCCTCATTTATCTCTCTTAAAAATAATCTAAAATAAATCCATTATTTATCCACCCTTAGCGAAATTTAAAGAGAATAAATCTCCTCTTTTAAAAGCCTTGTTGCCGTCCAACTCCCCTTGCTCCTTGCAGCAAAATAAAACTCTTTTATTTTGCTTCCCCTGCACTCGAACCTTGGCCCAATACTCCTGTATGTGGCGCCATTTCAGAGGCCCTAAGTGGCATCTTGTGCCACTTTTCCAAGCCCATTTGTGTGTCATATTTCACATACATTTTCTCTTAAGGCCACATTGCCTTAGTTTCCTCTTTTAGACTTGAAAACTCACCATTTTCTAAGTCATTTCCTTATATTTCCAAGTTTCCAAAAACGTTCGTTTCCCTCATTTAACCTAACATTTCCTTACATTTCCAAGTTTCCAAAAATGTTCGCTTTCCTCTTTTGAATCATTTCTAAATCATTTTCTTACATTTCCTAGTTTCCAAAAATGTCCACTTTAAACTTAACATTTCTATACATTTCCAGGTTTCAAAAATTCATTCATAACACATAAGACATGTCATTTCGTATAATTAAACCGAAAATGCATAGGCCCTTTTCAGGATGTTACAGGCATTCCCCCGGGTTTTACCCCACCACATGCACAAACACAGCCTGAAGAGCATCCCTAAAGGCCATCTGTCACGATTAGGCCTCAACAGGGGCAAGCTGATACTAGACCGCCCATGAACTTCAGGTTGGCTCAGGATCTAACCCAGGAGATAACCCCGCTAATCCCGTTATCCCTGATTTAGATGTAGCAGAGAGGGAAGGGACAAGAACTGAATCCTCGAGGCAGTTAGAGGATCATTGTAGATGGTTGGAGGAAGAGTTCAAGGCTTTGGAAAATGCCGATCATCACCATGGTATTGACGCAAAAGACTTGAGTTTGGTTCCAGATTTGGTGCTTCCTCATAAATTCAAGATGCTAGAATTTGAGAAGTACAATGGGACTAGCCCTGAAGCCCACATCACTATGTTCTGTAGACGCATGACTGGCTATGTGAACAATGATCAACTTTTGATTCATTGTTTCCAAGACAGCTTAGTAGGAGCAGCATCCAGGTGGTACAATCAACTCAGCCGTGCTAATATTAGCTCCTTGATAAACCGAAATAGTAACATATTTTAATCCCACATTTAGTATGCTTTTGGATGAATTATCCCTTGATTTATGTAAAAAGGTGCTCTTAATCCTTTCTTTTCATGTCTTATACTCAGGAAAGCACCCAAGGATAAAAAGAACGAGAAACGGGCTTAAAATGAGACAAATGGGCCAAAGCATGAAATCGACATGGCCTGGACCTTAGCCCACACGACCGTGCCTCACTGATCATCTAGAACACGGTCTTCTCTCAATTCACACAGCCGTGCCTCATTAAAGAAGTCCGAGTACGGCCTGACCACGATCCACACGGGCGTGTGCCATGGCCGTGTCCCTGTCGCTGGAAAGAGCAATTTCACTCGGATTTGGATGCTTGGAGGAAAAGAAACACACTCCAAAGTCTAATTAAACCCCCAATTAGGAATTGCACTCAAATTAGGATACTTGGAGGCCAAGTAACACATCTCAAAGCCTATATAAACACCATAGGGGGCAACTTAATGGGGGAGTTCGACAGAAACCCTCTGTCGAGGGGAGCCCAAAGCCATCGTCTAGGGGCGTCGTGCTAGGCCAGAGAAGGTAGATTTGTGGGGATTCACTCAGGGATAGCCAGTTGATCCATCTCAAGAAGCCAGAGTTATACTCAAGACGGAGGATCTCCTCTTCAATTCCTTCAAGGGGTTTTAGGGATTTCTTATGTTTTGTTTTATCTTTTCTCTTGAGATGTTTTTCTTATTGTTATGAACTAAACCCTTCGGATACCCGAAGGGGATGAAACCTATGATGAATCTTGTTATTTGACTTTTTTTTGAATTATATGATAATAACTTAGTTTGTTCTTAATTATTTGAGCTTAATCCAAATTTAATGTGCTTAGGTGGAGGAGGAATAGACCCTGCCTAAGAGTAGATCCAACATAATTAATCGGAGTTGATCGCACGCCTAGAGATAGGGTGACGAGATTTTGTCGGATTAGGGTGAAACCTAATATGGGAATCCATAGATCGATTTCTTGCTATTCTAGGGGTTATTATAAGAGAAAGCGAGAGTTCCACTAATTAACCTAGGGTTAGACATTATTCGCCTCGAGAGAGGGTTTAATATACGTTTAGGGAGTCTTACGAATCAAACTAAGTGAATAAATCGTATGGTTCAGTGTTAGATAAAAAGTGAAGTCTAGGTGGATTCTTCCTAGGGTATCGTCTAAATCAACTGAGTTTTTCCCAAGCTATTTTCCAAATTCATTCTTCTTTGTCTTAGAGTCTTTAGTTTAGTAGTTAATTAATTTAGATTAATAAACAACTTCACTTATTTTAGGCTAAATAATAAAAAGAAAGTTAGTATTAGTACTTTTAGTTCCATTGGGTTCGATAATCCGGTCTTGCCTAAGCTATACTACTGTCCGATAGGTGCACTTGCCTCAATCGTTGTCAGAGTTAGTTTCCAGGTTTGATCATTCTTTTTATAAATTTTAAAGCTCTGATTCACAGCGATCACTCCTGGAGAGACTTAGCCCAAGCCTTCATGAAGCAGTACAATCATGTCACAGACATGACGCCTGATAGAATCATGTTGCAAAACATGGAAAAGAAGTCAAATGAAAGCTTCAGGTAATACGCGCAAAGATGGAGGGAAGTTGCTATGCAAGTTCAACCACCTCTCCTAGAGAAGGAAACCACCATGCTTTTTATCAACACACTAAAAGCTCTGTTCATCACCCACATGATAGGAAGTACTACCAAGAGCTTCGCGGATATAGTGATGGCAGGAGAAATGATAGAAAATGCCATAAAAGGTGGCAAGATTGAAGTAGGGGAAACTAATAGGAGGTCTGATCCTAGGAAAAATGACAATGAGGTGAATAATACGGGGTACTCGAAGGCAATCACTGTTAGCCAGCCAAAGGTAGTTACGGCTGGGCAACAAGGGTCGACCAGATAAGAATCAGGCGCAAGGTAAAATTCTGAAAAACTCCAATTTATGCCAATCCCAATGACGTATAATGAGCTATATCAAATTTTATTTGACGCACATGTGGTGTCCCCGTTTTATTTAAAACCGTTGCAGCCTCCATATCCTAAATAGTATGACTCAAACGCTCACTGTGATTACCAATGGAGAATATCGGAGCATTCAATAGAGAACTGCACTGCCTTCAAAAAGGTAGTAGAGAGGCTCATCAAGATGGGGATTGTAAAATTTGATGGTACACCTAGTGTGGAGAACCCGTTACCTAACCATGGGGATAAGGGGATAAATGCGATCTGTGAAAAGGTCATAAGAAAGATCAAGGGGGATATCTCGGAGGTAAAAACCCCGTTGAGAATAATCTGGAGGGAAATGGTAAGAAGAGGACTGGTATTGTCCGATTTTGAGGAAGGATGTGAAGGAACAAGGGGCTACTGTGAGTTCCACAAAGCAGAAGGGCACGAGATCCAGAAATGTGCTGAATTCAGGGTATTGGTACAAAGCCTTATGGACAATAAGGAATTAGAGTTTTATGAAGAAGGCTTAGAGGGAGGAAACATACATGAAACCGAAGGAGAGTTGACAAACCAAAAATTCAACTATCCGAGGATCATTATTTCCTGACCGAGAAACACGAAAGGTGGAGCACAAATTGCGCCTAAAGTCGTAATCTAGAAACCTGTTTCCTTTACTTACAAGGATAACAAAATGGTGCCTTGGAATTACGACTGTAACGTGACAATACCGGGAGTGGAAAGCTTAGTCGGCACTTCCGAGGAAATCCAAAATGAAGGGTCCTACACACGTAGTGGAAGGCGCTACGATTCAGGAAACGTTAAAGCAGAATCAGTGAAATCAAAGTCTGTGGCTGTTCAACGAGAGAAAGAGGCTGAAGCACTTATCAATGAACCTGTGAAGGAGGAATAGGCTAAAGAGTTTTTAAAATTCTTGAAGCACAGTGAATACAGCGTGGTAGAGCAGTTGCGCAAACAACCGGCTCGCATATCAATTCTAGCCCTACTTTTAAGTTTAGAAGTGCATCATGAAGCATTGATGAAAGTGCTGAACGAAACTTATGTTACTAAGGATATATCTGTCAATAAACTTGACCGTCTGGTTAGAAACATAAGTGCCGATAATTTCATTTACTTCAGTGATGATGAAATTCCACCTGGAGGTATGGGATCGACCAAAGCTCTGCACATCACTACTCGTTGCAAGGGATACACTCTTCCAAGTGTGTTAATCGATAATGGATCAGCCTTGAATGTCTTACCATTGTCCACACTGAAGAGGTTGCCGATAGACAGTTCTCACATGAAGACATGCCAGAACATAGTGAGAGCATTTGATGGCACCGAGAGAAGAGTGATGGGAAGAATTGATATACCGTTGCTGATTGGGCCAAACACGTATGAAGTGGATTTTCTGGTGATGGATATCAAGCCCTTGTACAATTGCTTGCTGGGAAGACCTTGGATTCATTCGGCAGGGGCAGTGCCCTCATCACTGCGCCAAAAATTGAAACTGGTGACAGAGGGTCGGTTGGTTACTATAAATGCGGAGGAGGATATCATAGCGACTGTTACCAACGGCACACCATATATAGAGGAAAATGAGGAGGCCACTGAGTGTTCTTTTCGATCTTTGGAATTCGTAAACGCAACATTCATTTCGGAAGGGAATGGAATTCCGGTGCCTAAGATATCCAAGACCACGAGGATGGGCTTACAAATGATGGTGGGGAAAGGAGCCCTACCAGGAAAAGGACTGGGCAGACATCTCTAAGGGGAATTTCAAGTTCCGATACTGAAAGAGAAGAGAGACCTGTTTTGGCTTGGGTTTCAGGCCAGATGCCAGACAGAGGATAAAAGAAATAGAGAAAAAGCAAGAAATAAAAGAGCACGGTTGAATGGGGAGGAAGTCAAGTGGGAATCGATGAAATTCCCCCACATATCCCGGACCTTTGTATCCGGAGGGATAATTCACCCTGAGAGAGGGTTATTGGAAAGTCCTCACATCAATGCCATACACGAGGAGGGAATTGAACAAAGAAACCTGTGGGGCATTTGCCTTTATGAATCTGGAAGCGTTTTGAACAATTGGACTGCAGAGGAACTTCTTGTAGTTTTTAGAGATTATACAGAGTAATATTCAGAATGCTCTTGTTGTTTTTTAGCCTAGGAACAATAAGATTTCTTTTGTGAAATAGGCTCATGTTCAGACATTATTGTTTCAATAAAATACATCTTTGATAATTAACTCGAGCAAATATTCTTTCATTTTTTTAATTTTCCAATTTTATTCCAAATCTTTTATTCTCATTCATATCATGTGAATAGTTGTCCTCAAATTCATTGGTTCTTTGTACATTCTTTGGTGCCCACTGCAGGTCCCTAGATATCAATGATATGAGCAATGATACTACAGATCCAGAGGTCCATTTTGAGCAAGACATGTGTTTAGAGGAATCTCAGGATTTTGAAGGTGATAGAAATTGTGACTTATCTCCAGATTTGTTAAGAATGGTAAAGCAAGAGGAGAAACAAATTTTACCCCATGAAGAGGAGGTAGAGAACATAGCCTTGGAGGAAGGAAAGGTTGTGAAAATTGGAACGCGCATAGTCGAAGAGATGAAACAAGACCTTGTTGAGTTACTACGAGAATTCAAGGACATCTTTGCATGGTCATACCAAGATATGCCCGGGATAAGTACGGATATTGTAGTGCATCGCCTTCTTATAAGAGAAGATTGCAAGCTAGTTCAACAAAAGCTACGAAGGATGATGCCTGATGTGGTGTTGAAAATAAAGGAGGAAGTCAAGAAACAGTTTGATGCTGGTTTTCTACAAGTGGTCAAATACTCAGAATGGGTTGCCAACATTGTACCTGTTCCTAAGAAGGATGGAAATGTTCAGATGTGTGTTGGCTACAAGGACTTAAATAGAGCCAGCCCAAAGGATAATTTCCCTTTGCCTCATATTGACACGTTGGTGGATAATACGGCAGGATTCTCACTGTTTTCTTTCATAGATGGTTTTTCGAGATACAACCAGATCAAGATGCATCCTGAGGATATGGAGAAAACCACTTTCATAACGTTTTGGGGTACCTTTTGTTATAAGGTAATGCCATTCGGGTTAAAGAATGCAGGAGCGACATATCAAAGGGCCATGGTAACCTTATTCCACGACATGATGCATAAATAGATTGAAGTATACGTCGATGACATGATTGCCAAATCTTGAACAGAGAAGGAACATATTGAGGTTTTGAAGAAATTGTTTTTGAGGTTGAGGAAATTTCAGTTGAAGCTCAACTCGGCAAAGTGTACTTTCGGAGCTCGGTCAGGGAAATTACTGGGTTTTGTGGTCAGCGAGAGAGGAATTGAAGTTGACTCAAACAAGGTCAAGGCAATACAAGAGTTGCCTCCACCATGCACCCAAAAGGAAGTTCAAGGCTTTCTTAGAAGATTAAATTACATTGCTCGGTTTATTTCACAATTAACCGAGAAATATGATCCCATATTTCGTCTTCTCAAGAAACACAACCAAGGTGTATGGGACGAGGAATGCCAGAGAGATTTTGACAAAGTCAAGCAATATCTGTCAAATGCCCCAGTATTATCTCCGCCTAATCTAGATAGACCATTGATACTGTATTTGTCGGTGTTCAATAACTCCATGGGATGTGTGCTTAGTCAACATGATGAGTCAGGAAGAAAATAAAAGGCAATATACTATCTCAGTAAAAAGTTCACTGAATGTGAAATGAGATATTCGTCGATTGAAAAATTGTGTTGCGCCTTGATTTGGACAACTCGGAGGTTGAGACAGTACATGCTATATCACACTACCTGGTTAATTTCTAAGCTTGATCCGTTAAAGTATATGATGGAGTCCACTGTTTTGAATGGAAGGATGGCAAGGTGGAAAATTTTGCTGTCTGAGTTCGATATAGTCTATGTAAACCAAAAGGCTATAAAAGGGAGCGCAATAGCAGAATTTTTGGCTAGCAGAGCTTTGGAGGATTATGAACCATTAAGCTTTGATTTCCCCAATGAGGAGTTAATGTATGTGACAACTACTGAAGAGCATCCATGGAAGTTAAATTTTGATGGAGCGTCCAATGCTGTGGGAAATGGAATTGGAGCAATCTTGGTATCCCCTAGTGGTGATCATTATCCATTCACATGCAAATTGGATTTTGATTGCACAAACAACATGGCCGAGTATGAAGCGTGCATCATGGGCATTCGAGCAGCTATAGAGCGTAAAATCAGAGTGCTAGAAGTATTTAGAGATTCTGCACTAGTGATTTACCAGCTTAAGGGTGAATGGGAGACGAGAGATCCCAAATTGATCGATTATCGAAAGATAGTTTTGGGATTGATTGAGGAGTTTGATGACATCACTTTTAATTATCTCCCATGTGATGAAAATCAGATGGCAGATGCTTTGGCAACCATGGCTTCTATGATCAAAGTAAACAAATCAGAGGATATGAGGCATATTCAGATGAGTATTGTCGAAGTGCCGGCTCATTGTTATAACGTGGAAGAGGAGGAAAAAGATTACCACCCTTGGTATCATGATGTATTGCGATACGTAAAAAATCGTGAATACCCGGAGCATGCGACTGAGAATGATAAAAGGACATTAAGAAGATTGGCCTTTGACTATGTTTTAGACGGGGATATCTTGTACAAAAGGGGAAAAGATCAAATACTATTGAGATGCATTGATGTTGTTGAAGCTAAGAAAATTCTGGAGGAAGTCCATGAGGGCGTTTGTGGAACACACGCTAATGGATTCACAATGGTCTGGCAGATAATGAGATTTGGATATTATTGGTCCACCATGGAAGGAGATTGTATCAACTATGCTAAGAGATGTCATAAATGCCAGATTTATGGAGACAAGATTCATGTGCCTCCGTCACCTTTGCATGTTATGACTTCCCCATGGCCTTTTTCCATATGGGGCATGGATGTTATTGGACCAATCTCACCAAAATCTTCGAATGGGCATCGGTTCATCTTCGTGGTCATTGACTACTTCACGAAATGGGTAAAGGCTGCTTCATACGCTAGCGTTACTAAGTCAGCAGTTAGTCGATTCTTGAAGAAGGAGATCATTTGTCGATATAGGATGCCCGAGAGGATCATATCAGACAACGCACTGAACTTAAACAATAGCACGATAGCAGAAGTTTGTAGTCAATTTGGGATCAAACACCACAACTCGTCTCCGTATCGTCCAAATATGAATGGGGCAGTAGAGGCGGCCAATAAAAACATCAAGAAGATAGTAGGAAAAATGACTGAGACTTATAAGGATTGGCATGAGAAATTACAATTTGCACTCTATGCTTATCGGACGTCAGTCAGAACCTCTACTGGAGCAACTTCTTTCTCATTGGTCTACATGATGAAAGCAGTTCTTCCTATTGAAGTGGAAATACCTTCTCTTCGAGTTTTGTCAGAAATAAAGTTGGACGAAGCTGAATGGATCCAGGCTCGATATGATCAGTTGAACTTGATTGAAGAAAAGAGGCTAAGGGCTATTCGTCATGGTCAGATGTACCAGAAATGAATGATGCGAGCCTATAATAAAAAAGTTCGCCCAATAGAGTTTCATGAGGGGGACCTTGTACTGAAAAAGATCCTTCCCATACAAAAGGATTTCAGAGGAAAATGGATGCCGAATTGGGAAGGACCATACGTGGTGAAGAAAGCTTTCTCTGGAGGAGCACTGATCTTGACTGAAATGGATGGGAAAAGCTTACCTAATCCTGTGAACTCGGGTTCAGTCAAAAAGTATTTTGCTTGAAAAGGAGAAGAGGCCAAAGTGAAAACCCGCAAAGGGCGCTTTGAAACTTATTTAAAAAAAAAAGGAGAGGCCTAGGCGAAAACCCGCAAAGGGCGCCTTGAGACCAAAGGGGTTTTGAGTTGAAAACCCGAAAAGGGCGGCTCAAATTCTGAATGGACATGCAGAGATCTTGCTATACCTGAATCAACAAGAAATGAAGTAGGTTGCATATCGGGGCATCAAAAAAGTACTTTGGGTCTTCTAAACACATGTTAAGCACAAAGCAGTCTTCATGGAGTTTGAATACATGAGCTCAATCTGCGATATCTAGGGCATCTGATTTTTGTCTTATTCATTTTACTATCTTTGGATTCTTTTTCTTCTCAAAGATATGTTCCCGGTTAATTTCCTTTGTATCATTGATAATTCATTTAACTCTCTTTGAAATCAATTTATTTCTTACCCATTATTCATAAGCATGTTGCAATGATTGATGAACTAATAATTTCACAAAAGAAGTTCTACATATTACTTTGGAAATTTCTAGATAAAATAAGAAACCGAAACAAGACAATTGTTTAGAATTTCTATGTACATTGATTGGAGATATTTGAGAAATAAGAGTCTTGATGGAGACTATTTCTCTGAATTTTTTGTCCGATTAAGTGATTGTGACGGAGATAAACAATGTCATCGAGTCATTCAGAGAATGGTATGACAGACTAATTTTTGACGAGAAAAGATTCAAAAAACCCTAAATTGTGGTGGAATGAATTGAAACAAATCTTTGAATTGTAGTAAGGACAAGCAGTTTGAAGGTGTTATAAACCTTGTATCCCCAAAGTTCAAGGGGAATGGGCCCTAAAGTTTCTATGGGGCAAATTATTTGAGCAAGAAAATGATGCTTCAAGGAAAACTAAGATGAAACCTTGACGAATGAATGAGTGATAACACCTCGAGTAGGAATCATACTCATATCATTTTTTGCATTCACATATCATAGTATGTCTGAATAGGAGCATTTGACTCATTTCGATCATGGCATCCTAATCATTCGGCATAAGCATATACCCATTCTATAGGTTATGTCCTTTAGAGGACAATGTAGTAGGGTAGATTGAAAATAGCAGATCTGGCATTCCTGAGTTTGCAGGAAGTAGATCGAAGACATCAGATCTTGTCTTCCTCAGTTTGCAAAGTGAAGCGGATCGAAAAGCGTCGATCTGGCATTCTCGAGTTTGCGAGAAGCGATTGAAGGTAGCGAATCGGCATTCACGAAGTTGTAGGAAGCGGATCGAAGACGTCGATCCCGCATCCCCGAGTTTGCAGTGGAGTAGATTAAAAATAGTAGATATGGCATTCCTGAGATTGCAGTGAAGTAGATCGAAGATACTAATCTGGCATCCCTGAGTTTGCGATGGAGCAGATTAAAAATAGTAGATCTGGCGTTCCCGAGATTGCGAGTGAAGCGTATCGAAGATGCTAATCTGGCATCCCCGAGTTTGCGATGGGAGCGATTAAAAATAGCGATCTGGCGTTCCTAAGATTGCGATGAAGCGATCGAAGATACTAACTCTGGTATCCCTGAGTTTGCAGTGGAGCAGATTAAAAATAGCAGATCTGGCATTCCTGAGATTGCAGTGAAGCAGATCGAAGACATCAGTCTGGCATCGCTGAGTTTGCAGTGGAGCAGATCGAAGACAACAAATTTGGCATTCACGAGTTTGCGTGCGGGCGAGATCAAAGATACTAGTCTGACCTCCCTGAAGTTGCAGTGGAGCAGATTAAAAAGATAGCGGACACTGCCTTCCTGAAGTTGCAGTGAAGCAGATTGAAGCCATCAGACTTATTAAAATCAAGATGAAGTTCCAATACCGTTGAAGTTGCAGTGGAGTTGGAAGCCATTTGGACAAAGACGAGGGCCAAGAGGTCAAGATTCAGCAAGACCGAGCAAAATTGGTCCTTTTATAGTCTTTGCTCTATTCTCGTTACACGATAATGAGCAAAGAGGGGCAGCTGTAATCAGCCCATTTTGTCCGGGCTTGTAACAAACCAAAACAAAAACAATGAAAAAATAATAAATAAATGTCCAAAGTCTTTTATAGTCCTTTTACAAAGCCCAAAACCAATAAAATACCCAAACCCGATTAGCCCAAATACAACCTAAGACTAATACCCATTACCCGAATACACCCTGGCCCAAATTCAATTTACCCGTAACCCACTACCCAAACAGACCTAAACTAACCCAGACCCAAAACTCACTGGCCCAAGTGACCCAAAAGCTTGCGGATGCGAAACCCTAAGATTCCATTGCAGCGCCTTAAGCGCCCAAATAATCCTTTCCCTCGCGCCGCAAGCCTCAATCAGCGTCGAGATCTCCTCATCCACTTGCAAAAGGAAAGAAATGTCAGAAAAATTAGCAAGGCAGAATTTGTTTCTTTTTTTTTTGCGATTTATTTCGGGTTATAAAAACCCCAAAAAATTGTAATACACATACAGGGACAGAGCAAACAAAATACACAGAATACACAAGTAAATAAAAATAGAGGTGATTTCCGATTTATTTTTCATTTCGTGTAAATTAGTTATTCGTATGAATAATTTTTTTTTACCACCTACAACGAAGCAAACAAGTTTATAAAAGAAAAGGGTGAAGTTTTTTACCTTTGGCCCGCCGTAGGCGACGGCGCGTGGTGCGTGTGCAATGACGGCCGGAGGTCGGATGACCTGTGAGGGCAGAGCAATCTTTGGGCTTCTGCCAAATTTTTTTTTAAATTCGGTGTTTAAAATGAATTCAGGGCTGACTTTTTAGCTTTTATAGCTCATTCACACGGCGTCGTTTTGGTGTGGTCTGTTAATGACCAAAACGGCGTCGTTTCAAGAGGGGATCCGTGCGTTGACCCGAAAACCCGGAGAGGATCCGCGCATTTTTTATAAAAGGGCAATTTTCTATTTTAGCCCTCCCGCAATTTTAGCATTTTTAATTTAGTCTAATTTAAATTTTTATATCTTATTAAATTAGCCCTAAAATTTATACTTTGTTTCAATTTGATCCTCGGGCTACTTAAGAGCTAATATCAGGACGACGTCGTTTTGAAAATTTGGCAAAATTGCCATAGTAACCCTTGCAGTGTGAAGCATGTTTTGATTTAATCCTTTTATATCTATTTTTATCTGCTATTTAATCCTCCTTTCTTTATTTATTTTTTATTTTATTTTTTTAAATATCCTAATATTATATTGAATTATTTTATCATATTAAAATGTTATTTTATTTATTTTTTTAATAGTATCAAATTCATATATATATTTTTATATGTATTATCCTTATATATATTAAATTTTTATTTATTCTTTTATTTGGTTTAATATTATTTTTATTACATATTATGATTTATATATTAGTTATTATATTATACATTTTTTATATTATATAGTATCATATTATATCTGTTAGGATCGACCCGATTAAGCAACGAACAAGTAAAAGTAGCGAGAATAAATTGAGAAATTGGACACACAAATTTAACGTGGAAAAACCCCTCCAAAGAGGATAAAAAATCACGGGCAAAGATAATTTTACTATAATGGCAACAGAACGAAGAGTAACCACGAAAACACGAAAACAAAGAACCCTCAAAACGTAAACACAAAATTCTCTAAATGTGTTATGAGTTCTAATATCTAATGGGTGTCTTTTCTAAGATTGTAAAAGAGCCTATTTATAGGCTAAATTCATAGGTCAAATAATAATAAAATAATCTAAATTAATCAGTGTTTGATTGAAACAAATGAACAGAGTTTAACTAGAAGATTACTTCTCAAATTTGACTGAAATATGAGTCATACTTAACAAATCTCCACCTTGACTCATATTTCCACAACGCCATCTTTGCCAAAGCCCCATACAAGCCTATCTTGAACCATGCAGGAATTAAGCGAGTCGAATCTGTGGCTTAGAAAGCTGGAAGACTTCTAGCCTTCGACTTGTACAACTGCCAAATCAAAACTAACACAGGTTTGATTTTCACGAACACAAAGATGCCCTAACTTTTCAAAACTCGCATCCAAAAGAGAACCTCTCTTCAACGAAAGCGGTCATACCTTTTTCCCTCCTATGACCAAGTTGCCTCCGCTCCGAATGAGTTGACGTCGACTTTGTAATGGACGAGGGACGTCCGATTTCACCGGTCACTGTAGAACCTTCCAGAATATAAAAATTGCCAGTTCTTTCACCTTTTAACAAAATGAGAGCTCCACGAGATACTTTAATGCCGCTCGACTCGATGTTGATTCTGCATCCTTTCAAGTCTAAAATACTCAAGGAGATGAGGTTCTTTCGTAAATCAGGTACATACCTGACATCTGAGAGTGTCCTAATCGTCCCATCGTGTATCCTAATTTTAACAGTACCAATACCAATTACCTTACTAGATGAATCGTTTCCCATGCACACAACTCCACCTTCAACCGAACTGTATGTGGAGAACCATTCTCTATTGGGACACATGTGGAAAGAACATCCCAAATCTAGGACCCACTCGGACGTGAGCTTGGAGTTATCACTCGTTGACACTAACAAGAAATCATCACCGCTTTCATCGGCCAAATTAGCACCAGCTACATCTTTCTCGTTACTCTCAGCAGCTCTTTTCTTTCGCAGTTTATAACAATCTGCTTTGATGTGACCTAACTTTTTACAATAGCGACACCTTTTGTCTCGTTTCTTTGATGCTACCAAAACGGAAGCTTGCTTATCTGCCTTGCTATCCAAACCAAACTCATTGTCTAGTTTGTCTCTACTCAACAAATGACCCTTCACATCTTTGAACGAGAGTTTGTCTCTGGCATAAATCAGGGTCTCCCTAAAAGACTTGTATGAAGGGGGTAAAGAGCACAATAATAGCATAGCCTGATCTTCATCGTCAATATGAACCTCAACATTATTTAAATCATTTAAAAGAGTAATGAATTGAATGATGTGATCTCTAAGAAGCTCACCTTCGTTCATGCGAAACGTAAATAGACGTTGTTTCAACACTAAACGGTTAGCCAGAGACTTAGTCACATAAAGAGTTTCTAACCTTTTCCATAAGGCAGATGAGGTCTTCTCCATCAATACCTCCTGCAATACCGTATTTGCGAGGCACAACTAGATTGCAGACAAAGCCTTTTCATCAAGCTCTTCCCATTCTGTTTGATTTAGATTCTCAGGCTTTTTCCCGGTAACAACCTTTTTCAAGCCGGTTTGAACGAGAATTGCCATCATCCGAACTTGCCACAGATTGAAATTTGTCTCACCATCGAACTTCTCAATTTCAAACCTTGTTGCTGACATATCTGAATGGGCTGATCTATGAAAATTGAACTAGCTCTTGATACCACTTGTTAGGATCGGCCCGATTAAGCAACGAACAAGTAAAAGTAGCAGAATAAATTGAGAAATTGGACACACAAATTTAACGTGGAAAAGCCCATCCAAAGAGGATAAAAAACCACGGGCAAAGATAATTTTACTATAATGGCAACAGAACGAAGAGTACAAAAGATGGAGATAAAACTAAACCCCGAAAACCCGAAAACAAAGAACCCTCAAAACGTAAACACAAAATTCTCTAAATGTGTTATGAGTTCTAATATCTAACGGGTGTCTTTTCTAAGGTTGTAAAAGAGCCTATTTATAGGCTAAATTCATAGGTCAAATAATAATAAAATAATCTAAACTAATCAGTGTTTGATTGAAACAAATAAACAGAGTTTAACTAGAAGATTACTTCTCAAATTTGACTGAAATAGGAGTCATACTTAACAATATCATATATTATTTCTAAAATCTTTTTTTTTGTATAAAAATTATTTATAACATATATTTATTTTTATTGTTTATATGAAATATATCTGTATTAGATTATTATATTATAAATGTAATTTTATTTAAAGTTATATATTATTTATTTCTTTAACAATATATTTTACTTATTTTTATTATTATGAATATATATATATATATATATATTATTTTTATTATTCTACATCATTTTTATTTAAAGCCATATGTTTTTTTTAATTTACAATATTTATAATAATTCATTCTATGTTGTTATGCGTGTAAAGCTTTATATTTATTTGTTGTTTACTGCTTTATATTTTATATTTTTTATCCCTTGTTTATTTTATTCATCTATCATTTTTATATTCCGCTTTAGTATAATTATTCTATTATTTGCATCACTTATAATTTCGTATTATTCTTTAATTATCCATTAGTAGTAATTGTTAATATGATTCGTAGTTATGATAAATTGCTATTTGGTATGTTTGTTGTAATATATTTATGTAATGTCTTATTCAAACCCTTCTTTATAAAAACACATTTTAAATTAATGCATTTTATTCAAATATTAAAAATATGGTGATATGTAATATTTGGGGACTTCGAGAAGAATTGTGCCCTAACTTACTGGGTTTCAATTTTTCTCGTGGAACTTAAATTATTAAATATCCCTTCTCTTTTAAAACTGAAACATACAAATTTCAAATCAAAAAAACTTATTCTTGGGAATTCAAAACATTGTATCCTAACTTACTGGTTATGATGTTTTGTGTCTCGAGGTAGGAATTTTCTAAAATAAAGGCGTGCCTAGTTTTGAAGTCATGAGATGCTATATCCTAACTTACTGGGTACAGTATTTTATTTCTTTGAGATAGGTAAGTCTTGGCTTTCCTTCAAATAAAAGGATTATATTTTAAATTTTTTTTTTTCAAAATTTCGATATTAGGACATGGAATTATCAAATAGGTACCAAATTTTGGGCGTTACGAGGGTGCTAACCCTTCCTCGTATGTAACCGACTCCCAAACCCATTTTTTGGTATTTTGTGGACCAAAAATCAATGTTTTGAAATAAAACATCTTATAAGGTGATCCAATCACACCTAAGTAAAAAAAAGATTGGTGGCGACTCCCATTATCGTATTTTTAAAGTTGATCCCCGTTTTTTTATAAAACTTTAAAAATGGTTTCGACAAGCAGCAAAATAACTCCTTTGTTTGTGCATGGACTCGAACTCCTGACCTCCTGCTCATTTGCACTCCACTTAACCACTAGACCAGCAGACCCATTCTTACATATTTTAACAACATTTATTTATAAGCCTACTGACTAGAGATAGGGGTTTATTCAATTAAAAAAAAAAAACTGCCCAAGCTAAGGCTTGAACCCAGGACTTCTCAGACACTCCCAGAACACATAACCATTGAAGCAGATACAAATTTGTGTCACAAACATACGAAAATAAATATTAAGGATTTTTAGGGCGTTACATCGGCGTTTTGTAAAAGGGTTCTCGATGATTGCTACACCGATGACTCGATTGTTACAGAAAAATGTGAAATTCAAGTGGTCTGACAAATGTCAACAGAGTTTTGGTCAGTTGAAAGCACTGTTAACTGAAATGCCAGTTCTGGTTCAGCCTGAGTCGGGTAAAGAATTTGTGATTTTCAGTGATACGTCATTGAACGGTTTGGGATGTGTTTTAATGCAAGAAGGCAAAGTGATAGCTTATGCTTCCAGACAGTTAAAACCGTATGAAAAGAATTATCCTACGCACGAATTAGAGCTAGCCGCTATTGTTTTCGCATTGAAAATTTGGATACATTATTTGTTCGGTGAGAAGTGCCGCATATTTTCTGATCACAAGAGTTTGAAGTATTTGATGTCTCAGAAAGATTTGAATTTGCGACAACGAAGATGGCTTGAATTATTGAAAGACTATGAGTTAGTAATCGATTATCATCCGGGAAAAGCAAATGTAGTCGCGGATGCTTTAAGTAGAAAATCTCTGTTTGCTCTGAAAGCGATAAACACGCAATTGATCTTGTCTGATGATGGTTCGATTTGTAACATCCTAAATTAGGGGTTATGTGTTTGGAGCATAACTCAAGTGTTAGTAGGCTTTAAGTGTGGTTGGTGATGTTTTAAGGGTTTTAAAACTCTAGGATCAAAAGGGAGTGCATTGGAAATTTTTGAAATTTTTAGGTTAAAAGGGAAATTGGGCTAAGGAGGCCTTAAAGAAAATTTCAGGAATTTATAGACATGAACTTGGGCTTATTAAAGTGGCTTGGGAGGCTACTTTAGGGGCCTTGGAGGCTTCTTGCAAAAGGGAAGAGGTTCGAGTAACGTGGGGCGCATCAGAGGCTTTTATTTTTTCTTTTTGCGTCAACTAGAGAAGCTGGGCTAGGTATGCCTTAAAAAAATAAATGGCAAGGTTAATGGACATGAAAGTCCGGTGGTAAAGTGGCTCCATGCGCCACTTAAGGGCCTGGAAATAACGCTAGTAAGGACTTGGGTTGAATTAAGGTGGCGACAAGGTGTTTTATTTTTTGGGTTTTGGCGTTAAAAGGAAGGAGGCCTTAAAAGAGGTTGGGGCGAGTCTATGACACAAACGGCGCCTTGGCAAAGCGGCTGGCAGTGTGTGGAGGTTCCAGCTGGTCCTAGGTTCGAGTGGCGTGAGCAGCAAATGGGGGTTTTATTTTTGTTTTGGCGTTAAGGCAAGGGGGAACTAAGGAAGTAGGGCTTAAAAGGAAATATGGCGCGTTTATGTCACAAAATAACGCTTTGGCCGAGTGGCACTGGGCGTTACACAGTCTCTTGTCCCAACAGGTCCCATGTTCGAACCAAAGAAGCAGCAGTGGGGTTTTTATTTTTTTATGCTGGCGTGAAAAGGTGGAGAGAAGGTGGACGGCATGTGGACTCCTTAAAATAAGGATAATGAGGATATTAATAGGGATTTTTAATGGGATTATTATTTGAATAATCTTAAATAGGTGGCAAGGAGGAAAAGTAGGCATGTGATTAATTCAAATTATTTTGAATTAATTCAAATGGTTGGCCAAGAGGGTTTCAAGGAGTTGCCGAATTTTTGAACTCTTTGTTCAAGAGAGTGGACGGCAAGCTTGGGGGTGCCGAATTCTTTTAAAAGCACATACCTATCATCTTGTTTTTCTTTTCTCCATTTTTGCAAGTAGCATGAATCTCTTCCTTACTCCCTCCTCTTCAATTATTTTCTCTCCTTCCTCATCTTCTCAAACCAGAAACTCCTATTCCCCTTTTTCCATTATTTTCTTTCTTCCACTATAGCCGAATCTCTCCTTCTTGGTGTGCCGAAATTCCCCTCTTCTTTTAGCTTTCATCTTGGCCGAATATTAGTGTGGTGTGGATCTCTTCTAGTTTGGTTCCAATCGGGTTTGGTGGAAGGGCCTTCGGGATTTGGAAGCGAGCAAGTGAATCCATCATCTTTGATCAATCGGTTTTGGAGGTGAAGCAGAATCGTATATCGTGTGCTGAAGTTAGTACTCAAAGGCGTTAGGTAAGGTTTTCGGGTTCAAATATTAACCCTTGAGATTATTTTGGTTTGGCCGAATGGCCTTGATATTAACTTTGGGTAATGGCCGAATATAGGGTAAGGAAGGCTAGTGGGGCCGATTGGTTTCTCCGGGATTTAGGGATAACGTTGGTGACAGGTGTGTACATACACACTTTATAACTATTAATGTGCTAAGTTTTGTGTATGCTAAATCTGTTCTGTGTAGATTTGGATTTAATACCATCATGGTATAAGCAAGGATTCAGGTAAGTCCTTGTCGTTATGAGTTTCTTTATGATGCTTTTGGGAAGCATGACCTATTTGGTATATGTGACTTAAATACATGGTTATTGATAAATCCAGTGTATGTTGCTAAGTAAGCATGTTGACATGATTTCTGTTAAATAACATTGATTGATGTGGGTTATATGAGTGGAGGGGGAAGTGATCATTGTGTCGACGGACACGGTGGTTTGGTACCACATTGTGACTACGGTCACCGAGGTTTGGCACCTCAGCAGGTTTGGCACCTCATAGCGCCTCGTCCCAGTGGCTTAGCACCACGGTGGGTTGGCCCCATGATTTACATTATGGGATTGGCGCCGGTGATTTGGTATCACACGATGGGTTGGCCCCATCATTTGATTTGTGACTTTGGTCACCGGTGGTTTAGCACCACCGGTGGTTTGGCACCACAATATGGCGGATTTTGTGACTATCGTCACGGTGGTTTAGCACCACCGGTGGTTTGGTACCACATGGGGTAGAAAGGTGTTTGGATGGCTAGGTTGGGTGCATGATTTAGTGCATGTTAATTTGTTATAAATTGTGTATGATTGTTGCACTAAATTGGGGAAGGGTTACACATTGAGTCTTGGTGACTCACCTTCTCCTTTAACATTTTTTTCGGGTGACTCGTAGATGGCGGTTGAGGAGCCTGATGGACTCGAGGTGGCCATGCGGTGGAATTTTAGTTTAATGAACTTTAAATTTTAGTTTATTATATTTTTATCGTTGGATTTATTTTAATTAAGTTGTAATAAGGCCTCCTAGATATATTTTTATTATTTTATGTTTTAGAATAATTTGTTCAAACTACTTCTTAATATTAAATTAAGTACACATGTTTTCTAAAAATTCAATCATAAAATGTTTTATCGTACATCAGTACACTGAATCAGTAGCAATCGACTTAATGAATATTTTTAAAATAAACCTAAGTGTGGTTTTATATACTTCAAATGTTTTTAAACAAGACACTATCTTCTATCAAAGAGTTAATTCGGCTTGAAAGGAAAAAAATACTTTCTCTGTAGCACACCAAATTCGGTCGTAGCGTTTGGGCCGGGTTTGGGGTGTTACACGATTTTAGCTAAATTAAAAGCTAGACCGATGTTTTTACAACAAATTTGCAAGGCTTAGAAATGTAATAGTGAATTGAAGCTAGAAGAATAAAGTGTGAGTTAACTTCTGATTCAGAGTGTCAGATCAGATCCGATGATTATTTATTGTTTCGAGGTAGATTTTACGTGCCAAAAAATCCAGAGCTTATACAAAAAATCTTGCAAGAAGCACACAGTGGTAGCTTGTATATTCATCCAGGGAGTACTAAGATGTATAGTGACTTGAAACAAATGTATTGGTGGTCGGGTATGAAACGTGACATTTCTGAATTTGTGTCGAGATGCTTGATTTGTCAACAAGTTAAAGCCGAACATCAAGTACCTTCAGGACTGTTATAGCATGTGATGGGATAGAGTTACGATGGATTTTGTATCAAGACTACCTTTGTCTCTGAAAAAGAAAGATGCTATCGGTTGTCATTGATCTATTGACGAAGTCTTCACATTTTATTTCGGTACGTACAGACTACTCACTTGATAGGCTAGTTGAGTTGTATATTTCAGAAATCGTCAGATTGCACAGAGTACTAGTCTCTATTATTTCTGATAGGTATTCGCGATTTACATCACTATTTTGGAAGAAATTGCAAGAGGCTTGGGGTACTCGATTACATTTTAGCACTGCATTTCATCCTCAAACCGATGGTCAGCCTGAGAGAGTGATTCAAATTCTCGAAGATATGCTTCGTTGTTTTGTTTTAGAATTTGAAGGCAACTGGGAAAAATATTTACCATTGGTGGAATTTGCGTATAATAATAGTTTCTAGTCTTGTATAAAGATGGCACCGTATGAAGCTTTATATGGTCGTAAATGCTGAACTCTGTTGTACTGGACCGAGCTTAGTGAGAAAAAGATTCATGGGGTTGATTTGATCAGAGAGACCGAAGAGAAAGTGAAAGTAATTCGCGACAGTTTGAAAGCTTCAGATCGACAGAAATCATATGTTGATTTGAAACGTTAAGATATTGAATTTCAAATCGGTGACAGAGTGTTTCTAAAAGTATCGCTGTGGAAGAAGATTCTTCGATTTGGTCGCAAGGGAAAATTGTGTCCGCGATTTATCGGACCGTATGAGATTATCGAGAGAATTGGGCCAGTGGCTTATCGACTTGAGTTACCACCAGAGCTGGAAAGGAATCATAATGTGTTTCATGTGTCAATGTTACGACGGTACCGATCAGTCTGTCGCACATAATTTCTCCGACAGAGATTGAAATATAGCCCGATATGTCGTATAGCGAAGAACCGATCAGAATTTTGGCCCGGGAGATTAAAGAGTTAAGAAACAAAAGCATAACTCTAGTGAAGGTTCTTTGGAAATGTCACGGCATTGAAGAGGCTACGTGGGAACCTGAAGAAGCTATGAGGAAATAGTACCCTAACCTATTTTCTGGTAAGATTTTCGGGGACAAAAATTCCTAAGGGGGAGAGTTGTAATAGCCCATTTTCAGTGAAATCAGAATAGTGGTTTCTGGACCACAAATCCAAAGTCAAAATAATTATTTTATTATTATTTTGAGGTCTACAGCATGATAGTATGATTGTATAAAAAATTTTTTAAGAAATTTTAACGTTTGTATGCTCAATTTGATAAAAAGGACTAAATCGCGTAAAGCGTAAAAGTTGTGTTCTAATAGCTAAAGGTGTCTAATAGCTATAGAAATTTAAAGTGGAGGTCTTTATGTGATAATTAGCCCATAAATGAGTTAGTGGAATGTGATGGCTTGGTATAATGGAAATTTTAATGTTTTAAAAGGGTTATACTAGTAATTTGGTAAATAATGATATATTAAATAAAACAAAAATTAAAGTATCATCTTGCTAAACTAAAAACCACCAAAATTTCAAAGAAAAAGAAGCTATGTGAGCTTGCTAGGTTCGAAAATGGTGTGTTTGTGTGCATGGTATGCATTTTTGTCCTGTTTTTAATGATTTTTATGTTTTTGGAGTCGTTGAAGCTTAATCTAGCTAGCCCAGGGACTAATTTGCAAAATTTTTAAAAGTATAGGGTTTTACCATTGATGAATGTGTATGTATTTTGGTGTTTGATGATAGAAAATAAATGGTTGTTGTTAGATAAACAACATCTGTTAAGTGATTTTAGTTGAAATTGCAAATTAGGGATTAAATTGAGAAATGTGATAAATTGTGTGGAAAAGGTGTGAATATGTGAAAAATATGTGCTGCTATAAGTATGTTTAATATTTGGCTAGGCTTGGGTAGGGATAAAATTGAATTAATTTCATTTTATGAGTCTAGGGACTAAATTGTAAAGAAGTTAAATGTTTAGCGGAAAAATAGTAATTTTTCCATAATATGAATTTTGGATTAAATTGAATAGAATGATATTTAAATAATTTAAATTTGATTATATAGATCAAGAAAAGCAACGTACGGAATTAGATCGGGGGAAAAACAAAGTAGTGGATTGATTACTCGGTTTTCTCCGTAGTAATTCGAGGTAAGTTCGTATGTTTAATAAGCATTAAATTATATGTGTTTGAATGCTTAATTGATATAATTGTGATGAAATGATACCTTGGAAATTCTCGACGAGTTATCAGCAATGTATAAATCCCTGTTGAACCTTAGGAATAGATAGGATACAAATGACATGTCATTAGGGGTTACTGTGTTTTGGGTGCTGGTCCGTACGTTCTACCGGTGGCTGAGTTTTTTGGCATGTGTTGCGGTTACTCGTCAGCTTGTGTGAGTAGCACCGTGTAGCTACGCCTTGACCGTTAGCTTGTGTGAGCAGACCCAATGATAGCTCGAGAGTGAGCATTTATATGAGATATGAGATTGAGATGGTTTCGACCATGTATTGGCACTTAGTGTGCAAGATTCCCAAGTATCCGATAGTATTCCAAATGGTTCAACGGGTAAAGATGATGGTACGAGGATATAAGAGATGATACGAACCAGCTCAGGTTTTTGTGAAAAGTATGACAAGTAATTCATAGTGGATGTATTCATACATGACTAACAAGGTTATGATTTTGTGCTAACCTTTGGATTAATTGAAACTTACCTATGTTTACTTATGCTTCTTTATATTGTGAATGAATGGTAAGTTGTAATTATTAGCCATACGAGCTTACTAAGCTTAATAGCTTACTCTGTTTACTTTCCGTGTCTTATAGTGATTTCGAAGCTTGCTCGGATTGGAAGTTGTCGGAGATTGTAACATCCCGTTTTTGGGTCAAATCAGAACAATGGTTTTGGGACAAAAATCCAAAGTCAAAATATTTATTTTATTATTTTAGTAAGGTTTACAGCATGTTAGATTAATTACGTGAAAGTTTCGTAAAGAAATTTTACCGTTTAAATGCTTAATTTGGTAAAAAGGACTAAATCGCGTAAAGTGTGAAAGTAGAGTTCTATAAGTTAAAGGTGTTTATTTGCTATGGTTTTTAAAGTATAGGTCTTTATGATGTAATTAGACCAATTTTTTATATGGTGGACATTTATGGACACTTTTATTAAGTGTTTTAATGTTAATGATTAATGTTAAAAATGTAAGTTAATAAATAAAGTAAATTAAAATAAACCAAAAACAATGTATCATCTTTCTAATGTGAGGATTCCACCAAAAATACAAGTAGAAAACTTTGCATGGTAAGATTTTTGACTCGGTTTTTAATGATTTCTATGTTTTTGAGATCGTTGCAGCTTAATCTAGCTAGCCCAGGGACTAATTTGCAAAACTGTTAAAGATTTTGAATGATTCCATTGATGAATACTTGTGTGTTTTGATGTTTGATGATAGATTATGAATATTTGATGTTAGTTAAGCAAGTTTTGTTAAGTGAATTTTAGTGAAAATGCAAATTAGGGGCTAAATTGAGAAATGTGAAAAATGTGTAGTTAAAATGTGAAATAAATGAAAATTATGTGCTGCTAGGGGCATTATGGTAATTCAGCTAGCATGGGTTTATTTGGAATTTCACTAATTTGTGATTTTATGTGATAAGGACTAAATTGTAAAAATGTGAAATAATAGGGGCAAAAATGTAATTTTACCAAAATGTGTAAATTGTGCTAAATTGAATGAAATGATGATTAAATTAGTAAATTTTGATATTATATAGATTGAGATAAACGAGATTTGGATCTAGAACGGGGGAAAATAAAGTATCGGATTAGTCGACCTAATTCGTCGTTACAGCGAACAAGGTAAGTTCGTATGTTTAATAAGTATTGAATTATATATGTATAAATGCTTAATCGATATAATTTTGGTAAATGCTACATTATTGAAATGAAATGTGAATGCTATTGAGTACAATACTACGGAAATGACCGACAGAGATTCGATACAGCGAAAGTCCCAGTTGAACCATAAGAATAGATAGGATACAAATGTCATGACATTAGAGTTACAGGTATTACGAGTAAGACCATATCTAGGATATGACATCGATATGAGACTTCGTTTAAGACCATAGCTGGGCTATTGGCATCGATACGAGATTACATGTAAGACCATATCTGGGATATTGTAATAGTCCGGTTTAGACCCTAGTCGGAACAGTGGTTTTGGGACCACAAATATGAGTCAGTAAATTATTTTAATATTATTTTCTGTGCCTTTGATATGTGATTAAGCATGTGTGAAATTTATGTGGAATAATTTGTCCGATTGGGTGCTTAATTTGAGAAAAGGATTAAATTGCATTGAATGCTAAAGTAGCATGCCATAAGTTAAAAGCACTTAAGTTTCATGTCTTTTTAAAGTTGGTGGCCTTATGTTGCTATTAAACCATTATTTGGTTAGTGGATGGTTAAATGACATAATAACCATAGTGATTATTTTTCTTGTATGATTAATAAATGGGTAAAATAGGAAATGAATAATTAAACTATTATTCATAAAACAAAAGGCTTAAAATGTAACAACCGAATTTGAGCCAAGTAGAATTTGGGCCCATTGGGCCTTGGGCGTGGGTATGTTTAAAATTTTTGGGAACAAGAGAACGGCACTCAAGCAAGTCATACCTATTAGGTGAGTGATTTTTGAAAGGTTAGGGGGCTTCCATGAAATCCCGGGATCAAACCTGAGCTTTAGGAAAAATTTTGGTTTTAGGTGAATAAAACCCTGGGAGTTAGAAGGTAGGCTTCAAGATTAAAATGAGGAGAAAAATGACACAAGAGGAGTTGTGGTGAAGTGGCAAAAGTGATACCACTTAGGGAGCAAGGAAGTGATGCCATAATGGGAGCAAGGAGTCCAAGGTTCAAGTCTTGGCGCTTGCATTTTGTTTTTCTTTTTAAATGAACTTAGACTTTGGCCATAGACTTATATTAAGTTGCGCATGTTTTAAGACAACAAGGAGCTAGTTGGTAAAGTGGCTAGCGGCGTGGATTATGCTACAGGGGAGCCTGGGTTCGAATATCATGACAAGCAAGGGAGTATTTATTTTGCGGATTGGACGGCCAGAGTTTGTGTTGGATTTAAACTCTACTGAAGGAAGGATCCCACATCGGAAAGATAGCAAGAGAGAAGATGAGAAGCTAGCTTTAAATAGAGCAAACCATGAGGAGAGAAGGCACACCTTTCTTTGCTTATCCCTTCGCTTTGTGGCGTGCTCGTTTGGGCTAGCCGTTGGGTCACGGTGGTGGTGACTGAAGTTGATCGACACACCCCCTTGGGGGTCAATGGTGCGATCATTGTTGGCTTCTGCGCAGAATAGTGTTCAGAGCGCGGATTAACTTCAGATTCCTATCAGGTGTGTATTTCGCCCTACTCTAGCTGTAGAGCGGCAAATGTTGAAATGCCGGTCACACGGCGATGGTAGCCACACACGCGCGTGCAGCGCACGTGTGGGAGCTTCGATGCGATAGTTGAGGCCTTCATGAGTGTTCTCATGGGTTTAGGCAGCCTTGGGCGGAGTGGGCCCAATGGGCCCGTGGGCCCATATGAATAAATTGTATGATTGTGTAGTAGATATTGAATTAGTCTAGGTGAATCATATATCTGTCGCTAGATTTGGGTTAAATGGCCCACACGAGCGTGTGGGCCCACTTGGGCCGAGTATGGGCCTTAGGCCCATTCACATCGTTATCTCTATTTAGAATAATTGAGTCGCTCGAGGCGACTGTAGCCCTTCTGATGGGTTGACAAAATTACCAAAATACCCTTAGTGGGTATAATTACCGAAATACCCCTAGAGGGTAAATTGCCAAATACCCACAGTAGGTAAATTCTTGAAATACCCTCGTTGGGTAAAATTCTCATTATACCCTTAAGGGTTGATTAGCATGATTGTGTGTATTACGTTTATCCGGTTATGATGGTAATTCATCTCATACATCATATTTGATATATGCTTTGCATACATGACATTCTCGCATGGGATTGGGATATTGATGATCGGGAAGCAATCCAATCGTCACGGTGTGGCTCGCCACATATTTTGGTGGCTCTGCAATGATTTCGGCGATGAGCAGCGTGACTGCCATCGAGGTGTGTAGCGGATGGAGGGTTGATTGTAGAAATCCCCACAGGCGTGTTAGGTTGGATACGGGTGGTGTGTAGCGGATGGATTACTAGGCTGGGCTGGGTTACATTGCATTGCATTCATTATTTGTTATACCATGTTGATAGGGCCAATGCCCAATTCGTCTCCGTATGGGCTTCAGCCAGATTGCTTATGTGAGGGCTAAGGCCCAATCTGCTTCTGTGGGCTTAGGCCCAATTCATGTCCGATTGGGAATTACACACTGAGTTCTTGTAACTCACCCCTCTGCTTAATTTTGCAGGTAATCCCTAGCTTTGAGGATTTGGAGTAAGGAGCAGGACTCTGTGGTGGCCATACATCACTACTTTAGTAAATTTCGTTTTATTTTACTAAAGTTTTTATTTTAATCTGGGTTTATGTTTTGTAATAAGGTCTTTGGTATTTTATTTGGTTTTAGTTTTTGATTTGATTATTGCTTATTAATAAATGTTCAATACGGGATTTTCTTAAAACATTAACAACTGTTTTTCCAAAATGTTAACGAATGGTTTACAAGTTATAATTGATAAAAGTCTGGATTTTCTTAACAATGATAATTATTTTCAAAATAACCTTTTTTCCTGGAATTCACTGAATCAGATTGTTTATAAACAAAGTCATCGAAAACATCATCAAAGATGTTTTTGCAAGAGAACTATAAAACAAGTTGGATTTTTCATAAGCAACAAAACTCGAAGTTTTTATCGAACGCGAAGTTTCTTTAATAACCCTTCCATGTGACATGCCAGATCCGGTTGTAACGTCTAGGCCGGGTTTGGGGTGTTACATTTTTTTGTATCAGAGCCCAGGTTGCAAAGCTCGGCTGCGGAATGGGTTCTAAAATGTTTTCCAAAAATTTGTTTGAAACATGGTTTAAAAATACATGTCTTTCCGGGAAGTATGGCACCACGGGTCTTCGGCACCAAATCTGTAAGTTTCCTGACATTTTACTCTGTTATATGCTGCAATGACTGTATTTTTGGTAGTTATTCTATGTGTGTTTGATTTGGATGTGATGTTTGGATATAGAAATTGATTGCGTATGGGATATCTATCTGCTTTAATGGTTAGGTGTTTTGAGTATGTGTAGAGAGTTCCAAATTCTAGTTAGAATATGATAGGGATATTAGAATCAGAGTGCGCAGCGGTAGCGTAGTAGAGTAGTCTATGTTAAACGACTGTTAGATAGTTAGAAATTTCGAGGACGAAATTTCTTTAAGTGGGTAGATTTGTAACGACCCGAATTTGGGCCTAGTAGAATTTGGGCACATTGGGCCTTAGGCGTGGGTATGTTTAAAATTTTTGGGAACAAGAGAACGACACTAAAGCAAGTCATACCTATTAGGTGAGTGATTTTTGGAAGGTTAGGGGCTTCCATGAAGTCCCGGGATCAAACCTGAGCTTTAGGAAAATTTTTGGTTTTAGGTGAATAAAACCCTGGGAGTTAGAAGGTAGGCTTTAAGATTAAAATGAGGAGAAAAATGACACAAGAGGAGTTGTGGTGAAGTGGCAAAAGTGACGCCACTTAGGGAGCAAGGAAGTGACGCCATAATGGGAGCAAGAGGTCCAAGGTTCAAGTCTTGGCGCTTGCATTTTGTTTTTATTTTTAAATGAACTTAGACTTTGGCCATACTCTTATATTAAGTTGCGCATGTTTTAAGACAACAAGGAGCTAGTTGGTACAGTGGCTAGCAGCGTGGATTATGCTCCGAGGAGCCTGGGTTCGAATCTCATGACAAGCAATGGAGTATTTATTTTGCGGATTGGATGGCCAGAGTTTGTGTTGGATTTAAACTCTACTGAAGGAAGGATCCCACATCGGAAAGATAGCAAGAGGGAAGATGATAAGCTAGCTTTAAATAGAGCAAACCATGAGGAGAGGAGGCACACCTTTCTTGGCTTATCCCTTCGCTTTGTGGCGTGCTCATTTGGGTTAGCCGTTGGGTCACGATGGTGGTGACCGAAGTTGATCGACACACCCCCTTGGGGGTCAAGGGTGCGATCATTGTTGGCTTCTGCGCAGAACAATGTTCAGAGCGCGGATTAACTTCAGATTCCTATCAGGTGTGTATTTTGCCCTACTCTAGCTATAGGGCGGCAAATGCCGAAATGCCGGTCACACGGTGATGGTAGCCACACGAACGTGTGAGCGCACTTGTGGGAGCTTCGACGCGATAGTTGAGGCCCTCATGAGTGTTCTCATGGGTTTAGGCAGCCTTGGGCCGAGTGGGCCCAATGCGTCCCGTTGGCCCATATGAATAAATTGTATGATTGTGTAGTAGATATTGAATTAGTCTAGGTGAATCATATATCTGTGGCTAGATTTAGGCTAAATGGGCCACACGAGCGTGTGGGCCCACTTGGGCCGTTTATGGGCCTTAGGCCCATTCACATCGTTATCTCTGTTTAGAATAATTGAGTCGCTCGAGGCGACTGTAGCCCTTCTGATGGGTTGACAAAATTACCGAAATACCCTTAGTGGGTATAATTACCGAAATACCCTTGGAGGGTAAATTACCGAAATACCCCTGGTAGGTATATTACTGAAATACCCTCGTTGGGTAAAATTACTATTATACCCTTACGGGTTGATTAGCATGATTGTGTGTATTCTATTTATCTGGTTATGATGGTAATTCATCTCATACATCATATTTGATATATGCTTCGCATACATGACATTCTGCATGGGATTGGGATATTGATGATTGGGGAAGTGCAATCCGGTGGCTCTGCCACATATTTCGGTGGCTCTGCCACGATTTTCGCGATGAGCAGCGTGACTGCCATCGAGGTGTGTAGCGGATGGAGGGTTGATTGTAGAAATCCCCACAGGTGTGTTAGGTTGGATACAGGTGGTGTGTAGCGGATGGATTACTAGGTTGGGCTGGGTTACATTGCATTGCATTCATTATTTGTTATACCATGTTGATAGGGCCAATGCCCAATTCGTCTCCGTATGGGCTTCGGCCAGATTGCTTATGTGAGGGCTAAGGCCCAATCTTCTTTTGTGGGCTTAGGCCCAATTTATATCCGATTGGGGAATTACACACTGAGTTCCTGTAACTCACCCCACTGCTTAATTTTGCAGGTAATCCCTAGCTTTGAGGATTTGGAGCAGAGAGCAGGACACTGTGGTGGCCATACATCACTACTTTAGTAAATTTCGTTTTACTTTACTAAAGATTTTATTTTAATCTGGGTTTATGTTTTGTAATAAGGCCTTTGGTATTTTATTTGGTTTTAGTTTTTGATTTGATTATTGCTTATTAATAAATGTTCAATACGGGATTTTCTTAAAACATTAACAACTACTTTTCCAAAATGTTAACGAACGATTTACAAGTTATAATTGATAAAAGTCTGGATTTTCTTAACAATGATAACTCTTTTCAAAATAACCTTTTTTCCTGGAATTCATTGAATCTGATTGTTTATAAACAAAGTCATCGAAAAAAGTATCAAAGATGTTTTTGCAAGAGAACTATAAAACAAGTTGGATTTTTCATAAGCAACAAAACTCGAAGTTTTTATCGAACGCGAAGTTTCTTTAATAACCCTTCCATGTGACATGCCAGATCCGGTCGTAACGTCTAGGCTGGGTTTGGGGTGTTACATTTTTTGGTATCATAGTACAGGTTGTAAAGCTCGGCTGCGGAATGGGTTCTAAAATGTTTTCCAAAAATTTGTTTGAAACATGGTTTAAAAATACATGTCTTTTCGGGAAGTATGGCACCACGGGTCTCCGGCACCAAATCTGTAAGTTTTCTGACATTTTACTCTGTTATATGCTGTAATGACTGTATTTTTGGTAGTTATTCTGTGTATGTTTGATTTGGATGTGATGTTTGGATATAGAAATTGATTGTGTATGGGATATCTGTCTGCTTTAATGGTTAGGTGTTTTGAGTATGTGTAGGGAGTTCCAAATTCTAGTTAGAATATGATAGGGATATTAGAATCAGAGTGCGCAGCGGCAGCGTAGTAGAGTAGTCTGTGTTAAACGACTGTTAGATAGTTAGAAATTTCGAGGACAAATTTTTTTTAAGGGGGTAGATTTGTAACGACCCGAATTTGGGTATAGTAGAATTTGGGCCCATTGGGCCTTGGGCGTGGGTATGTTTAAAATTTTTGGGAACAAGAGAACGGCACTAAAGCAAGTCATACCTATTAGGTGAGTGATTTTTGAAAGGTTAGGGGGCTTCCATGAAGTCCCGGGATCAAACCTGAGCTTTAGGAAAAATTTTGGTTTTAGGTGAATAAAACCCTGGGAGTTAGAAGGTAGGCTTTAAGATTAAAATGAGGAGAAAAATGACACAAGAGGAGTTGTGGTGAAGTGGCAAAAGTGATGCCACTTAGGGAGCAAGGAAGTGACGCCATAATGGGAGCAATGGGTCCAAGGTTCAAGTCTTGGCGCTTGCATTTTGTTTTTCTTTTTAAATGAACTTAGACTTTGGCCATAGACTTATATTAAGTTGTGCATGTTTTAAGACAACAAGGAGCTAGTTGGTACAGTGGCTAGCGGCGTGGATTATGCTCCAGGGGAGCCTGGGTTCGAATCTCATGACAAGCAAGGGAGTATTTATTTTGCGGATTGGACGACCAGAGTTTGTGTTGGATTTAAACTATACTGAAGAAAGGATCCTACATCGGAAAGATAGCAAGAGGGAAGATGAGAAGCTAGCTTTAAATAGAGCAAACCATGAGGAGAGGAGGCACACCTTTCTTGGCTTATCCCTTCGCTTTGTGGCGTGCTCGTTTGGGTTAGCCGTTGGGTCACGGTGGTGGTGACCGAAGTTGATCGACACACCCCCTTGGGGGTCAATGGTGCGATCATTGTTGGCTTCTGCGCAGAACAGTGTTTAGAGCGCGGATTAACTTCAGATTCCTATCAGGTGTGTATTTCGCCATACTCTAGCTGTAGAGCGGCAAATGCCGAAATGCCGGTCACACGGCGATGGTAGCCACACGAGCGTGCGAGCGCACGTGTCGGAGCTTCGACCCGATAGTTGAGGCCCTCATGAGTGTTCTCATGGGTTTAGGCAGCCTTGGGCCGAGTGGGCCCAATGCGTCCGTGGGCCCATATGAATAAATTGTATGATTGTGTAGTAGATATTGAATTAGTCTAGGTGAATCATATATCTGTGGCTAGATTTGGGCTAAATGGGCCACACGAGCGTGTGGGCCCACTTGGGTCGAGTATGGGCCTTAGGCCCATTCACATCGTTATCTCTGTTTAGAATAATTGAGTCGCTCGAGGTGACTGTAGCCCTTCTGATGGGTTGACAAAATTATCGAAATACCTTTATTGGGTATAATTACCGAAATACCCCTAGAGGGTAAATTACCGAAATACCCTTGGTAGGTAAATTACTGAAATACCCTCGTTGGGTAAAATTACTGTTATACCCTTAAGGGTTGATTAGCATGATTGTGTCTATTCTGTTTACCTGGTTATGATGGTAATTCATCTCATACATCATATTTGATATATTCTTTGTATACATGACATTCTGCATGGGATTGGGATATTGATGATCGGGGAAGTGCAATCCGGTGGCTTTGCCACATATTTTGGTGGCTCTGCCACGATTTCGGCGATGAGCAGCGTGACTGCCATCGAGGTGTGTAGCGGATGGAGGGTTGATTGTAGAAATCCCTACATGGTGTGTTAGTTTGGATACGAGTGGTGTGTAGCGGATGGATTACTAGGCTGGGCTGGGTTGCATTGCATTGCATTCATTATTTGTTATACCATGTTGATAGGGGCAAGGCCCAAATCGTCTCCGTATGGGCTTCGACCAGATTGCTTATGTGAGGGCTAAGGCCCAACCTTACGTGAGGCTTAGGCCCAATTCATGTCCGATTGGGGAATTACACATTGAGTTCTTGTAACTCACCCCTCTGCTTAATTTTGCAGGTAATCCCTAGCTTTGAGGGTTTGGAGCCGAGACAGACTCTGTGGTGGTCATACATCACTACTTTAGTAAATTTCGTTTTACTTTACTAAAGATTTTATTTTAATCTGGGTTTATGTTTTGTAATAAGGCCTTTGGTATTTTATTTGGTTTTAGTTTTTGATTTGATTATTGCTTATTAATAAATGTTCAATACGGGATTTTCTTAAAACATTAACAACTATTTTTCCAAAATGTTAACGAACGGTTTACAAGTTATAATTGATAAAAGTTTGGATTTTCTTAACAATGATAACTCTTTTCAAAATAACCTTTTTTCCTAGAATTCATTGAATCTGATTGTTTATAAATAAAGTCATCGAAAACAGCATCAAAGATGTTTTTGCAAGATAACTATAAAACAACTTGGATTTTTCATAAGCAACAAAACTCAAAGTTTTTATCGAACGCGAAGTTTCTTTAATAACCCTTCCATGTGACATGCCAGATCCGATCGTAACGTCTAGGCCGGGTTTGGGGTGTTACATTTTTTGGTATCAAAGCCCAGGTTGCAAAGCTCGGCTACGGAATGGGTTCTAAAATGTTTTCCAAAAATTTGTTTGAAACATGGTTTAAAAATACATGTCTTTCCGGGAAGTATGGCACCACGGGTCTCCGGCACCAAATTCGTAAGTTTCCTGACATTTTACTCTGTTATATGCTGTAATGACTGTATTTTTGTTAGTTATTCTGTGTGTGTTTGATTTGGATGTGATGTTTGGATATAGAAATTGATTGTGTATGGGATATCTGTCTGCTTTAATGGTTAGGTGTTTTGAGTATGTGTAGGGAGTTCCAAATTCTAGTTAGAATATGATAGGGATATTAGAATCAGAGTGCGCAGCGACAGCGTAGTAGAGTAGTATGTGTTAAACGACTTTTAGATAGTTGGAAATTTTGAGGACAAAATTTCTTTAAGGGGGTAGATTTGTAACGACCCGAATTTGGGCCTAGTAGAATTTGGGCCCATTGGGCCTTGGGCGTGGGTATGTTTAAAATTTTTGGGAACAAGAGAACGGCACTAAATTACGTCATACCTATTAGGTGAGTGATTTTTGGAAGGTTAGGTGGCTTCCATGAAGTCCCGGGATCAAGCCTGAGCTTTAGGAAAAATTTTGGTTTTAGGTGAATAAAACCCTGGGAGTTAGAAGGTAGGCTTTAAGAATAAAATGATGAGAAAAATGACAAAAGAGGAGTTGTGGTGAAGTGGCAAAAGTGACGCCACTTAGGGAGCAAGGAAGTGACGCCATAATGGGAGCAAGGGGTCTAAGGTTCATGTAACAGTCCGGTTTACACCCTAGTCGAAACAGTGGTTTCGGGACCACAAATTCGAGTCCGTATAATATTTTAATATTATATTCTGTGCCGTTGATTTGTGATTAAGTATGTAGTAAATTTTCGTAAGCTAAATTGTCTGTTTGTGTGTTTAATTTTGAGTAAAGGATTAAATTGCATAAAGTTTAAAAGTGACTTTTCATTTGATTAATGATCAAATTGAGATGGCTTTATTATAGTGAAGTCTTTAAAGGGAAAATAGCCCATTTTTATTTATAGTGGACGGTAACATGGTTTTATAACATGTTTTTATATGTTATTTTATAAGTTAAAAGTTATATTATATTTATTTTATAAGTTATAATTATATTATAATAATAGAAACATGAACGTGGAGCTCATTCTTTCATTCTCCACCGAATATAGCAAGGAAAGGAAAGAAGAAAATGTTCTTTTGATTTTCGGCACTTGTAAGCTTAAATTAAGGTATGTTTTGAGTCGGTTTTCGATAATTTCTACGTTTTTGCAATCGTTACTTTGAGAGCTACAAAACCCATGTATTCATTTTGTGAATTGATGATGTTTGTGTGATATGCCATTGATGATATGTCAAGCTTTTTGATGATTTATGGTGTTAAATGAAAGATTGAGCTAGATGAACATACTTTATTCTTGAATTTTTGATGAATTTAGCTAATTAGGGCTAAATTGAGAAAAGATTATTTTGGAGGACTAATTTGTGAATTTGATTAAAAAAATATGGACTTATATAGTCCCTAGGGAGATTCGGCTATGCATGGGTGTGAACAAATTATGTGAATTTGATGTTTTGTGAAAAATGGACTAAATTGATAAATTGTGCATTTATGAGGGCTAATTTGCAAATTACCCTAAATGTGGGCCCTTGGATTGAATTGAATGAATTAGTGAATAAAAGAGTTAATTATGAATATGTTTAGATCAAGAACCGAGGAAAACGGACTTAGATCGGGAAAGCGAAAGTAATCGAGTAGTCATTTCCATTCTTGATAAATCGAATCCGAGGCAAGTCATTATGGAAATAAACGTACTTGTATGAAATTAAAATTGTTCATATGACTAATGTTGATAATGGATGCTTACGAGAGGTTATGTATATGAATTCCGAGATAAGTTCTATATAGTGAATAAGTCCGAGAAGTCCCGTACGAACCTAGGAATAAATAGGATTAGCTATGTCATGACATAGGTTTCTGTTCTGTTTTATCATGTAAGACCACGTCTAGGACGTTGGCGTTGATTTGAGATTTCGTGTAAGACCTCATCTAGGACGTAGGCATCGACATGAGTATACGTGTAAGACCACGTCTGGGACGTTGGCATCGATATGATCTTTATGTGTAAGACCATGTCTAAGACATTGGCATCGTATTTATTCGTGTAAGACCCTGTCTGGGACAGTGGCATCGATATCCAATTACATGTAAGACCTCGTCTGGGACGTTGGCATTGTACGACCATTCCGAGCTTTTTGAGTATCCTACTAGATTCCCATCGATTCAATGGGCAAGTCTGAGATACGAATAGCAAATTTGAGTTTTGATAAGTTAAGTGAATGAATATCCGTTACAGGTACGTTGCTTATATACTAATTGTGTATATAAGGTAAGTATCCATGTGAGCATATTATAATGTTAAGTATATGGAATTGATAATGTGATATGTAAATTCTTGACTAGATGAACTATATGCATATATGTTATGTGATTTGGAAATATGGCAAGTTATAGCTAAGCAAATGAGCTCAAGAAAGAATGAGGTGATTTTGTCATGAGAACCATATTGGTTATCTTATTAATTCTGTTATGTGCAATTCATGCTAAGTTTGTTTGTATATTGACTTACTAAGCTTTTGGAAAGCTTACTTTGTGTGTGTGTTTTCTCCATTTTATAGGTTGTTAAAGCTACTGAAGGCTCGGGATCGTCACGGATCGTCATCACACTACTAAACTCTTTTTGGTACATTATGGAAATGTTTATATCTAGATATGCCATGTATAGGCTATTTTTTGATATAAGTTGATGTATAGACTTGGTCATGTGATATGGCTAGTATTTTGGTATATGTTGTTATATAAATTTAGTTATGGTATTTGGCTAAGATAAGTTGAGAATATGCATTATGATCATGATATGTGAAGCACGTTTTGGCATGGTAGATGATTCATGAAATGGTCAAGCTTTTGAGTTAAGTAAATGAATGTATTATGCTTTTGTTATATAGGTTTTGTCTTGAAAGTTGTCATGAATGAAATGGGTATTGAATGTGTAAATTGAATGGTCAATTTAGTATGTTTTTGGGTTGTCATATTTGTATGATATGTATTGGTAATTGTTGCTGATAGGTGAGACCCAAATGGGTGGCATATTGGTCTTGGAAATGGCCTATAATGTCACACGGTCATGGCACACGGGCGTGCCTTCTGCCTAGTAGCCGTGTGATTTTTGGCAGAATCGACCACGGCCTAAGTACACGGGCGTTCTTGGTGGCCGTGGAAAGTAAGTCAGTTTCGACCACGGCCATGGAACACAGGCGTGCTTGGTGGCCGTTGAGCTTAAGTCAAATTCGACCACGGGGGTGTCTAGCGTAAACAGCGGAGGGTGGAGGCTTTTCTCCCGCGGGCGTGTATCCTCTGCATTTTTAGAAAATTTTTAATTTTCCATGAAATTTTGTAAGTGATTCGATTTAGTCCCGACCCGGGTTATAAGCATGTTTAAGGTCTCGATAATAGTATTAAGGGACACTATGCTTGAGAATGATGAATGCGTGTATGAATTTCTATAAATTATTTCTGATCTATTCGGTAACGCTCCTAACCCTAATCCGGCGACAGACACAGGATAGGGGTTTTACAGTTCAAGTCTTGGTGCTTGCATTTTGTTTTTGTTTTTAAATGAACTTAGACTTTGGCCATAGACTTATATTAAGTTGCGTATGTTTTAAGACAACAAGGAGCTAGTTGGTAAAGTGGCTAGCGGCATGGATTATGCTACAGGGGAGCCTGGGTTCGAATCTCATGACAAGCAAGGGAGTATTTATTTTGCGGATTGGACGGCCAGAGTTTGTGTTGGATTTAAACTCTACTTAAGGAAGGATCCCACATCGGAAAGATAGCAAGAGGGAAGATGAGAAGCTAGCTTTAAATAGAGCAAACCATGAGGAGAGGAGGCACACCTTTCTTGGCTTATCCCTTCACTTTGTGGCGTGCTCGTTTGAGTTAGCCGTTGGGTCACTGTGGTGGTGACTAAAGTTGATCGACACACCCCCTTGGGGGTCAAGGGTGCGATCATTGTTGGCTTCTGCACAGAACAGTGTTCAGAGCGCGGATTAACTTCAGACATGTTGATCTTTAGACATAATCTTTGAATGTCAAATGTGTTTGAAATGAATTGGTATGTTGCTTGTAGGGTAAACCCAAGTGTGGGTGGCATATTGGCCTTGCAAAGGGCCTGTTATGCATACACGATTATGGCACACGGGCGTGCCTAGTGACCGTGGGATTAAGTCAGTATCTAGCCTAAGAGTACACGACCATGGTACACGGGCGTGCCTGGTGGTCGTGGGGATAAGTCAGTATACTTGCTCTGTTTTGGCACGGCCAGGACACATGGGTGTGTCTAGTAACCGTGGGAGGCACACGGCCTTACTGCATGGGCGTGTGACCTCTGCAGTGTTTAAAGAGTTTTAAATTTCTGAGAATTTCTGTATGAGTTCGGTTTAGTCTCGACCATTCTCTAAAGTATGCTTAAGGTCTCGGTGACCTAACTAAGGGACACTGTGATTGCAATTGGTGACTTGTTTTATGAAATGTCTGTAAAAGTTTCCAATCTGTCTGGTAATGCCTTTAACCCTAATCCGGCAACAGATACGAGTTAAGGGTGTTACAGATATGGCATTGGTACAGTACTATGTGTACGAGATTCCCGAGTATTCTTTAGTATTCCAAATGGTTCAACGAGAAATGTTGATGAAACGTGGTTATAAGTGATGGTACGACTCAGTCAAGGTACTCGTGACAGAAATTGACAAGTAAGTGTTAAAAGTGAATTTCATATGATGAGTAAGTGGAAAATTATGAGAATTCATATGGTACAATGAAATATATATAAAGGTGATGGCTATTGAATTGAGTATAGTTTATTTCTATTTTCTTATGCTTATGTAAATGTGAATGAATTGATAAGAAGTATTCAAACCATATAAGCATTGAAATGAATAAACCTGTGAAATTCTTGGTTAACTATGTGAACGTATGCATTACATAAAGGTGGAATTATACAAGTTATATTATAGTATTTATAATGGCTTAAAATGTGTTTATTTAATTAGATGAGTTATTATCATACGAGCTTACTTTGTCATCTTTTCTATGTTTATAGTGATTCGGAGGCTCGCTCAGGTTGGAAGTCATTGGAGATCATATCACACTATCTAGCTATGCTTTGGTACTTATAAGCTTGTGATATTGGTTATATGGCATGTATAGGTTTTTGGTCATTTTGATAATTATTTTGGTAGTGACTTTTGCCATTTGAATTGGCTTATGAATGCCTATATTTTGGTTTGTATATATATAGTCATGTGAGTTGGCTATATTGATGATTTTGATGATGTATAAGTGTGCAATTGACCTTTGTTTTGAGTTTGGTAATTGTCCTATAAATGCTAATTGTGATGAGTAGATTTTAAAATAGTATTTGGATTATGAAAGAGCCCATGTTTGATGAATGATATGTTAGTGATATTAGGTAAATTAATACATGTTTGAATGTGTTCATATTGATGAATTGAGATTGTGAATATTGGTATGTTTTGGAAGACATGTCGGGAAATAGTATGTATTGTATTTGTTGGTATTGAAATGGTATAAAAGATGTTTGATTAAGGTTGTTTTAAATGCTTATAAGTGTTATGTTTTGGTGACATTGAATTGTTATAGGTGTACATGAGTTTGGGTGGCAAATTGGCTTGGTAAATGGCCTATTTTTGTCCACACGGGCAGAGACACAGGCGTGTGTATCAGCTGTGTGTGAAACACGATCAAACTACACGGCCGTGTGTTCCCTGGTGTGGAAATTAAAATGAAGTCAGAATGCTCCACACGATCTCACACACGGGAGTGCGAACGGCCGTGTGGTACAAGTCAGTATACCCCTTAATTGGCACACGGTCTAGGACACGGGCGTATGACTTGGCCGTGTTGCATAAGTCAGTATACCCTACAGTTTTGGCATGGCCTAGCACACAGCCTAGCACACGGGCATGTGTGGCACTTCGAAGGGCGCACGGGCTAGACACACGGGCATGTGGTTGGCCGTGTGACCCAAGTCAGTATGTACCCCCTATTTTCACACGGCCTGTAACACGGGCGTGTCTGGTGGCCGTGTGTCTAGCCACACGAGCGTGTGTCCTCTGTTTTGAGAAAAATTTTCAAAGTTTTGTGAAAGTTTTATAAGTTATCGGTTTAGTCCCTAATCGCTCTTAAAGCATGTTCAAGGCCTCGTAGGCTATTATAAGTGACAAATTGATTGAGATTGAATGATGATTATATGAATTGATTGAATGCATGAGAAAAATACAGTTATATATGTTATAAGTCTGGTAGTGCTCTGTAACCCTATTCTGGCGTTGAATACGGGTAAGGGGTGTTACATTTACTTGTATCAGAGCTACGGTTTAGTCGATTCTAGGACTAACGTAGCATATGTGAGTCTAGCTATACATGGCATATAGAACCTATGATAGTGTGATATCTTCCGACTCTGACGAAATTTGTTTTAATTAGACAGATATGTTTTCCGATCGAGCTAATTCCGATAGTGCAGAAAGTGGTACTCAAATATTTGAGCGAAAATGTGTTTATGATGAGTTGAAACTCATAAAGGTATGAACAAAAGTTCCTCATATTGTGTTGATGATAAATGTTATATTATCTGTGTGTATATGTGAGGGTTAAATTTGAGGCTTTACGACCCTCACCCTTTTATCAGTATAGTGTTACAATGAAATCCGTAAGATTTAGATTGAATAAGTTCAAAAATGTTGAATTACAGAGTTACGTGATTGAAGGATTAATACTGTGGTCAGATAAGAGAATGAGTCAACAGTAAAGACAGTACTAGAAAAGATATCGGATCATTTTGAAGGCTATCTGGATTATGCAAAGTCTCTATTAAGGAAGAAGTTGACTTCGATGAAACAAAATATTCAGGTATGATATCTAAAGAATGTATTAACTGGAAGTTCTACTTAATTGATTTCTGTTAGTGATGGGATAAAGAGGAATCAATAATGACAGAATTAGACAGTGGAATAATGTTTGAATTGTAAAGATATCTGAGTACAGCAGTATAGTTGAATAACTTATAATGATCTCTTCTGGGTATTCTATGTGATCAATTATTCTCAGAGGAATATGTGGCTATTTATTTTCAAATGAAATTCTTATCGTATGAGAACGCTAGCTAAACATACTGATAGAAGAAAGCATTGTTGGTCTGTTTGGGTTATGATCGGCATTGCTCTATCTTTTCCTGGTATTCTAATCTACTGTGTTGATAGAAAAGTTGACGGTAAAATCCGTATGATGCTAGTATTCTGTTTCTACTAGTTATGGTTTTGTTGACTATACATGAAGATTATATTGCTTCTGTCACAGTTGATTTCAGTGCTTATGAGTGATTTTTTTTCTGGAATTTCTCTAGGATATCATTGATATCCTTACCACTCTATATGTGTAACGCCCCAAAGATCCTTTATAATTATTCTCGTATGTTTGTGACATAAATGTCTGTCTGCTTCAGTTGTTAAGTGTTCTGGGAGTGTCTGAGAAGTATTGGGTTCAAACCTTAGCTTGGGCAAAATTTTGGTTTTTATTTGAGTAAACCCCTATCTTTAGCCAGTAGGCTTATAAATAAATATTAGAAAAACATGTCAGAATGGGCCTGCTAGTCTGGTGGTTAAGTAGAGTGGCAAAGCGCTGGTGGTCGTGAGTTCGAGTCTTGGTATGCGCAGGGGAGTGTTTTATTTTGCTACTTGTGCAGTGTGTGTGTTCTAGTTTGACCGAAATTCTGAGAATTTGAGGGCGGCGGGAGTGTGTTGGACGGCTTGGGAGGGAAATAAGGGATTTGGGGAGAAAAGTAAGGAGTGGAGGCATTTGAGATGTACTGGGATGCTGAGTGGTTGGAATGGATGTGGTTTAGTGGAGTAAATCAAGGAGTTTGGGGAGTTACCCTTTAATTCCGAAAATCTCTGCAGAATTCTCCTCTACCATCTTTCATTTTTATTTTATTTTTTCCTCTGCCACCATAGCCGAATTCTGTCCCTTTCTCCCCCACCCCCTTTTCATTTTCTCTTGACTTCAATCTCTCTGTGTTGCTGTCGAGCTTTCGAGTGCTCTCCCTCTACCTGCCGAATTTTTTCCTCTCAACCTTTTCTTTTTCTATTGTTGTCAGCCAAAATCCCCCATTGCTGCCGTTTCCCCCCTCCAACTCTCTCTTTTTGTTGCCAAAATTTCAAGTGTTTCCCCTTATATTTCGTTTTTGGTCTATCTTGCTCCTCGGCTTTTGTTTCCATGCGACAACGGTAAGTAGTGTTGTTGTGTTCTTTTAGTTTTGGTTTTGGAAGATGTTGATTCTGTTGTTTGTGCATAGGGGACGATCGTGAACCGGTTTTTCTTCCCAACAAATTGATTAGTGCGAGTAGTCGGGGTGATTGCGGTAAGTGAGTGCATTTGGCTCGTTTTGGTGTTGATTAAATTGTGTTTTAGTTGTTAAATTCGAGATTGGGTACGCTGTTTGTAGGTTCCAGAAGGATTGGTAGTGCTTAAGCATCGAGAACGACCCAGGTGTGTAAACAAAACTCTGCAAACGAAAATCGACGAAAAGCCGAAAAGGGAGATTATCGACACCACACGGGCGTGTGGCTACCCGTGTGGTAGGCCGTATGATCGGACACGGGCATGTGATCGACGAGGCAGGCCATGTGCGATTCATGGGCCGGGCCAAATTGGAACGTGTGGGCCCCACGAGTGTGTGGGCCCCACACAGGCGTGTGGGATTAATGGGCCAGGCCGTGTGATCCACACGGCTAAGGCCATTTTGGGCCTTGTGGGCCACACGGGCGTGTGGGCCCACATGGGCAAATTACATGGGCTTGTGGGCCCATTTTCACTATTTTGACTGCTAAGGTTGCACGGGTCGCCCGAGTCGACTGTGGACCTACTGTAGGGTTGGTAAGATTACCTAGATCCCTAATTGACTGAGTGAATGGTATATCCATGTACTTTATATATATACATGTACGATTGTATTGTGAGCATGCTATTAAAACTGTACTGAATACATATATGATACCATGATTTGGCATGACATGATTGTATGATGCATTGCATGGGGATGGGTTTATATGGATCGGAGGAAGTGTACTGAAAGGCTAAAATTAAATTCCAAAATAAAACTAAGCTAGCACTCGAACCTCAGACCTCCCTCCATGCATATGTCGCCACCTCTCTACACCCTAGTGGCGTCACTTAGCCACTTCACCAAAGGCTTCTTTGTGCCATTTTTAACTTATTTTTATTTAAAATCCCACTACTCACAACCCTGATTCCTTAATTAATTAAATTAAGAATCCTCCACCACAAAACTTGAACCCAGAGCTTCTCCAACACACCTACACACTCCAAATTCATTAAACCTTTAAAGCCGTCATGTCATTTGTCATTTTCTTGCTCACTTAAAAAAAATTTATGAGACCCGAAGTCCAATAGGCTCGATTTTTCTAGGCCCAAATTCGGGGCGTTACAATTCTACCCCCTTAAAGAAATTTTGTCCTCGAAATTTCCAACTAACTACTAAACGCACCACTCAAGTCACACCACTATGCTTTCGCTGCGCACTCTGATTTAATAACACATAAACATTGCACGCATACAGTTTCTATACCCAAAAATATCGCATCCACACAAAACATACCCGACTTAATGGTGATTGAACAATCCCGAGCCTTATGCTCCTCAGACCCGCATCTTAAACACGCTCTTGACTTCCTCCAACATTCACCCGGATGAAGCCTTTTGCAATATTCTCAATAGTTTGGATGTACCTTAACATGCTTCACAGAACGAGACTGCGGCACTAGAAAACTGCGATCTCTTTTTTTCTTACAGTCCACGCACCTAACCCAAAGTGTTTCACCAATTTCTTTAACCTCCTCCAGTACCTTCCTAACTAGCTGAGTCAGCACATCAGCCCTAACACTTCCACGGCCTCTGCCGCAACCCCTTGCACTTCTTCTAGCGCTCATCGCTGATTCTCGTATTATCTGAATTAGGAATTTTTATGAATTTAGTTCATAGTTTCACTGTTTAAAGCACATGTTTTATGCAAGTAACAATTTAAAAGTTGTTTCGCGGTCGAAGATCCACTACAGGCTTAAGTTTCCTACGGGCTTTAGTCTCTAAAAAACCTATTTTAAAGTAGCCTATATCTAGATATAGTTTCGTAATTTAAACAAAGGTAAACACAGAAAACTTACTTGGCTCGACGTCGAGGGCTCGGTGAACTATACTTCAAAAATCCTGTAAAAACTTTTTAATCTACTTGTTTTAAAAACCAAAATCTAAGGCCCATTTCACAGCCCAAGCTTTGCAACTGGGCTCTGATACCACTAAATGTAACACCCCAGACCCGGCCCAGACGTTATGGCCAAATCTGAGAATGTCACATCAAAGGCATAACTCAAAACGATTTTGCTAAGTAAAAATTTAAGACTCAAAAGCCCAAAATCCTTGAGTCTTGTTAAATAATGATAAAAGCCCATTCTATTATTTTAAGTATTTCAGAAACCAAGTTTAAACATAAGAAATTTACTCAGGTTTAATAATTAAGTAAATAGTTGAAACAACAAAACCCAAAATCTAAAGTCAAATCGGAGTACAAGGCCTTATTACATCCAACGAAAATAAAGCAATTAAAATCATGTCTTTTGAAACAAATAAATAAAACTTCTAAATGTCTTGTAGTGTGGCCATCTCCGAGTCCTCTCCCACGTCGAGCCGTTTACTGAGGATCACCTGAAATATTTAATGAAAAGGGTGTGAGTTTTGAAACTCAGTGTGTACGACCCTTGGTAATCCAATCAACATACAATTATCACATTGGGCCTAAGCCCTATCAAAAACAGTAGTCTTGGGCCTTAGCCCATAACGACCTCATATCACATCAGTATCAAATGAATGCAATGCACCCATCCCAAATCCAACCCTGCACACCATTTCCCTTCCAACCCTACACTGTGGGGATATAAATATCAACCCACCCATCCCTACACACCAAAGGTAGCACCAGCAGCGGCACTACTCAAACGTTGCAGCAAAGCTGCTATAATGGGCTTAAAGCCACCGGTAGATCCACGGCCGTCAAGCGACTTTGCGATCCTCAAATCTTCCTCCGTATCATCAAAACCCACCTAAGTGCAACATTTATTCCATGAATGCAACATACATATTTCCACACATTCGGCACTTAGGGGTATTTTAGTCATTTCACTACTCAGAGGTATTTCCGTAAATCTACTCTACAGGGGTATTTAGGTGATTTTGCAAAACAGAGGTATTTTGGAAATTTTGTAAATCGGGGATGTTTTGTAGTTCGCAAATCAAAGGTATTCTCGTAATTTCACAATTCGGGGTATTCGGTAATTTTGCAAATCTAAGGATATTTTGTAATTTTCAAACTAAGGGTATTTTGGTAATTTTCAAATCAGGGGTATTTTAGTAATTTTACAAATCTAAGGGTATTTTGGTCCCTCTCGGGTTTTAGTTATGAACTTTGGCCCATTAACAAGTCTTTGCGGCTAAAGTGAACAGACACTATGCACCAGGTAGGATTCCAGAAAAGAGGAGGTGGGCCACTAGGACCGCTTAAGTACCAAGCTCTCCCTAGATCCACTCCTAGACATGCATATGTCCGTTGCCACACTCTAACCCAGCGACTTGTCCACGGACATGTTTAATTATTAGAATTAATTTTTATGCAGTTTGAGACTTGTTCAGAGCTAGGCCTGAAGTCCATTAAACCCTAGCATACTTGTCTAAGTCTTCATAAAGCCCATCAAGCCCATTTCACGTTCATATAACCCATTATGCCCAATTCACATCCTTATGGCCCATTAGACCCAAATCTCATTCATATGGCCAGTTAGGCCCAAAACAATTCCAGATCATGTAACATGCATGCCTAACTCAATTCATATAATCAAATCAGTCAATTTCATCCAACTTAGCCTCAAGGCCCACTAGGCCCATTTAGCCACTTTCGGCTTTTTGGCTTTCCGGCATTGCCGATATCATGTGTGTGTAGTGTATGTACACACCTGGTTACTACGATATGCTATACTATCCTTGGTCTTGAACCTACAACCAACCAACCTTCAATCAATCACCCATACTTAAACAAAATATCTACCAAAAGCTGAAACCTTACCGTAACCTTACCGTGTGCCACCGGGTTCTAATAGCCCTTCCTTAGCTACTAATCAGGAGTATCCCCTAGATCTGCACTCACACACACACCATCAAGATTCGAGTGACTCATAATCCACACAAGTCACCCCTATAGGTCAAACTCACATTCGGCCATTCACTTAAACCACAATCGAGTTTAGTACACTTACCTTGCTAACGATCCTACCACGCTTGCGATCTTTGAACCTTATCCTTGTTATCATAGAGTTAACGACAGGACAGTTAGATAGCCTTTCGGCTTTTAGCAAAACGTACAAAAGAGGTTAACCGAATACTTACCGAATCCCCTTTCGATCCTGCAGCCTAGATAGCTATTAACTAGATTCGGCTTTCAAAACTTGACTGAGAGTAGGTAACAATCGATTTGTGATGGAGTAACAACCACCAAGATTCGGCACTACTAGGAATTTCGGAAAGAGAAAAGATGGTGGTAATTCGGCTATAGAAGAGTTTGGCTATGAGAGAATTCGGCACAAAGGAATTCGGCTTTAGGAGATTTCGGCAATGGGAGAGTTTGGCTATGGGAGGAACCGATTGAGGGGAAGAAAAGAAATAAAAAGAATGGAAAATTCGGCATTACCTAGGACCCCAGATTCGGAACACACACATTTATATAGCCTATAGCTGAAACTTAGCCACCCCTAAATTCCAATTCAACACCACTTCATCCACTGCTCATCTCCTAATTTTTCTCCATGATATCTCCCTTATCCTTCTCCTAAATTCTATCTACTGATCACTTTTCCTTAGAGTCCCTCTACACGCCACTTCTAGCCTTCTAGAAGCCTAAAATTAAATTCCAAAATAAAACTAAGCTAGCACTTGAACCTCAGACCTCCCTGCATGCATATGTCGCCACCTCTCTACACCCTAGTGGCGTCACTTAGCCACTTCACCATAGGCTTCTTTGTGCCATTTTTCACTTATTTTTATTTAAAAGCCCACTACTCACAACCCTGATTCCTTAATTAATTAAATTAAGAATCCTCCACCACAAAACTCGAACCCAGAGCTTCTCCAACACACCTACACACTCCAAATCCATTAAACCTTTAAAGCCGTCATGTCATTTGTCATTTTCTTGCTCACTTAAAAAAATTTTATGAGACCTGAAGCCCAATAGGCCCAATTCTTCTAGACCCAAATTCGAGGCGTTACAATTCTACCCCCTTAAAGAAATTTCGTCCTCGAAATTTCCAACTAACTACTAAACGCACCGCTCAAGTCACACCACTATGCTTTATTGCGCGCACGATTTAATAACACATAAACATTGCACGATATACGGTTTCTATACCCAAAAATATCGCATCCACACAAAACATACCTGACTTAATGGTGATTAAACAATCCCGAGGCTTATGCTCCTCAGACCCGCATCTTAAACACGCTCCTGACTTCCTCCAGCATTCACCCGGATGATGCCTTTCGTAATATCGCAAGCCGAAAAGTTTGGACGTACCTTAACATGCTTCATGAGCGAGGCTGCGGCCCCAAAATCTGCGATCTCTTTTTTTTTCTTTGATCCCACGCACCTAACCCGAAGTGTTTCACCAATTTCTTTAACCTCCTCCAGTACCTCCCTAACTAGCAGAGTCAGCACATCAGCCCTAACACTTCCACGGCCTCTGTCGCGACCCCTTGCACTTCTTCTAGCTCTCATCGCTGATTCTTGTATTATCTGAATTAGGAATTTTTATGAATTTAGTTCATAGTTTCACTGTTTAAAGCACATGTTTTATGCAAGTAACAATTTAAAAGTTGTTTCGCAGTCGAAGATCCACTACAGGCTTAAGTTTCCTACGGGCTTTAATCTCTAAAAAACCTATTTTAAAGTAGCCCATATCTAGATATAGTTCCGTAATTTAAACAAAGGTAAACACAAAAAAATTACTTGGCTCGACGTCGAGGGCTCGGTGAACTATACTTCAAAAATCTTGTAAAAACTTTTTAATCTACTTGTTTTAAAAACCAAAATCTAAGGCCCTTTTTATAGCCCGAGCTTTGCAACTGGGCTCTGATACCACTAAATGTAACACCCCCAGACCCGGCCCAGATGTTATGGCCAAATCCGAAAATGTCACTGTAACACCCCAAACCCGGTCAACACACCATGACCGAATCTGGCATGTTACAGGGGAAAACGTTTTGAAGAAAACAGGTTACCGATTAAATTTTTGAGTAAAACTCTTTGTTGTTTTATGTTTGTAGAATTCAGGTGCATGATTAGTTAAAACCGATACTTTGCTTTGAAATCCTGGGATTAGATCCTAAAACTTAATCATTGTTCCATAAGCTTAGAAAATGGTTATGTTATTTTAAAATCCGATGTTCTTTTCTGAGTTATTTAGAAATCGTTGAGTTGAGTGGGGAAAACCTCAAGTTTTGGAAATCATTTGAGTTGTTGTCATTTTTAATTAGTAAATGTTACCCGATGGTAAAGTTTTGAAAACCATGTCGTTTGTAGTTAGAAAACATCGGGCTTAAATTATTAAATCTATCAAGTAATTAGTTTGACCACGTTTAAAACAAATCCAAACCTTATAACTAAACCAAAAACATAACTTAAAAGGCCTCATTACAAACCCAAATAAAAATGAAAACCAAACTTAAATGAAAATAAATTACCCAAATCAAGTCCATGTAAAACCCAAAGTTATTCAATGCATGGCCACCTCGAGTCCACCCGGCTCCTCATCCGCGATCTATGAATCACACTGAAAGATAAGGAGAAGGTGAGTCACCAAGACTCAGTGCATAACTCCTTCTCCCGGTTAATGCAACATACTTACACAAATTATAACCAAGCAATACATATAATGCACCCAAACCTAACCATCCATAACTCGTTTCTACCCGTGTGGTACCAAACCACCTGGTGGTGCTAAACCACTGGTGACCCAAAGTCACGATATCCAATAATAATGTGGTGCCAAACCACGCGATGACCCAAAGTCACGAATAATCCATCGTGGGGCCAACCCACGTTGTGATACCAAATCATTGGCAACAATCCCGTAATATCAAGTGTGGGGCCAACCTTTGTGGTGCTAAGCCAACGGGACGAGTCGCTATGAGGTGCCAAACCCTCTGGTGACCCAAAGTCACAAAATATCAATAATCCGGTGTGGGGCCAACCCACGTGTGATACCAAATCACTTTGGCGACAATCCCATAATATCAAGTGTGGGGCCAACCCACTGTGGTGCTAAGCCACTGGGACGAGTTGCTATGAGGTGCCAAACCTCTAGTGACCCAAAGTCACAAAATAATCTGTAGTACCAAACCACTGGAGGTGCCAAACCTCTGGTGACCCAAAGTCACGGATATCATCTTTCCCCCTCCACTCATATCACCCATACCAATGCAACGCTCATGCAAATCATGCCATCATGCTTAAAGGTGAACATATAGTAAATATAACATAGATCGTATTTTCATGCATCCTACAACAAATCATATCGAAACGGACTTACCCGAATCCTTGCTCATACCCTTATGGTGTCATATCAAGATCTACACAATTTCGGCTTTTAACACATTTAGGTTATTAACATATTACTAGGTTATAAAGTGTGTAAGTTACACACCTGTTACTAACGCTACCACTAAATCTCGAACCCGATCTCTTTGCACTAGATCTCCTTGCCTACATTCGGCCAAATCACAAGACTATTAACAAGGCCATTCGGCCACACCAACAAATCCGAAGGGTGAGATAACGCACAAACAACACCACCCTTACCTTACGCCTTACGAAACAAATCACACACGAAGTATGCGAGGTGATCCTCCCCTACATTCGGCCAACAACAAACCAGTAGTCTCAATAGCCTTCGGCTTTTCAACAACTTATAGAATGATGAACCAACATAGATACCCTTACCACTTGACTTACCAAACTCGATTGTTAGAGAATAGAGGGCTTGGATCGATCGCTTCACAAACCGGAGATCCCTTCAAAACCGATTAGAGAAAAGACCCAAAAGAGATCCACCCTTGTTGATATTCGGCCAAAGCAATGTAAGAAAGAAAGAAAGACTTTTTGTGAGAGAGTTGAATGGTGAAGGAGTTTTCAGCTAAGGTTGATAGAAGCGGACAAATAGGGTTTGGCTAGAGCGGAGAAAGAGAAGGAAAAGAGAAGTGAAAGTAGGAGAGGAAATTCGGCAAAGGAAGGTAAAGTGAATTTTGGCACAAGAGTTTGAGAAAGGAAGAAAATAAAAAGTGAAAGGGAGAAGATGGATACTTTCGGCTTTGAGCAAAAATGGAAAAGAAAAGGGAGAGATGGGAGGGTAGGGATTAGACCAAATACCAAGAAGAAGAAAAGAAGTAAAATGAAATAAAAATTAAAGAACCCAAGAGAACATTCGGTTAGGTGCAAAAACAAGAAAGAAGTTTCGGCTTTTCTTCATTATGTACACTTGGAAAATCGGCAATGCTCAAGAATGGTTTTCGGCTTTTGATACGCTAAGCACACAAGAACCTCGGCTAGTGAAAATGCCCCATTAGGTGCCTAAGAAAATTCGGCACCCTCCCTTCACTCTGACTTCCCAAAACCGAACACTCCTCCAAGGGGGAGTTCAAAATTTGGCCACTTCCTCAAATTCCTCTTGGCCACTAATTCAAACGAATTTGAATTCCACAAGCTCCTTATTTTTCTCCTTGCCACCAAATCAAATATTTTGACTTGGTCCATCCTTATCTGACAGAGTTTGTGCTGAGCACAACTCCTCCCCCTTGGCGTCAAAATGTAAAGCAGAAAATGGGATTTCTGCTGCTCGAACCTGAGTTCTCCCACCTGCTTGTGGCATCATTCTTAGGGCCCTAAGTGGCGCCTCCTTGCCACTCTGCCAAGCCAATTCTTGTGCTACAATACCCCACGAATTACACTTAACCCCTAGCTCCTTCAGCTCCCTTTTCTTAAAACTTAAAAGCAAAAATTTTCCTGTCACCTGGGCCTACTCTAGACTTATAACTAGCTCTTAAAACACCTCAAATAACAACACCACAGTCCATACTCATGCAAAATAATTCAATCACAACTAACCCCTATTTCAGGATATTACAGTTCTACCCCCCTTAAAAATAATTTCGGCCTCGAAATTACAGTCAAAAGAGTTGAGGGTATTCTTTGTCTCATCACATCCTCTCCGGTTCCCATGTAGCTTCTTCCACGCCATGGTTTTGCCATACTACTTTCACCAATTGGAACGGACTTCTTACACAAGACTTTCACATCTCGATCCGAATGTGACCTGACTGGTTCCTCTTCCATGGTCATATCTGGACTCACCTCTATTTCTTCCATTGCTACAACATGCGATGGATCTGAACGATAACGCCTAAGCATGGAGACATGGAACACATCGTGAATCTGACTCAGCTCTGCTGGCAACTCGAGCTGATAGGCTACTGGTCCCACTCGTCTCAGTACCTCATACGGCCCAATAAACCTTGGACTTAATTTGCCTTTCCTTCCGAACCTCAATACCTTCTTCCACGGTGAGACCTTCAGAAAGACCTTGTCACCCACGGCAAACTCTATATCCCTCCGCTTGAGATCGGCATATGACTTCTGCCTGTCCGAAGCTTCCTTCAATCGAGCCTGAATCAACTTAACTTTATCCTCAGTTTCTGCAACCAACTCTGGTCCCAACATCTGACGCTCACCCAACTCCGTCCAGCATGTAGGTGTGCGACACTTCCTACCATACAACGCCTCGTATGGTGCCATCTTGATGCTTGCTTGGTAACTATTGTTGTATGCGAACTCAGCTAATGGTAGAAATTCTTCCCAGCTACCTCTAAAGTCCAAAACACAACCCCTCAGCATATCCTCTAAGATCTGTATAACCCTTTCTGACTGTCCGTCAGACTGTGGATGAAATGCCGTACTGAAATCCAACCGCGTACCCAAAGCCTGATGCAACGCTTTCCAAAACCTCGACGTAAATCTGGGATCCCTATCCGAGATGATCGATACTGGCACACCATGCAACCTCACTATCTCTGACACATACAGCTTAGCTAACTTCTGAAGCGAGTAATCAACCCTTACCGGTATGAAGTGAGCTGACTTAGTCAGACGATCCACAATTACCCAGACTGAGTCCTTCTTACTAGGCGTAAGGGGTAATCCACTGACAAAATCCATAGTGATCCTCTCCCACTTCCACTGTGGAATCTCACACACGGTGAAGCAAGCGGCGACAAAGCGATGTTCAGCCTTGACCTGCTGACACGTCAGACACTTTCCCACAAACTCCGTTACTTCCCGTTTCAGACCTGGCCACCAAAACTGCTCTCTTAAATCCCTGTACATCTTACTACCTCCAGGATGCATAGCGTATGGGAACGCTATGTGCGCGTCTGAAGAATCCTCTGCCTTAACTCGACATCCTTCGGCATACAAGCTTTTCCTTGAAAACACAGTACTCCATCTTTGGACAAGCGTAATCTTACGAACCACCATTCTAAACTTGCAACCCTCGCGCATTCAAACCCTCATCCACTAATTGTTTCTCCTTGATTTGCTCTACCTGTGTCGACTTAACTCGCATTACGCCAAAAGAATCCCATCATCATACAAGCTAAGAATAGAAAAAATCGCTCTTAAGTCTGGTACAACCTTACGGCTCAACGCGTCTGCCACCATGTTAGCCTTGCCTGGATGATACTCGATTGAGCAGTCGTAGTCCTTCAACAACTCAATCCATCTGCTTGCTGTCTCAAGTTCAAATCCTTACGAGTCAAAAGATACTTGGACTCTTATGATGCTGTGTAGACTATCGACCTTTCTCCATATAAGTAATGCCTCCAAATCTTCAAGGCAAAAATCACTGCTGCTAGTTCCAAGTCGTGCGTCGGATGATTAACCTCATGCGGTCTTAGCTGTCGAGATGCATAAGCCACTACCTTCCCGTCCTGCATTAGCACACATCCCAAGCCAGTATGTGATGCATCGTAATATACCGTGAATTCCTTCCCTGCCTCATTTGAATCAAACCCGAGCTTGGTCAGAATCCTTTTCAACTTGTCAAAACTTTCCTGCTTTGTTTCTCGGACCACACAAATGGAACCCCTTTTTCTCAACAACTTGGTCATCGGTCTTTGCGATCAAAGAAAATCCTCTATAAACCTCCAATAATACCTGCGGACCTAGAAAGCTTGAATCTCTGCAAGCGACTTAGGCGGCTTCCAATCCAACATCGCCTCAATCTTTCGAGGATCCACTCTAATCCTCTGGTGATACTCGTGACCCAAGAAAGTCACCTCTCTAAGCCGAACTCGCACTTACTAAATTTAGCAAATAAGCGCTTTTCCCTTAGAGTGCGCAACACTACTCGCATAAATGCGCATCATGATCATCCTCCGATTTTGAATACACCAATATGTCGTCTATAAACACCACGACAAATCTGGTCCAAATCTTGTTGAAACACCCGATTCATCATGTCCATGAATCTTTGCCGCGCGTTAGTCAACCCAAACGGCATCACCAGGGAATTCGTAGTGCCCATACCGAGTGCGGCGCCGTCTTGTGAATATCACTGCTTCACCTTTAGCTGGTGGTATCGACCTTAGATCGATCTTTGAGAACACCGATGCACCCTTAAGTTGATCAAACAAGTCATCTATCACGGGCAGCGGATACTTGTTCTTGATCGTCGACTTATTCAATTGGCGGTAGTCTATACACATCCGCATCGTCATCGTCCTTTTTCTTGACAAAAGTACCGGTGCTCCCAAGTCAAAACACTTGGCTTGGATGAAATCCGGTCCAACAACTCCACGAATCGAGCCTTTAGTTCCACCAATTCCTTGGCGCCATCCTATACGGGGCAATAGACACCTTTGCGCGCGATTCGGGTAGCAAGTCTATGCCAAATTCAACCTCACGATCCGGAGGCGATCCGGAAGTTCCCTCGGAAATCGTCGGTAAATTCCTTTCTTGTTCGGACATTCTCCACATGAGACTCCTTAGCCTCCAAGGCACACACATGAACCATAAATGCTTCACGACCCTTCCCGACCATCTTCTCGACTTTCAAAGCGAGATACCATGTTGGATGATAATCTCTTCTATTACCTATCATAACCACGTCTTCACCCTCACCGTCTTCAAAACCATGTGCTTAGTCGGCGCAATCGGACTTGCCTCGTACTTCACCGGCCGATCCATCCCAAGAATCGGATCGAACTCCCCAAGCGGTAGTTCCATCGGATCGACTACAAACACTACCCTTAGAATTTAGGGGTACATCCCTATCTGACTTATTTACTTCTGAGTGACCTAGAGGGCTAATTACTGTCATCATCTCCTAGAAGTAGTCTCACGATCTAGGTTCATGGTCTCTACTATGCTACTAGCAACATACGAATGCATCGAACCCACATCAATCAAAGCGGTATATGGTAATCCAAAGATGAAGAACGCACCGGTTATGATGTCCGGTGCGTCGCCCTCCTCTCGGACGCTCACGCATATACCAACCCAGTGTCTTGCCTCGGTGTTGCTGACCACCTGCGCCGGTGCTCCGCGGCCCGACCAGAACAATTACCTCCTCTACTGTTACCACGACCCTCTGCGGTGGCGGTCCCTCATTTTCGAACCGAGCACGACCACGACCTCGACCGAATCACGGCTTGCTTACGTGGACAGTCCCTCACACGATGGTCCAACGAGCCACACTCAAAACATCCTTTTCCACCGGTCCAACATCCTCCCCAATGAGATTTCCCACATCGGTTACACTGCGCGGGTCCCTGATTGGCAGCAACAGACCTTCTAGACTGATTCAGCCCACCATGTCTAGCCCTTTTCTGGGAATTAACCGGCCGACCCGGATGATTCAAAACCTCTCTTATGTCTATTCCTATCCATATTCTCGCCTCACCGACTCTCTTAACCCTTCGGCTACCTTAGCCTTTTCCACCAGAACAGCAAACTCACGCTCCTGCTGTGGAGCAATCAGCAACCTCAGCTCATCTCTCAAACCGTCCTCAAACCTGACACACCGCTCATGTTCTGTAGCCACGATACCCCTAGCATACCGGCTCAACCTTAAGAATTCCGCCTCGTACTCCGATACGGACTTACTCTCTGAACTGGGCCTCGAAACGCCTTTATTTATGCATCAATGTAGCTAGATCCAATATATTTCTTTTGATACGCTGCCTTAAAATATTCCCAAGTGAAATCATCCGCTGCAGCACTATCCCGAACCGTGAGCCACCACTGGTATGACTCATCCCGGAGAAGCGACACTATCCCCTTCAGTTTCTCCTCAGCAGTCAGATCCAAATCGTCCATGATTCGCTCCGTCGCCTCTAACCAATACTCACCGCATCTTTGAGAGCACACAGAAACACCTCGAAAAACCTCGGCTCCATTGGCTCGAGTCGCTCGAGATATGATTTTGAGCTCCTGCGCCTCCACCTACTCCGGCTACCCTCTCAAGAACTCGCGGCGATCGCTGCGACCGCTGCGTCATCCCCGTCGATCTCGAAACTCACCACCTACGGTGGTAGTGGTACCGGTATCTCATTCTCGACCACGACAAGACCCCACCTGGTTTGAAGCGCCATCCTACCCCGACCACGTCCTCGCGTATTACGACCACGACCACCTCGAGTGCTCATGACTAAAGTCTTGACTTATCTGATTTGCAAGTTTTATGCGTCAGTCTTTATTCCACTGTTATTAAAGCACAGCCTTATGAATAGTTCTTATTAGAGAGTTTTGTTTTTTTTTCGCGAGTTCATAGAATCCTATAAGTTTTGAGTCTCTAGGGTAGTCCACCATCACTAGTCATTCATAGCATATCATCATAATCAAATGCAAACATCAGTTAGGGGTACTTACCTGGGGCGGATTGGTGCCGGAGACTCGGTGCCATGCATTTCAACCCATGTATTTTCCAACAATACCATACTTTAAAACATTTTGGGCCTCGGGCCCGCGGTAAAACCTTTGAACTTGGCTCGATACCAAAATTGTAACACCTAAACCCGGTCAACACACCACGACCGAACGGCATATTTACTGAGGGAAAACATTTTTTGAAAAAATAGGTTACTGATTAAATTTTTGAGTAAAACTCTTTGTTGTTTTATGTTTGTAGAATTCAGTGCATGATTAGTTAAAACCAATACTTTGCTTTGAAATCTCGGGATTAGATCCTAAAACTTAATCATTGTTCCATAAGCTTAGAAAATGGTTATGTTATTTTAAAATCCGATGTTCTTTTATGAGTTATTTAGAAATCGTTGAGTTGAGTGGGGAAAACCTCAAGTTTTGGAAATCATTTGAGTTGTTGTCATTTTCAATTAGTAAATGTTACCCGATGGTAAAGTTTTGAAAACCATGTCGTTTGTAGTTAGAAAACATTGGGCTTAAATTATTAAATCTATCAAGTAATTAGTTTGACCATGTTTAAAACAAATCCAAACCTTATAACTAAACCAAAAACATAACTTAAAAGGCCTTATTACAAACCCAAATAAAAATGAAAACCAAACTTAAATGAAAATAAAGTACCCAAATCAAGTCCATGTAAAACCCGAAGTTATTCAATGCATGGCCACCTCGAGTCCACGGCTCCTCATCCGCGATCTATGAATCACTGAAAAGATAAGGGAGAAGGTGAGTCACCAAGACTCGAGTGCATAACTCCTTCTCCCGGTTAATGCAACATACTTACACAAATCATAACCAAGCAATACATATAATGCACCCAAACCTAACCATCCATAACTCCGTTTCTACCCCGTGGTGGTACCAAACCACTTTGGTGGTGCCAAAACCATTGGTGACCCAAAGTCACGATATCTAATAATAATGTGGTGCCAAACCACTTTGGTGACCCAAAGTCACGAATAATCCATCTCGTGGGGCCAACCCACGTTGTGATACCAAATCACTAGCGACAATTCCGTAATATCAAGTGTGGGGCCAACCCACTGTGGTGCTAAGCCACTGGGACGAGTCGTTATGAGGTGCCAAACCTCTGGTGACCCAAAGTCACAAAATATCAATAATCCAGGTGTGGGGCCAACCCACGTGTGATACCAAATCATTAGCGACAATCCAATAATATCAAGTGTGGGGCCAACCCACTGTGGTGCTAAGCCACTGGGATGAGTCGCTATGAGGTGCCAAACCTCTGGTGACCCAAAGTCACAAAATAATCTGTGGTACCAAACCACTGGAGGTGCCAAACCTCTGGTGACCCAAAGTCATGGATATCATCTTTCCCCCTCCACTCATATCACCCATACCAATGCAACGCTCATGCAAATCATGCCATCATGCTTTAAGGTGAACATATAGTAAATATAACATAGATCGTATTTTCATGCATCCTACAACAAATCATATCGAAACGGACTTACCCGAATCCTTGCTCATACCCTTACGGTGTCATATCAAGATCTACACAATTTCGCTTTTAACACATTCAAAGTTATTAACATATTACTAGGTTATAAAGTGTGTAAGTTACACACTGTTACTAACGCTACCATGAATCTCGAACCCGATCATCGCACTAGATCTCCTTGCCTACATTCGACCAAATCACAAGACTATTAACAAGGCCATTCGGCCACACCAACAAATCCCGAAGGGTGAGATAACATACAAACAACACCACCCTTACCTTTACGCCTTACGAAACAAATCACACACGAAGTATGCGAGGTGATCCTCCCCTACATTCGGCCAATAACAAACCTTAGTCTCAATAGCCTTGGCTTTTCAACAACTTATAGAATGATGAACCAACATAGATACCCTTACCACTTGACTTACCAAACTCGATTGTTAGAGAATAGAGGGCTTGGATCGATCGCTTCACAACCACGGAGATCCTTCAAAACCGATTAGAGAAAAGACCCAAAAGAGATCCACCCTTGTTGATATTGGCCAAAGCAATGTAAGAAAGAAAAAAAAGACTTTTGACGAGAGAGTTGAATGGTGAAGGAGTTTAGGCTAAGGTTGATAGAAGCGGACAAATAGGGTTTGGCTAGAGCGGAGAAAGAGAAGGGAAAAGAGAAGTGAAAGTAGGAGAGGAATTCGGCAAAGGAAGGTAAAGTGAATTTCGGCACAAGAGTTTTAGAAAGGAAGAAAATAAAAAGTGAAAGGAAAAGATGGATACTTTCGGCTTTGAGCAAAAATGGAAAAGAAAAAGGAGAGATGGGAGGGTAGGCGATTCGGCCAAATACCAAGAAGAAGAAAAAGAAGTAAAATGAAATAAAAATTAAAGAACCCAAGAGAACATTCGGCTAGGTGCAAAAACAAGAAAGAAGTTTGGCTTTTCTTCAATATGTGCACTAGGAAAATCGGCAATGCTCAAGAATGGTTTCGGCTTTTGATACACTAAGCACACAAGAACCTCGGCTAGCCGAAAATGCCCCATTAGGTGCCTAAGAAAATTCGGCACCTCCCTTCACTCGACTTCCCAAAACCGAACACTCCTCCAAGGAGGAGTTCAAAATTTGGCCACTTCCTCAAATTCCTCTTGGCCACTAATTCAAACGAATTTGAATTCCACAAGCTCCTTATTTTTCTCCTTGCCACCAATTCAAATATTTTGACTTGGTCCATCCTTATCTGACAGAGTTTGTGCTGAGCACAACTCCTCCCCCTTGGCGTCAAAATGTAAAGTAGAAAATGGGATTTCTGCTGCTCGAACCTGAGTTCTCCCACCTGCTTGTGGCGTCATTCTCAGGGCCCTAAGATGCGCCTCCTTGCCACTCTGCCAAGCCAATTCTTGTGCTACAATACCCCACGAATTACACTTAACCCCTAGCTCATTCGGCTCCCTTTTCTTAAAACTTAAAAGCAAAATTTTTTTTCTCACACTGGGCCTACTCTAGACTTATAACTAGCTCTTAAAACACCTCAAATAACAACACCACAGTCCATACTCATGCAAAACAATTCAATCACAACTAACCCTATTTCAGGATATTACAGTCACATCAAAGGCATAACTCAAAACAATTTTGCTAAGTAAAAATTTAAGACCCAAAAGCCCAAAATCCTTGAGTCTTGTTAAGTAATGATAAAAGCCCATTCTATTATTTTAAGTATTTCAGAAACCAAGTTTAAACATAATAAATTTACTCAGGTTTAATAATTAAGTAAACAGTTGAAACAACAAAACCCAAAATCTAAAGTCAAATCGGAGTACAAGGCCTTATTACATCCAACGAAAATAAAGCAATTAAAATCATGTCTTTTGCAACAAATAAATAAAACTTCTAAATGTCTTGTAGTGTGGTCATCTCCGAGTCCTCTCCCACGTCGAGCCGTTTGCTGAGGATCACCTGAAACATTTAATAAAAAGGGTGTGAGTTTCGAAACTTAGTGTGTACGACCCTTGGTAATCCAATCAACATACAATTATCACATTGGGCCTAAGCCCTATCAAAAACAGTAGTCTTGGGCCTTAGCCCATAACGACCTCATATCACATCAATATCACATGAATGCAATGCACCCATCCCAAATCCAACCCTACACACATGTGGGGATATAAATATCAACCCACCCATCCCTATACACCAAAGGTAGCACCAGCAACGACACTAGTCAAACGTTGCAGCAAAGCTGCTATAATGGGCTTAAAGCCATCGGTAGATCCACGATCGTCAAGCGACTATGCGATCCTCAAATCTTCATCCGTATCATCAAAACCCACCCAAGTGCAACATTTATTCCATGAATGCAACATACATATTTCCACCCATTCGGCACTTAGGGGTATTTTAGTCATTTCACTACCCAGGGGTATTTCCGTAAATCTACTCTACAGGGGTATTTAGGTGATTTTGCAAAACAGAGGTATTTTGGAAATTTTATAAATCAGGGATGTTTTGGTAATTCTGCAAATTAAGGGTATTTTGGTAATTTCATAATTCGGGGGTATTTTGGTAATTTTGCAAATCTAAGGATATTTTGGTAATTTTCAAACTAGGGGTATTTTGGTAATTTTCAAATCAAGGGTATTTTAGTAATTTTACAAATCTAAGGGTATTTTGGTCCCTCTCGGGTTTTAGTTATGAACTTTGGCCCATTAACAAGTCCTTGCGACTAAAGTGAACAGACACTATGCACCAGGTATGATTCCAGAAGAAGAGGAGGTGGGCCACTAGGACCGCTTAAGTACCAAGCTCTCCCTAGATCCACTCCTAGACATGCATATGTCCGTTGCCACACTCTAATCCAGCGACTTGTCCACGAACATGTTTAATTATTAGAATTAAGTTTTATGCAGTTTCAGAGTTGTTCAGAGCTAGGCCTAAAGTCCATTAAACCCTAGCATACTTGTCTACGTCTTCATAAAGCCCATCAAGCCCATTTCACGTTCATATAACCCATTATTCCCAATTCACATCCTTATGGCCCATTAGACCCAAATCTCATTCATATGGCCCGTTAGGCCCAAAACAATTCAAGATCATGTAACATGCATGCCTAACTCAATTCATATAATCAAATCAATCAATTTCATCCAACTTAGCCTCGAGGCCCATCGGGCCCATTTAGCCACTTTCGGCTTTTCGACTTTCTCGGCATTGCCGATATCATGTGTGTGTAGTGTTTGTACACACCTGGTTACTGCGACGTGCTATACTATCCTTCAATCAATCACCCATACTTAAACAAAATATCTACAAAAAGCTGAAACCTTACCGTAACCTTACCGTGTGCCACCGGGTTCTAGTAGCCCTTCCTTAGCTACTAATCAGGAGTATCCCCTAGATCTGCACTCACACACACACCATCAAGATTTGAGTGAATCATAATTCACACAAGTCACCCCTATAGATCAAACTCATATTCAGCTATTCACTTAAACCATAATCGAGTTGAGTACACTTACCCTTGCTAACGATCCTACCACGCTTGAAATCTTTGAACCTTATCCTTGTTATCACAGAGTTAACGACAGGACAGTTAGATAGCCTTTCGACTTTTAGCAAAAAGTACAAAAGAGGTTAACCGAATACTTACCAAATCCCCTTTCGATCCTGCGGCCTAGATAGCTATTAACTAGATTCGGCTTTCAACACATGACTGAGAGTAGGTAACAATCGATTTGTGATGGAGGAACAACCACCAAGATTTGGCACTATTAGGAATTTCGGCAAGAGAAAAGATGGTGGTAATTCGGCTATAGAAGAGTTTGGCTATGAGAGAATTCGGCACAAAGGAATTTGGCTTTAGGAGATTTCGACAATGGGAGAGTTTGGCTATGGGAGGAACCGATTGAGAGGAAGGAAAGAAAGAAAAAGAATGGAAAATTTGGCATTACCTAGGACCTCATATTCGGCACACACACATTTATATAGCCTATAGCCGAAACTTAGCCACCCCTAAAGTCAATTCGGCACCACTTCATCCACTGCTCATCTTCTAATTTTTCTCCATGATATCTCCCTTATCCTTCTCCTAAATTCTCTCTACTGATCACTTCTCCTTAGAGTCCCTCTACACGCCACTTCCAGCCTTCTAGAAGCCTAAAATTAAATTCCAAAATAAAACTAAGCTAGCATTCGAACCTCAGACCTCCCTGCATGCATATGTCGCAACCTCTCTACACCCTGATGGCATCACTTAGCCACTTCACAACATGCTTCTTTGTGCCATTTTTTTACTTATTTTTATTTAAAAGCCCACTACTCACAACCCTGATTCCTTAATTAATTAAATTAAGAATCCTCCACCATAAAACTTGAACCCAGAGCTTCTCCAACACACCTACACACTCTAAATTCATTAAACCTTTAAAGCCGTCATGTCATTTGTCATTTTCTTGCTCACTGAAAAGAAATTTATGAGACTCGAAGCCCAATAGGCACAATTCTTCTAGGCCCAAATTCGGGGCGTTACATTACAAGTTCCTAGTGATGCCATTTGGACTGACGAATGCACCAGCAGCTTTTATGGATCTGATGAACCGAGTATTCCAGCCTTATCTGGATCAATTTGTGGTGGTATTTATTGACGACATTCTAGTCTATTCGAAGATAGAGGATGAGCACGATGAACACCTCAGAGTGGTTCTACAGATTCTGCGAGAGAAACAACTGTACGCCAAGTTCAGTAAGTGTGAATTCTGGCTCTGGGAAGTAACCTTTTGGACATGTGGTCTCTGCGGAGGGGATTCATGTTGATCGTCGTAAAATTGAGGCTGTGTTGGATTGGAAACAGCCGAAGAATGTGTTTGAAATTCACAGTTTTCTGGGACTGGTGGATTATTATCGACGCTTTGTAGAAGGGTTCTCCTGGATCGCGACATTAAAGTTCTGCGAATAAAGTCTATCCCCTTAGTGAAAGTGCTGTGGTGGAACTATAGCGCTGAGGAGGCCACTTTGGAGCCGGAGGATTCAATGCGTTAGTAGTATCCTCACCTTTTCTGATCAGGTAAAATTTTGAGGCCGAAATTTTCTTTTAGGGGGTAGGGTTATAACGCCCCAATTTTCTTAATTTCGGCTTTAGTAAAATTGTCACAAAATTTCTATATGCTTTAGTGGTTATGTGTTCTGGGTGTGTGTGAGAGGTTCCAAGTTCAAGTCACAACTTGGGTAAATTTTGGTATTTTTATGAATAAGCTCTCACTGAGGTTAGTAGGCTTTTAGTTTAAAGTTGGTAAAAATATATCAGAATGGGCCTGCTGGTCTGGTGGTTAAGTGGAGTGTTGGAGTGTTGGAGGTCCTGTGTTTGATTCCCTGCTTTGGCTTTAATTTTTATGTGGTTATAGGGAAGAGTTTGAAGTGTAGTAAAATGCTGAGTTTTTGAGGGATAGTGGGAGTGTGGTGGACGGTTTTTAGGAGAAAAATAAGGGATTAAGGGTGGTTATCGTATATTTTGTCAGTCTTTTCTTTTTCCCAAAAATCTGCACGTTTTCCTTTCCATTCTCCCTGTCGAAATTCCCTCTCTACTTCACTATCATTATCGTTTCTTTTATTTTTATTTTTATTCATTCTTTCTGCAAGCAAGGGTCCGAGGATCATAGTTTTCGCGCTTTTAAGTTTTGTTGGTAAGTTGTTTATGTGTGTTTCATATTGGTAACAAATATTCTGTTAATAAGGGGTTGATTTTTGGTATTTAGGTAGAAGATAAGAGGCGGTGATCAGCCAATCAAGGCTTGAGTGTTGCGAAATTACCGCTACTTGCTCGAGGTAAGGATTTCGTTAGATTAAAGGGAGTGTTCCTTCTGATGGTAGCTTTTAGAATCATGAATTAAGTGATTAATTGAATGGTATTTTGGTCGAATATAGGTTCTGGAGTGTTCGGGGTTTGGTTCAGCATCAAACCGTAACAGGTGTGTACCCGAATCGCAAGAAAACGCGTTTTCGGCAAAAGCTAAAAACCTTTCTGACGATGCCACAGGCCGTGTAGTAGGCCGTGTGTAAGGCTGTGAGCCACAACACAGCCGCGTGATCGACGAGCCAGGCCGTGCGCAAGTGACACGATAGTGTGATTGCCGAGCAGGGCCGTGTGGGACACACGAGGGCTCGACCTATTGGGCCGTGTTGGCCCCACGGACATGTAGGCCCACACGGGCGTGTGGAATTCTAGGCTAGGCCGTGTGATCCACACGGCCAAGGCCAATTTGGGCCATGTGGGCCACATGGGCGTGTGGGCCTACACGGGCAGGCCACATGGGCGTGCAAGCCCATTTTTCTAAACTGATATGTAAGGTTGCACGGGTCGCCCAAGTCGACTGTGGACCTACTGTAGGATCGGTAAGCATTACTTAGACCCCTAATTACGTGACCCGATTATGTGATATATGTATTAAGCATGTGGTACTTAGCATGTATACTGATTGAATGTGTGATCTGTTAATTTCATTATAGCATGTCATCAATTGTATGTTGCATTACATTGGGGTGGGTTGATGATATTGGAGGAAGTATCTGAAAGGCTATTAAGCCTGTTATCTGGCAGTTCAGCTGCAATTATCTGATTATGTGCCGCATTTTAGTACAGCATGGTGTGTAGGGATGGGTGGGTTGATTTTATCCCCATATGGTGTGTAGGGTTGGACGGAGATGGTGTGTAGAGGCTGGTGGGTAGGATTCTACGTTCTGCTCGACTGTTCTATTCTCAGATATTCTCAGATCCGAGTGGGCCAAGGTCCACACCGAATCTGTAATGGGCTCAGACCCGAACTGTAAATATATGAATATTTTCTGATATGGTGCTGTGTGCATGTTTTCTATGGGGATTGCACACTGAGTTGCGAAAACTCATCCTTTTTCTGTTTAATCTGTTCAGGTAATCCCCAGCATTAGACGGGTCGGTGCAGTGGAGGGCTCAGCGGTGGCCACACGACTCTTTTTTTGTGATATTCGATACTTATTTACAATTTTGAGTTTTCCTTTTAGGGTATTTTTCTGTAATAATGGCCTCTATGGATTTGTACCTAAAATTTGGATTTTATACTATTTTCTGTTTATATATGCTAGAAGTAGGTAAAACACTGGTTTTTAAAAGAAATGCATGTGTTTTAGCAAAATACCCATAAGGACTCAAACTGTTTTAAAAAGCTTCCACAACCTATAACGTTTTGAAAACTAACGACTGAGTTAGAATCACGACTTTAGGATTAATAAAAGATAATGAGGATTTCTAAACGGAAAATGTTTTAAGCAAAGTTACAGTTTTCTAACTCACTACCATGTGACATCGCCAGATTCGGCCATAACGTACAAGCCGGGTTGGGGATGTTACAAATTTATAGTAATAAAGATTGTATTTGGCTAATGGTTTAATATGTATATCTTGATAAAGGAATGATATGTCTAAAGGTTGTTTAGATGTTATAAGGTGATGTGAAGGTGAATATGGTTATTTGTACTTGTTTCGGTATGTGTAGGGAATGTTTGAATGTAGGAAAACTAGCCAATTGAGCTCAAAATGTGAAGATTATATGGTAATTTTGAAATAAGTACCAAATGGCTCAAATTTTACCAAAAATAGAGTCGACATCCTGACGAGCAATCTTCCTCGTTGCAATATGGACCGACAGTGAGTTGCGTTGTGATGTCGAGTGGCCTGAAGTCACGATGTGACAAATTGTTTGGCGACGTCACGATGTGGAAGAAGTAACATCACGACATCGGTCCTGAGATTTTGAAACTTTACAATTTGGTCATATTTCGTGCTTGGGTCAACAAAAGAGCTTTCGTGAGCTCAATTAAGACTCGGATTTGCTTGCGTATCATAATGTAAATGGGTTTAACATATAATTGTATGTTTGAATGATTGATTTGCTCCAACAACGAATTTTGCATCTTGTAGCTTGGACTCGATGATTGGGTCGGGTGAGGGGTGTTACAGATCTCCACTATAGCGATGCCGACATTTCAATTATCAGTACATTAGGATAAGATGTTTGCTTTAGTGAGACCAATATTTCAATTATCTTATTTTTTTTAATTAAAAATCTTTAGTTTGCTTATGTTTTATTAAGTTAGGCTTGTAACCATATTTTTCTTTTAAATAGGCATGTAGCCTTGTTTTGTAACTTTGAACAACTTTGAATTTGGATTAAAATCCATTTGAGAGGATTTTATCAACTTCGCCTTTGATGAATTTAGCAATTCCAAAGGTGAAATGTTGTGAATTTTGATCTCTTAATAACATTGCTTCTTGATTGTTTATAATTAAGGGGTCAATATTAGTCCTAATTGATATTATTGGTTCCTACGAGTCAATGGCCCATGTTATTGAAACCTTTTCCGAGGATTTTGTTTCCATTCATGGTTGCTTGGTTTCATAGTAAGTGCATGAGATCAACATTTGATCTCCAATTTTAATTATAAACAAAACATCCAATTTTAATTATAATTGCATATAGCTTTCTCATATGATCTCCAATTTCAATTAATTGTTTTGAGGTGGCGAGTTGGATTGACGTCTTCTTTGTGTGTTGAGTTGGACTAAGTACAAAGATAAGTTAGGAGACATTTGAGCACACTTTTTTTTACTTAAACTAATCTAAGATTAATATTTTCAGTCATGTTTGATAATATATAATAAAAGAAATGATGAAAAGATGCTTTTTATTACTTTGTACAATTTATTTCAATTATTTTGTAACATGCAAATTCTATGGGCGAAGTTGTGGCTCTTCCTAGTGGACCCATCACAAGAAGCAAAGCATGACAAACTAAATTCTTTCATTCAACAATTTATTTCCAACACCTAAAGGAATTCCATCAACATTATGATGTCGTACAAAACAATTTCTCTTACATAAATTTAAGCATTTTGAATAAATTTCCAAAGTGTGAGGAAAATTGTAATAAATTTTATCTTAGATAAATAAACTTTTTTAAAAAAACTAGTTTTATTTAGCTATTATCCTTTTATTTATCTTACATAATTATGTTTTTTTTTAAATTTAAACTAGTCTTATTTAGTTTTTTATTTATCTTAGATAGCCTTTTTTTTAATAACCTAATTTTATTTAGATTTTTTTAGCTAATTAGACTTTTTTTTTAAATTTTAAACGAGTTTATCTTTGTATTTCAAATGCTATGTGCTAGCCTATAGATAGGAGCCTTGGACCATATTATTTGAATCAGGTCGGATTGTCTAGTCAGATTGGGAATCAAAAATCATTTGGGGTACTAGTTTGAATAACTTTGAATTTCACATTAATATTATCCTTTAAATGCTTAATCTTCAAATTTTGATTTATCAAATAGTCTAATTATATTTTTTATTTAATTTTAAGTAATATACCAAATATATTTTATAGCTTAAGTTCAATAATTAATTTTCAGCATTTAATTTTTCAATTTATTAGACAACACATAAGTATAGTGCTTTTTTAGGGGCAGATAAAAGCAACAAGCTTAATATAAAAACACAAGTTCGGAGAAAATTTCAGATCGACCATTATGACCATTTTTGTTCATTGTATTACTGAATTTATCATTTAAATTATTCTTATTATTTATGAGATTTATCACATTTATAAATTAAAATTTTGATTTTAATAAAATATTTGGTTAATAAATTTACTTGAGAAAATAATTTATCATACTTATAAATAAGAATTTGTTATTTATTAAAAGACTTTTATTATTATATTGAATTACTTTATATTTAAAGTATATTGAGTTAATAATTATATATTTTTTACAAAGTATTATGTTGAATTTATTGACTATTAAGAAAATAAAAATTAAATAGTGAAGAGCTTAATTTATAAATATTTTAATAATTACTAGTATTTTTTTATTAGCACTATATTTTAATTATCAAAATAAGTGATATATTTTAATTATTTTTCTTAGTTATGTTTTGAATAATGTTGCTTTGCATTAATTATATGAAGTAAAACTATATTGTACATTGAATAAGGTACAAATGTTTTAATTATTATTTTGAATATTTTTAATATTGTTAAAAAAATTATTGACCTCCTTAGAGACGACATTGTTAGGAGGGGCAACCACGAACTTCAAACATAGACTATAAAACGAATATAGAGAATACTAAAAGAACATATTGATTTACCGTATATAATTTTTTTTTAATATGGTATAAATCTTTTAATTATGATTTGAAATTTGTCTTGCTATATTTGAATTGTTAAATAGGTTAATATATTTTAATTATGTTCAATAATTCGAATAAAAAATTAAAAAAACTAATTACAATAGCTAAAATACATTGTTTAAAACATAAATTTAAAAATTAAATGAGAAAATTTACGTATAACACTAGAAACTAGTAATTTTTCATTCATAGTCAAATACATTTATTATAAATTTGCTTTGATAGTATGTCTTTAAGTTTACTTCGATAGCATGTTTTCTTAGTTTTCTGGTGTTTTTATTTCTTTTTACATTGGGCAATTTTCTAATCAGAACTGAGATTTTGCGTAGGTAATTGATACGATAGAGAGCTAGATGGCGACACTTTCCATTGAGGACGGAGAAGAGGAGTCACGACAAATCAATTTGGGAGATGATGGCACTGAGGCCAGTTTAGATTTCTATGCGGTGGGTAGTTTTCTTATTGCGAGTGTCATTCAGTTTCAAGCCATGCGAACCACATTGGTTAATCTGTGGCACCATCTTGGGGAGTAACGATCACAGATCTAAACAAAAAGATATTTCTTTTTTTGTTTTATTATGAGATTGATCTTGGCAAAGTCTTGGAGGGGAGCCCATGGACGTTCAATAATCATCTACTGGTTTTTCATAGATTAAAGCACGTGGAAGACCCGCTGCAAGTTCCTTTATTTCATGTAGATTACTGGGTCTAGATACATGATATCTTGGTCAGTTTAGTGTCCAAAGGTATGGCAAAACAGTTTGGGGATTTTATTGGTTAGTTTCTAGACTACGATGCGAAGTCTATAAGTAAGGGATTTTGGGGCTATATGTGAACTCGTGTTAGGATCAATATCTCGAGTCCATTGAAGCGCAGGAAAAACCTGTTCTATCCTAGAAAAATTGTGTATATGTTCGTTTCCAATATGAGAGGTTAACTATTTTTTACTTTTTGTGTGGGCAATTGGGTCATGTGGAAGGTTTTTGTCCAGTCAGAATTATTCATGGGGAGAGAATTGCCACTATAATGGGACATTTCGCTAAAGGTTATACTTAGAAGATGAATGGTGTCCAAGAGTTGTTGGTTACGTGAGGAGAGTGATGTTTCTTTCTCAGTGATTATGGGAACTTTTTTCTGATGAGGCAAAATCAGTTACTAAGGATGATATTTAGGGATTGTTTCGAAGTCCTAATTTCCTTAATCATGTTGTAGCTAATTTAGGCATAAATCTAGGAAGTAAAAAATTGAGAGATATTGGGGAAATTGCGAGTGTTGATTTGAATATGGGCCCGAGTGGTGAGGATAGCCCAATGGATATTGGTGAGGGTAAGAAACATCCTCGAACTGCACCATCTTCTTTTAATTCTGATGCTCAGGATTCAGGGAAGACTTTTACTAAATAGACAAATGTTCAATTATTTGAGATATCGGTTCGCTCTGTGAGGCAGGGCAGCCGGAAGTAATAAAACTCCTAATTTGAAATGTTCGGGGGCTAGGACACCCTCGGGTTATTTATCGCCTTCGGTATATGCTGAGGGAGACTAACCCCATTGCAACTTTTTTCATTGAAACAAAGCTACAGAGTTCGAGAATGGAAAAGGTTAGGCAAAATTGGGGCTTTGCGAATGAGATAAAAGTTAGTAGCGATGCTACTAGAGATGGTCTATCATTATGCTGGAAATAGGGTTGTAAGATTTCACTTCACAGCTTTTCAACAAGTCATATTGATGTCATGGTAAAAGATGAATCGGAAGGTAATAGTTAGTGGTTTACGAGGTTCTAAGGGGGTCCTAAAGGAAATCTTCGCAATCAATATTGGGAGTTGCTTCGGGATTTATCTGGAAGAGATAATTTTCCATGGCTCGTTATGGGAGACTTTAATGAAATAGCTTACTCCTATGAGAAGCAAAGAGGTAGGTTAAGAAGTGAAAGGAGTATAAAGGCCTTCTGGTTAGCACTTGATGAATGTGAACTCTCGGACTTAGGTTATAAAGGTCAGTGGTTTACATGGGAGCATGGCAAGCTTCCTCGTGCTAATATTCAAGAAAGATTTCATAGGGGGTGGTGAACCCAAAGTGGTGTGAAATGTTCCCTAATTTTATAATGCAGCATTGTGTGCATACTATTTCTGAACATTGTCCTTTTTTACTCAATACTGGTTGTACCGACAGTTTGCATGAGGCTAGGTAGTAGGGTTTTAATTTGAAGCGACTTAGATTGTAGAGGACTCATTTAAAGAGGAGGTTAGGAGGCCTTGGTCTGTGTCGAAAGGTACTGTTCTCAAACGTATTAAATTTGTTGGCCATGGTTTGAAGGCTTGGGCCAAGAATTTGCGACGTTCTTCGAAGCTGGTTTTTATTAATTTACAGAAGCGAGTAGATGAATTGAATATGATAGACCTGGATGATAATATTCTGGAGAAATTGATTGTAACCAAGATGCATTTGAATATGGAGATTGATAAGGGTGAAAGATACTAGGAGCAATGGGCGAGGGCCAATTGGTTGCGTAATGGGGATTGCAGCATGACTTATTTTCATAAATTTGTTTCCCAGCACAGACGAATAAAAATGATTAATCATATTGAAAATCTCAACGAGCTAGCTGTTACGGATGACAATGGAATTGAACAAGTTGTTTGTCATTATTTCATTGATCTCTTTACTTCGCATGAGTAAGGAGATACAAGTCAAATCCTATCGGGCATTTCTAGTCATGTTATTGATAGCATGAATGGCTTTCTACGATCAAAGTTCAAAGAAGACGAGTGATAAACCATAAAAGTAACACATTTTAATCCCATGCTTAACGTGTTTTTGGATGTTTTATTATAAAATTTTGTGAATTCGATGCTCTTAATCCTTTAAATTCATGTTTCTATACTTAGGAGAGCATAGGGGAGCGAAAGGAGCGAAAAACGGGCCAAAATTGGACAAAACGGGCCATCTTAAGGATCCACACGGCCAAGCCAGTACCACACGGGCTGGGCACATGCCCGTGTGAACCACATGGGCTGGACACACGCCCGTGTGCCATCCCGTGTCGATCGAGAGCCATGTAAATTTTCACACGGCCTAGGCCTTCTCACACGGGCTGATCACACGCCCGTGTCCCTGTCGCACCCTGCTTCATTTTCATGTGGAAAAAGCCAATTTTTAGGGTTTCTGAGCATTCTAAAGTCTATAAATACACACCAGAAGAAGACCTAAGGGGGCATGCAGAGTAGAACGAAGAAATTACTTGAAGGAAACCGTCGGAATCATCTCGAAAGCAGATCCACTCCAAGATTGAAGATCTTCATCAAGTTCCTTAGAAGTTTTTGGGTTCTTTATGTCTTGTTGTTTTCTTGATTCTAAGATGTTTTCCTTTTACGTTATGAACTAAACTCCCTAAATATCTAGGGAGGATGAAACCTATGATGAATCTTATTATTTAATTATCTAAATTACATGATAAATACTTGTTCTTGTTCTTAATTATGTGTTCTTAACCCTTGCTTTAATATTTTTAGGATATTAATTCAAGTTTGATGTGTTTATTCAGTGGAGCAAAAGTCCCTGTTTAAGAGAAGATCTAGCATAATTAAGCGGAGTTGATTGCAACCCTAGAACTAGGACGACATAAATCTGCCGGATTAGAGTCAAATCTAATAAGGGAATCCATAGATCAAGTTAATGCGACGATAGGGGTTTTAATTAGAAAGAGATTTCAATTAATCAACCTAGAGTCAGTTGTTCTTAGTCTCGAAAGAGATATTAACATAATTTAGGGATTTCTACGGATCAAGACAAGTGAATAAATCGTTTAATTCAGAGTCAGAATAATAAGTGAAGTCTAGGTGGATTCTTCCTTGGGTATTGTCTTTATCAGTGGTTTATTCGATTATTTCCTTCACTCTCTATCGCGTTCATAATTAATTAGTTAGTTAAATTTTATATTAAAACAAATCCCTTAATTATTAGGCTAAATAATAGAAAGATAGTTATTACTAGTAATTTTAGTCCTTATGGATACGATATTCTGGACTCACCATAGCTATCACTACACCAAAACATACTTTTAGCGGCATTTTTTGGGCTTTTAGCGGCGTTTTTAAGCGCCACTAATATAATTTGCGGCGCTTTCGAAAGCGCCGCAAAAAACGCCGCTAAAGAAAGCGCCGCAAAATTTAGTGGCGTTTTTTGTGAAAAAACGCCGCTAAAGGTAGGGGCTTTTAGCGGCGCTTTTAAACAAGCGCCGCTAAAGGTAGGGCTTTAGCGGTGCGCTTTCACAAACGCCGCTAAAGGTAGGGGCTTTTAGCGCGTTTGGGACAAACGCCGCTGAAGGTAGGGGCTTTTAGCGGCGCTTTTGGGACAAACGCCGCTAAAGGTAGGGCTTTTAGCGGCGCTTTTAGGAAAAACGCCGCTAAAGGTAGGGGCTTTTTAGCGCACCGGACAAACGCCGCTAAAGGTAGGGATTTTAGCGGTGCTTTTTAAAAACGCCGCTAAAGGTAAGGGCTTTTAGCGGCGCGCCAGTACAAACGCCATGAAATATAGGGGCTTTTAGCGGCGTCTGTTTCAAAAATGCCACTAATTTGCACAGATCGCTCTCTGCTCTTCTTTTCCAATATCCTACCCTCCCGCATTAAAACCACCAAAAACAAAGCAACAATTGCATATAATTCCAACCCCAAGCGCAAATAAAATATTTAAATCTCATTAAAAGCATTAAATCTAAACGATACTTCAAATTTAATAGAAGATATATGATATTTATTAATAAATGAAACATAATTCAAACAATTCTTACAATAATGTTTAATGTAACAATGTTAAAAAAATCTTGCAAGAAGAAAAAAATGTCTAAGAGGGCGGCCTCTGTGATCGCTCTTTGGAACAATCTGCATCATAGTCTGCATTTGTAGTTGGAGTTCTTCATACTTTACGTTCGCTCTCTGCCTCCGCCGCTGCCGCCTCCGCTCTAAGTTGAGCAATATGGTCCACCTCTCTCTCATTCTTGCCTCCGCTCTAAGCCGAGAAATTTGCTGTGTGTGCTCGCTTCCATCAGAGATATCACGGTCTTTCGATCTACGAACTTCAAGACGAGATTGACTCGGAAGGCATGTATTGCCGGAGCCGGATCAAAATATTGGGTCGAGTAACACACGATCCTTGACATCGAACCCGACCATACCTTGTAAGACCCAAAACATTAGTGATAATTTCGTTATAAATATACTCAAGATTAACAAAACTATCAATCGAAGGCATGTATTATTGCCGAGTCGTACCTTCGGGACCCAAAACATCGCAGTAATAATTTCGTTATCAATCTCCTCGAGATTAACAGAAGCTTGTCGAACAAAGCAAACCGCTTCATACTCCGCCTTCTTCTCCTTTAGTTTATCCTAATAAATCAATAAAAGAGTTAGAAACGAAATATATAATAAAAGGAATGAAACATAACTTAAAATTAGAAATTTAAAACTACAAAAGATGAATTAAACCATTATAATTAAACATTATAAATATTTATAAAAATCAAATTTTATTAAATAAATATACAAAATTTTCTATGACCTTGGCTGTCATCGGAGATCCATCCTTCTTCCTATGCGTAATGTCAAAAAGTTGAAGGCGTCCAACTGTTTGACCTGACGAAACTTCCTACATTATGGCAGAAAAAATATAATTTAATAGTATAAATCATTAATATTTGAAAGAAGTAATAAATTATAATACCTCAGCCTCAGCTACACAAGCAAAACTTCTGGAACCTGCCGTGTGCGTGAATTGTTGTTTCTGTCTGCTGCTTGTTCCAACTCGCTCACGGTCCTACATAATGGGATTTAAATTATTTATATAGTAATTACGATAAACCGAAAAAATTTCTAAGACTTTGAAAGTACGTAATACCTCTCATTTCTTTGAATTCCAGAATCTAACCTGATCTTCCCATTGGTACCTCAACATTCCGTGGGACATTTCATGATTTTTCGCCGAGGCTTATGTCTTTCTTAAAATATTGTTTTTTTAGGGTGCTTTTATTGTCTCTCCATTTTTTACCCAACGTCTTCTTAACATAGTCATCGGAGACCTCTAAAGCAAATCTACCCTGAAATTTGGTTTTAAAAAAGTTAATATAAATGAAGGTTAAATTAAAGTATTATAAATTGCATTCACCTTTTATTACCTTAATATTATCGAGAGCCTGATTTTTGTTGGCATCAGGCATGTGATGCCATGATTCGTAGTTAATGGGCAACATATTCGAATTTCGTGCTATAATGCCCAAATAGCACGCCAACAATCGAGCTTCAGATCCGATAGGTGGCCATGATTGTTTCTCCTTACTTTAACACGCTTGGGTAGGCTCTAAGTCATATAAATCTGTAAGTAACGTACGTCCCCGAGCTCTGCGCGTCCCACCACCCTCAGCTGAAAAATGATATATTATTATATTAAAATTGAAAAATGAATCAATAATAAAATTCAACATGCATGTAAAATAAACTTAACATTACTTTGGAATTCTCCATGCTCATCATCTATGTCCGTGCAGACTAGAAGATCCAACAAGCGTATCCTGTTCACTATTTACGTCTTACGAATTTGGAGTATAATTTCTAATATTTAAACCTCGTAATCGTCTTCTAGACATTTTTCCTGCAATACACATAAAATAGTTCAAAATATTAGTAACAAATAATAAGAATAATAGGACATTTAAAATAGTTAAATTATATAACATGACGAACATGAAAATTATAATATTACATATAAATAATAAATCGTTAAATCTTACTACATCATATTTCAGTAAATATCTTCGCCCACATCCGACAAACCCATTGAAATTGTTGACTAATACTAGGGATATTTTCAGTTAAGTCTTGTTCGGAAAAGGCAAAGTTTCGATCTTTCCACTATGTCATCTCTACTTCCATTGCCAATGTCGAACAAGTCTCTAGGGGTGTTTGAAGTACAACGTACCAACCCTCATCAGTTGGATCTTGAGTAAAAACTTGTTTAACTTGAGAAGAAAACACATACGACTCGTCCATCGGCTTGTTCTCCGGTGTGAATCAATCGAGAGAAATTCACCATTGTAAAGCCATATTGATCGTTTTTAATTCCGCGAAATGTATTCACATCAGCCCAATCACCTCGAAATAAGAAAACTTTGCATTTGCCGTAATAATCCAACTCAATGATGTCATTAATAAGTCCGTAATACTCAGATTCCCCTCGACGGAGGATTCGTCCCTAGCACTAGCATAACTTGTAATCGAAGAATTAACAACAATTCCGCAATTTTGGGTTCTCTCAATCTCTCGCGATACCTTGTATGAAATCAGTATCCGTTGATGAGGAAGCCATTATATCTTTTAACTATTCTGTTTGGACCTTGTGAAAGCCATTTAATGTCGTCATTTACTTCATTCGACTCCAAACCTATTGATGGAAAGTAAATCGAGTAATTATGAATGTTATGAGAAAACATTATGACTTGACAACGAAAACTTAAATTGCATACCATTTGGCTTAACCATTCATGGAATGATTTTGTGAACAACTTATTAATTTCTCGTCGATTTAACCTTCGGGATCGTGAACGAGCTCTCAATATTTGTTTGTACTCACTATCCGGTAAAAAAGGTTTTACTTTGTTAGAAAAACAAACAAATTATAATTGATGAGTATTTATCAAATTCTAGAACTTACGTCCGAAATGGTTCCATTGAATCGTGATGAAAAAGAATGTATCGATGTGCTTGGACCCACGATCTATCGTCTAATTCTGCAATTTCGACTTTGCCGATCGGTTCTCCGAAACTTTGAAATAAATAAGTTTCGGCCAAATTATGATCTGTGAGCCCAGCATTTCTACTTGGTCTGTTCATTCTTGTTTCGACATCTTCCAAATACCTCGAACAGAAAGTCATACATTCCTCTGCCAAATAGCCCTCGGCAATTGATCCTTCCGGATAACGTTTATTGCGGCAGTATGACTTCAATTTGGAAAGGAACCTAAACACGGTATACAACATTATCAGAAGTTGCAACTAAAGGCATTGAGCTGAATGCCCAGACTTTTTTGCAAGTAAAGTAAGACCTTTCAATGGGATACATCCATCGATAGAAAACGGGTCCACCAAGAAGTGCTTCACGCGGGAGATGAATTAACAAGTGCACCATAATAGTGAAGAATGAAAGCGGGAAGATCTTCTCCATTGCATAAAGTCAATGCGGCTCGATCTTGTAGTCTCTCAAGTTCTTGAACATTCAAAACTTTACCACAAATGCCTTTCATTATATTTGTGAGTTCAATTACGAGAGCCGTCACCTTTTCGACATACAACACCGCATAGAAACCGGTAGTAAGTCTTGCATCAAGATGTGATAGTCATGCGATTTTAAGCCATATAGTCTTCGATCCTTAAGACTCACACATCGCGATATATTTGATGCATACGCATCAGGACCTTTATATCCTTCAACACCGTACAAAACACTTCTTTCTCCGTCTTCGACATTGAAAAAATAGCGGCGGCAACCGATATTTCATATTCAAAAGTTCTCGGGGATGAAGCTCACGCGAATTCCCATGTGGACTAAATCAAGTCGACTCGAAGATTATCTTTCGATTTTCCATCAACATTCAAAATAGTCCCAATGGTGTTCTCGCAGACATTTTTCTCTATGTGCATGACATCAAGATTATGGCGTAAAATCGATGCTTCCAATAAGGCAACTCGAAAAAATACTTCTTTTTTCCACAAGTCCGCCTCATGAGGATCATCCTCTTCATCGATTCATCATCGATTCATCCCTAGATCTTCTATTTCTTTGGGTTGGCGGTTGATTCATCTTCCCATAAATGAAATTCATATCTTTCAACATTAAGAATATTTGGATCCACCGGTCTGCGAAGGAGCTGATTACGAACTCTTCAGTACCATCAAACCGAGCACACTGAAATCTAAATGTATGATTTTTTGATAACCACCGACGATGCCCCATGTAAGAAAACTTCTTCCCATTATATAACCATTGCGAACATGTTCTGCGCAAGACAACACGGACAAGCATAACGCCCCCGGTACTTCAACCGGATAAATTAGCATAAGCCGGAAGTCGTTAATAGTCCACATTAAAGCCGTGACGTAAATTAAAGTTCTCTTTTCTCATTGCATCGTATGTTTGAACACCAGCCCATAGTTGTTTTAACTTGTCAACAAGTGGTGCGCAAATAGACGTCAATATCATTCCCAGCTTTTTTCTCCAAGTATAATCATAGACAAGATAAAAGAAGATTGTTTCATGCAAACCCATGGAGGCAAATTGTAGGGAACAAGCACCACGTGCCAAGCCAAATCTTGTACATTGTGCTCATGAGTTTATAAGGGTTAAATCCATCGGATGCTAGCCCAAGCCTCACACTCGAGGATCGCTCGTAAAGCTTGGAAATTTGGAATCAAAAGATTTCCAAGCTAAAGAATCTGCAGGATGCCTTAACAACCCATCATCATTTCGTCCATCACGGTGCCACGTCATTGATTCTATTTGTCTTTGACGACATGAAAAGCCGTTAAAGCCTTGGTATTAGCGGAAAATACCGCAAAATCTTAAGCGGGCCGCTTCTTTGACGTGTATCGTGTTCATCCTCGTTTACCGCCCCCCTCTGTATTTCTATTAATCCAATGGGATTGGCCGCATACATGACAGCCTTTGTTGGTTTATGCGGTCGCCCTAATACAACATACTGATCATTTGGGCAATCGTGAAATTTGTTGTAGCCAAGGCCCAAATCCTTTATCAATTTCTTCATGTCTTTGGAAGATTGAGGATTTTTGCAAACGGGAACATTTCTTGCGTAAACTCTAACTAAAAGCATTGTCAACGAGGTTCCGGTCCACCCCCAAACATTTCAAGTGAAAAAGATGAATCTGAGAATGACGGTTTAGAAAATTTTGATCCCTCATACAGCTTCTTCATTCATTTCACCAAGCAACGTGTAGAACCTCGCCGCTTCTTCATTTGGTCTGTTCATCCGGTACACTTCTTCCCCTCTTCGGTGAAAGTATTTCCACCAAAATTATGATCATCGTTTGCACCCAAGTCGGTGGAAATGACCCAAACCACCATTGCGCATATTAAAAGCATCTCGCAACATGTTTTCCATGTTATCGTCTCTAACATTCGATTGAAAGCACTATGAGGATACTCGGATTCATCGATGAAGATGCTCCAAAGAGATGTACACTCTCCATGAAAAAACCATATTTTGTACCCCGGACAAAGCCATCAACAACTAGATGTTCGTTGACCACTTCACGATAATGCCGATTAATATTGCAACACTTCTTACACGGACAAAGAATCATATTCTCTTGGCTTGCATTTTGAAATGCGAAATTCGAGAAAAGTTTCTACTCCATTTCTATAGCCGTTGCTTACCCCTTGACAATTTCATCCAACTCCTATCCATTTCGTAGTTGTCGAAGTCTAAAGTTGACAATAAATTACTGAGGATAAATTGTTAATTTATAATTTATGTAAGTACTAATATGATCACATATATAATCTGAGTTATGTATTCTTTAAGATTCGTCATACGTGGCATTGTTACACCTAGGGAGGATCCATTATATCTAATGATGAGATATAAGGCAACCCGTCAAAGTTTCCACCTATATACTTTGAATCTTTTTTTCTTTAATCTATACAAGTAAGTTATGTAAGTTATGAATTATGTAAGTTAAATAATTTGTGAAAGCTATGTAAGTTATGTATTATGTAAGTTAAATAATTTTATGTAAGTTATGTATTATGTATTATGTCGAGTTAAATTAAAATTTCAAATCGAGAATCGGTTGAGTTATGTATTCTTTAAGATTCATCATACGTGGCATTGTTACACCTAGGAGGATCCATTATATCTAATGATGAGATATAAGGCAACCCCGTCGAGTTTCCACCTATATACTTTGAATCTTTTTTCTTTAATCTATACAAGTAAGTTATGTAAGTTATGAATTATGTAAGTTAAATAATTTGTGAAAGCTATGTAAGTTATGTATTATGTAAGTTAAATAATTTTATGTAAGTTATGTATTATGTATTATGTCGATTAAATTAAAATTTCAAATCGAGAATCGGTTGAGTTACTTTTTTAAAAAGTTGTGATGTTGTTAAATTTAAAAGTTTTTAACTTACTTCTTTTAAAAAAAGAATTTATTTTCTATATTAAAACATATTTAAATAGTGATCTATATTATTATATTGATAACAAAATATTTATAAGTTTTTAAATTTAAAAAGTTCTTAAATTACTTCTTCTAAAAAATATTTTTTTTAATAATAAAACATATTTAAATAATGATCAATATTATTATCACGATAACAAAATATTATTACCATTTTGGAAAACATTGAAAATATTAAATATTAAAATCGCTCATTATTAATATAAAAATTAGTAATTAGTAATAAACCAAAAAGCCATATAAATCTAAGTATTCTTAAAAAAATGAACTTTTATATTTTGTTTATGTTATTTTTATATCGCATCACCGTACCTTAAATTTTAAGAAATAATACACGGGAGCTTGTAAAAAATCTAAGCGGCATGATTAGATAGCAATTTGGAGGTTGTTCAAACATTATTAATAATAAACAGCAATAGTAAACAGCAATTTAGACAGAATTTCTTTAAGATTCATCATACGTGGCATTGTTTACACCGGGAGGATCCGTTATATCTTACAGTGAGATATAAGGCAAACTGTTAGGTTTCGACCTATATACTTTGAATCTTTTTTTTTTGGACAGCAATAGAACAAAACAACATATATATCAACCAAGCGGGATAAAAAACCGCAATTTGGACAGCAATTTGGTCAAATTCATCATGATATAACTGTTATTGATCTGAATTTTGAACTAAAACGAACCGTAAAATCTTACTAGCAAATCCAATCAAAGCGATTTGCAGGAGAAAAGAGGAAGCGAAGAATCTGAAATACAAACAACATATGAATTAACAAAAGCTATTGATTAAGCATAATACAACAACATAATAAAAGAACACAAAGTTCAGATGATTGATTAAGCATCCCCATTGTATAGGCTATGCTGCTCCAACACTGAGTATAAGTGTATAACATTATGCATGGCATGCACTACAAAGAATTGGGGAGCATGAACCTCTCTTAACTACATATTTGACTGCCAAAATTTCATACATGTTCCAACTTCCAATACATGAGCTTAATTTTAGAAAATTCAAACTTCTTTCGGTGAAAGCAACAATATCCTAATTCACTTCTACACTCTAATTCTCCAAAATCAAGCAACACTCGAAGAGGTAGAAATAGTAAAAACATGCATATATGGTATTGTAGGGGAAGACATCTATAGAGGGAATCTTAAATCTCGGTTCAAAGTTGTACCTTGATCATGATCTCTTGTTATGAGATAGAGAATTCACTAGTAAAAGGCATCAGAATTTCAAAAAGGAGCTCTAAATTCTACTAATCTATTATGTGTATGTTTTTATAAGTTTATTATTATTATTTATTGGTCTTAGTGCACAAGAATTTGTCTGATTGTTTGAATCTTACTGCACATGCAATGATGCATTATAGCAAATTGACAAAGGCATATTATTGATTAGGTGGGGTCATATATGCTTTGAGAATTTAGATTTTTAGACACTTGGTATGACATTCATTGAGGGGGAGAAAGCAGGATGGTCCACAAAGACATAAACAATCACATTCTCCTTTTTTCTTATATATATTTTTATTTTAAAAAAATCCATCAGCTTTGAAGCATATCAAATATGCAAACAAGACACCCTTTTTCAGTTTTCACCAAATCATAAAAAAATCAAACGATACAACAAGAACAAGTGTTGTAGTACCAAAAAAAAAAAGGAAGAGTCAGAATTTAAAACAAAACCAGAAAGACTTGAAGCAAACAAAGAACATAAATAACAGAGGCACCGAATTCAACAAACAGTATATACCCAACATAGAAAAAGAAAATGAAGTAAAATATAAAGTTGAAAAGGAAAAACAAATTTAGAAAACTAGATTGAATTCTTAATTAAAAACTCATGGTTCTTCAGAAATAATGCAAAGTTCACGGGAGAAACCCCTTTTCTCGTAAATTCAAGAGACTGCATATCCAGCGCTCTTCCCATTAATTATACGAATTTAGATTCAAACCCAAAACAAACAAAAAAAGCCAAAAAAAAAAGAATAAAAAACTTACCAAAAAAAGGGAAAGCCCAAATCATGATAAGAATACAAAAATGCTATTTACTAAAAACTAATACTCACATTCTTTGACCGAAAGATAAATAGTCAATTCAGTAGTCGATCACAGTCCTCTTCAATTCTACCCACTTTTAAAGTATGGATACCTTTCTCAATACAACCTATAAGAAATACATATGAAATTTATTAAAACAAAAAGTCTATTCACATACATTATTAAACACTAGTATTCTAATTTTGTTAAGTTGAAAAAAAAACAATACGTTTTGTTTGACCGAAAGAAAATTTATCTGTAAAAAAATAATCAATGGTCAAAATTTATCTGTAAATCAATGGTCAAAGAAGATGCGATGGTGGAAGATGCACTTCTGGAAGATGCACTTGTTTCATCAACTAAGCAAACATCTGAAGGCTGAAAGCTAATTTATCATACACACTCTCTTGACATTCCAGAAGACAAATAAGAAAACAGCAACTCCTACATTAAGCAAAAAAATAACAGATTAGTTGCTTTAGAATCCAGTCAAATAAAAGTAAAACCAAAAATTTCAATATGGAGTTAAAAGTACAAAGGTAAATCTATCTTTGGTTCATAAAGAAAATGACAAAGGTCAGGTTCGACTGTCAAATTGACTGTAAAACCACAAATTCCGTACTGTAGACTAAAATATAACCTTAATCATGAGTAAGTATATGCCTACACTTGTATAACTTATATGCTTTGGTGTACTGTAGACTAAAGTATAATAAAAGTTGTAAGCAAATAAGTCAATACCCAAAGATAAACTTATAGCTTCGTCCCTGTATTAAAGGCATTATATAATTGATCTAAATGAAACTTGTTTAGAGGTTATGTCATAGTGACTTAAATCATTTAGCAAGTAAATGATAAATTTACATAATGGTATATATAATGAAACTTTAACAAGAAATAATCGAAGTTGGTGAATAGATAAAATCTTAAGGAATTATTAAGCAGAAAATGTGACAAGAAAAAAAGCAAATGCTTGCATGAAGTGTGAATTAAGCATCTTATAGAGCCTCAAGTACTGAACCCTTTCAAGCAATGCCACTATGGGTTTAAATCTTCTAACTTAGAACTACTACAAAATGTATAGCATAAGGCATAGAACTACTACAAAATGTATAGCATAAGGCAAAGCAACATAAACAACACAAATGGAAAACTACAACATATATTTTCTATCGAACTTAAATCTTTCATTCAAAAGAGAAGGCTTTACTTAACCAGAAACCCAATGACCAAAGATTCGGAATTTAGAAAATTGAGATTAATTAAAAAAAGAACTTGGGTTTAACAGGAATATAAAAATTACATAGCTAAATAAGGTTAAATTTTCATTGAGGCAAATGATCAAACATTTTACGTTCTAACAAAAATGCAAACAAGCAAATTCAGCAAAGAGAGAAATGAACTTCACTACTGAATAAAATTTAACTTCAAACCCAAAACAAACAAAAAAAGCCAAAAAAAGAATAAAAAGAATAAAAACTTACCAAAAGCGTAGAGCAATCGATAGAGCAATCGATAGAGCAATTAGCGAATAGAAGAAAAGCGTAGTCTTTGCGAGATACAATGAAAATCGAAAGTGAGAACAGATAAATGGGTCGAGCCAACATGTCCGCCCTAAAGCTCAATAAACAAAAAGATTAATTTTACCATACATCCCTAACTATTGTTACAATTTCAAATTAGTCCAAACTTCAATATATCCTACTTGAATTTTCAAAATATCAACAATGAATTAATCAGATATTTTTGTTAACCTTGTTAGTTTAAGTATAACTTGGATTTATCGTGAAAATATTTAAAAACATATATATATATATATATCAATTTGTAAACATGTTTGTACATAGCGTATTAATAACTTCAATACGATGTTTTAAAAAAGCTGTGAAAAAGTTGTGCGGCGATCGGGAAGATGATTCGGTTATTGGGGCTATTATCAAAGATATACAGAGGTTAAGGGAGGCTTTCCATAGCTGCAAGTTTCTATATAATCGCTGCTTAGGAGGGAAATGAATCGTCACACATTATGGCTACAGATGGACTAAAAAGGGGGAAACGAGTTACCTTGTGGATGAGGTGCCGAGATTTGTTATGAGGGAGGTGGAGAGAGACAGAAGACAAACTGGGTCATGAGTACCAATGTTGCCGATGGAGGAGGATGATTACCACGACGGAAGAGGGAAAGGGAACAGCTAAAGGAAAAGGGAAAGGGATATTCGGGAAGAGCAAAGAGATGAGAGTTAGGGATTTCGGGAAATCAAAAAATGGGGGAACAGAAAGCGTTAAGAAATTTTTGATAAACGCTAACAATACGGCGCCATTTTTAACTAAAATAAGAAGATTATTTACGGCGTTTTTTAAAAAGCGCCGCTATTTCTTACCTTTTGCGGCGTTTTTAATTAAAAATGCCGCTAATATTCTTGATACTAATATTTAAAAAGTTTAAGTAATATTCTTGATACTAATACTAATTAATATTCTTGATACTAATATTTTTAAAGATTGAATCAAATTTTTTCTTTATTTTAAAGTTTAAGTAATATTTAAAAAAATTGGATAAATTTTGAAATTTTTAAAATTTAAAGTTATTTAATATATAAATTAAAAAAACAATTACTCATATACCCAAAAAATTTTAAAAGTATTTTAAATAATAGTATTTTATTTTTTCATTTTTAACATTTATTTTTAATGTTATTGGTTCTAAATTTTTCTACTGTCATTAATTTTTGAATATTTTAAAAAGTAAATTACAAATAAATTTTATATTAATTAATTAATATAAAAATTAGATAAATAATAATAGATCGAAGAGGATGAAAGAGTACTGCATGAGTTTTCGAAAATAATACATGATGGCCACTTGGATGATGGATCGGAATGTACAACACTAGTTTGTTTAAATCCGGACCTAAGTCGGCCCCTAAACCCCTAAACCATATAAAACCTTAAACACGTAACCCCAAAATCTAAACCCTAAAACATTATGAACCCCAAAATTACCTAAACTATAAACCTTTATAAACTCTAAACCCTAAAATACCATAAACCACAAAATCTTAAATCATAAACCATTAATTATAGACATATAAACCCTAAAAGCATAAATACTAAACCTTAAATCAGAAACTCTAAACAACTAACACCCTAAACTATATATAAACATTAACCCCTAAACCTTACGACCCACACCTTACACACTAAATGCTAAACCTTTAACACTAAGGCAAAAAAATAAACACTAAATTAATGTAAATTAAACCCTAAACCCTAAACCTTAAAATTCTACACTTAAATCATAAACCCTAAACTCAAAAACCTGACACATTAATCATTTCCCCCCTAAACCCCTAACCCTAAACCCATAACTATAAACCTAAAACCCTAACCTATTAGCCATTAATTTCCCTCTAAACCTCAAACCCCTAACCCTTAAAATATTAACTCCAAACCCTTAACCATTTACCTTTAAACCCATTAACCCTAACTTTTAATCCATAAAACTCTATAGGACAACCTTAAACCGCAAATCGTAAACCCTAAAACCTAAACATTAAAACAGTACGTAACTCCTAAATCTTACACCCTAAACTATATATGTTAAACCATAACCCCTAAATAATCATGAGAATTAATATTCTATATTTTAAAATTAATACTATCTCTTTTACGATTATATAAGAAATTATTTAATATTTTTTCATCTTTAACAAATATTTTCTCTTAAATAATTTAAACTAGAATCATAATTTTAATGTATTAAAATTAATGTTATCTCTTTTACAATTATATAAGAAATTATTTAATATATAAATTTAAAAACAATCAGTCATATGTATCCAAAAACACTTTAAAATTATCTAATGCTCGGACTTTTAGCGGCGTTTTCCAAAAGCGCCGCTAATGCGAACTTTTAGTAGCGTTTTTCAAAAGCGCCGCTAATGCCGGACTTTTAGCGGCGTTTTCAAAAAGTGCCGCTAATACCGGACTTTTAGCGGCGTTGCACAAAAGCGCGCTAATACTCGGACTTTTAGCGGCGTTTTCCAAAGCGCTAATGTTCGAACTTTTAGCGGCGTTTTCAAAAAGCGCCGCTAATACCGGACTTTAGCGGCGTTTGCACAAAAGCGCCGCTAATTCCGGACTTTTAGCGGCGTTTTGTAAATAAGCGCGCTAATTCCTCGATTTTTAGCGGCGTTTTGATAAATAAACGCCGCTATTGCTAATTTTTAGCGGCGTTTGATAAATAAACGCCGCTATTGCTCATTTTTTTGCGGCGTTTTCCTTCAAATGCCGCTAATGTATAATATTAGCGGCGTTTTTCTTTGAAACGCCACTAAAAACGCCGTTAAAAGTCTATTTTGGTGTAGTGTATACTACTGTTCGATAGGTGTGCTTGCCTTTGTCGTATTTTAGTTAGTTTCGAGCTCATCAAGTTTTTAGCGCCGTTGCTAGGGACTAAGATATTAGGAACACTTAATTTTTATTACTTTAGCCATTTTTATTTTTGCAATTTATTTCTGCTTTTATTTTAATCTACTAACTTTTCTTTTATTTGCTTCTGGCAGGTATTTTTAGCTTATGACTAGAAGGAACCCGTCAGGACCATTGCTTTTTGACAGTGAGATTGAAAGTACAGCTCGCAGATTATGTAGAGAAATAAGGCGAAGTCTATAGTATATAGAGGAAGAGCAAGAGGACGATTCCAATAGTACCGAGGAGATGGCTGATAATAATCCGCTACCTCCTATGGTTGCCGCAAATCCTGCTCCTCGTACTATGTACGATTATGCTAAGTTTAATTTGATCAATGAATCGAGTATTGTGAGGCTTCTGTTGTTGCTGCAAATAACTTCAAGTGAAGCCGAACACTATACGAGATGATCCAACAATGTGTTCGATTCGATGGTTTCTGAGGATGAGGATCCAAATACTCATTTAGCCAACTTTCTAGAATTTTGCGACACTTTCAAAATTAATGGCATCTCTGATGATGCCATTCGCCTTCGGTTGTTTCCTTTTTCCTTAAGAAATAAAGCTAAACAGTGGTTGAACTCGTTACCACGAGGTTCCATCACTACTTGGGAACAGATGACTGATAAATTTTTATTAAAATATTTTCCGTCGGCTAAAACGGAAAAGTTGAGGAATGATATCTCTTCTTTTGTGCAGATGGATTTAGAAACTCTTTACGATGCATGGGAGAGGTATAAGGACTTATTGAGAAGGTGCCCTCACCATGGGTTACCTTTATGGCTACAGGTTCAAACCTTCTACAACGGTTTGAACCCCTCAACTAGGCAACTAATCGATGCAGCCGCCGGTGGAACTCTAATTAACAAAACACCTGAAGTGGCTTATGAGTTTATAGAGGAGATGTCATTGAATATCTATCAGTGGCAAGTCATGAGAACAAAGCCGACAAAAGCCGCTGGTGTTTTCAACCTCTACGCAGTCACCATGTTATCAAACCAGATAAAGCTCTTAAATAAAAAGATTGATGGTTTATGTGTTTCTACGCAGGTACATCCGGTGATGCAATGCGACACAAATGGAGGAGGGATGAACACCCCAGAATATCCATCCTACAACCCGAGCACAGAGAATGAACAACTTCACTATATGGGTAACAATTCTAGACCTCAGAATAATCCCTATAGTAATACTTACAACGCAGGTTGGAGGAATCATCCCAATTTCTCATGGGGTGGTCAAGGAAATCTCTAACACCCCAAACCCGGCCTAGACGTTACGACCGGATCTGACGTGTCACATCAATGTGTCGTTTGAAAATCGGGCTTGTTGATAATAGCCCATTACTGAAAGTTAAAACTTTTTGGAAAATGTTGGGGTTGTAAAACCAAAAACTTATTATTCACTTAATGGTTATATCATTTACTAATCAGGATTTACTATAGCGGAAGCTTGTTCTAGTTGTCCACTTTAAGGTTTGAAATCATAATTTTCTTTAGAAACCGTTATTGTTTTAAAAACCCGTTTTTCCTAGCCTAGCAGGTTGAAATAAAGAGAAATACTAAATAAAAGTTTAAAAAAAAAGAAAACCCCAAATGGCCTTATTACAACATTAATAGCCCAAATTATTAAATATAAAATAGCTGAGTCTAAGATTAAAACATATCGAACGCGTGTGGCCACCTCCGAGTCCTCGCAGACTCCAAATCATCTAAGGTGGGATTACCGCACGATTAAAAAAAAGGGTGAGTTACGAGAACTCGGTGTGTAATCCCCAATCATGCAATAATAGTGCGGGCCCGAGCCCTATTGAGAATCGATTCGATGCGGGCTTTAGCCCTATCAAGATGTGATGTGGGCCTAAGCCCAAATGATCACTGAAACGAAACAAGAATGCAACCCAACCCATTCCAAACCAACACACCACTCGTACCAACCAACACACCATGTGGGGACCAAGTCGACCCACCCAGCCAACACACCAATATCATAGCATAGCAGCTAGCAGTAACGTAGCAAAGCTGCTAATGACAGTAAACATGGGCCAAGCCACTAAAATCAGAATACGTGGCGAAGCCACTAGATCGGTAAAACGTGGCAGAGCCACTAGTACAGTACTTCCGCCAAATACAAATCCCAACCCCAATGCAAAAATGTCGTGTCATAAATAATTCGTGTATGCAGTATGTCACAATTATAATCAGTCATATAAATATCATACACACATCACTTAAACTACAAATAGGGGTATAACGATAATTTTGTCGATTAGGGGTAAAACGGTAATTTTACCCCTCGGGGGTATTTCAGTAATTTTATCCTTCGAGGGTATTTTTGTAATTTCACCCATCGAGGGTGTTTCGATAATTTTACCTATTGAGGGTATTTCGATAATTTTACCCTTAGAGGGTATTTTGGAAATTTTACCCTTCGAGGGTATTTCGGTAATTTTACCCTTCGAGGGTATTTCGATAATTTTTAGTCCTATAACGGCCTTTTCGAAGGCCTACAGTCGCCTCGAGCGACACAGATACCTTTTTTGGTCGAAACGGTGCAATTGGGCCCAAAGCCCAATTTTTGGCCCAAATGGGCCCACACGCTTGCGTAGCCCATTCAGCCCTAATTTCGATCGCGGCTATGCGAACTTCGCAGCCTAATCCATTATCTAACACTATCGTGAATTTTACCCACGTGGGGCCTATGGGCCCAATGGCCCATCTCAGCCCAACGAGGCCCATTACGACCTAAGCCCACGAGAATGTTCGTGGCAGCCTCAACAGTCTATCGCCAACGATTGTGGCTTGGTTTATCTCTACGAGTGCTCGCACGCTCGAGAGCCCTCATATGCCGAAGTTTCGACTTATCAGTTTTTCGGCTTTAGCCGATTCACAATCCATCAAGGGTGAGAATACACACCTTCATGTATCATGTTGACTGAACCAAAATCGGGTGTACGATTACACACCTATTATGGCTTGTAGGTTGAAGCTCCCAAGATTAAGCACCTATGAAATCAACAGTTCTAACAATTAGTCTCAACCCTTGTTAAAACATCACCATAATATTGAAACCGTTTAATCAAACTAACGCTACTTACCACCAATCAAGAAATCTCTTGCAGGGGAAGGGTAATCGGCCTACCCCTTGGTTAAGGAAAGCGAGTCCCTAGCAACGTTTGAATGAAGAGAAGGTGATAGCTATACAAATAACCACGGCAACAAAGGAAAACAAAACAGCCTTTCGGCTCGAGAGATACAAAATCGAGCATAGAAAAGAAGCTAGCCAAGATTCGACTAGAGTATCCACTTACCACAAAATTGATGAGATTCGGAGAAGGTTAGGAACAAAGAAAAGAGGGAACGCAGAAAAAAGAGTGTTTAGGCCACCACAGGTTCGGTCATCACAAGAAGAACAAAGAGAAAGGAAATAGATTCGGCAAGGAGTGAATTGAGGGAAGAAGAAAAGAAGGTAAAAGAGGAGAGGCCTACCAATTTAGCAAATAGCAAAAGAAAGTGAAGAAGAAAGAAGGAAGGTAGAAGAAGTGAATTCGGCAGAGGTGAAATGAAAAGGAAAAGACCTGAAACGTCAAAAAAGTACCAAAATGTAAAACAACCCTCGAAAAAATGCCAGAGAAAATTCGGCACTCCAACACTCTCACAAGCCGAAAATATACCCAATTGACAACCCTTGGCCAAAATTTTCCCCTACTCAAGCTCTCCAAATTCGGCCAAGCTTCCCCTCCCATTCAAACTCCTTCAAGTTTCCACCAAATCCTCATTGAATTGCTCCCAGCCTCCCATTCAAAATTGTTGACCAATTCTTCAACTTCTTATGTAGAGTTTGATCCAAACTCTACCTCTTACACCCTCAAGACATAAAATAAAAGCGCCCATTTGCTTGCCATGGGATTCGAACACCACTCCCCTTGTCGTCTTTGTGACGCCACCACCATCAAGCCGCAGGCTCTTTTGTGATACATAAACACACATATTTATACATAAGCCCTACTGCTAACTGCTAGTTTTACTTATGAGCAAAATTTAAAATTCTTCCAACGTTCAGACTCGAACCTAGGCTCCCTAAAAACCCCCATATACACTCAAATAACTAGCCGTTCAAGCACACCATGGAATTTTAGCCAATTCAGCAAAATTACAAACCCCACATTTTTGGGGCATTACAACTCTACCCCCTTAAAGAAATTTCGGCCTCGAAATTTACTTGGTCAGAAGAGGTGAGGGTATTGCTGTCGCATCACCTCCTCAGGCTCCCACGTGGCTTCCTCTAAATCGTGATTACACCAAAGCACCTTGACTAACGGAACAGATTTCCTTCTTAACACTTTAACGTCACGATCCAGTATCTGAACCGGTTCTTTCTCAAAAGTCAGATCAGGCCTAACCTCAAACTCCTCCACCGGCACTATATGTGAGGGATCAGAACGGTATCACCTTAGCATGGAGACGTGGAACACATCATGTATCCGGTTCAACTCTGGGGGTAACTCAAGTCGATAGGCGACCTGTCCCACACGCTTTAATATCCAGTAAGGTCCGATGAATCTAGGGCTCAGTTTGCCTTTCCGTCCAAATCTCAGAATCTTCTTCCATGGTGAGACCTTCAAGAAGACATAATCCCCCACAGTGTACTCTATTTCTTTACGCTTTAAATCAGCATACGACTTTTGCCTATCAAATGCCTCCTTTAACTGATCCCGGATCAACTTCACTTTTTCTTTGGTTTCAGAAACTAGCTCCGGCCCCAACACTCGTCGCTCACCCAGTTTTATCCAACAAGTAGGAGTACGACATCTACGACCATATAACGCTTCATATGGTGTCATCTGAATACTGGACTGGTAGCTGTTGTTATATGCGAACTCCGCTAATGGCGGCAGTAGTCTTCCCAACTGCCCTTGAAATCAATTACACAGCTTCTTAGCATGTTCTCAAATATCTGGATCACCCTTTTCAACTGACCATTAGTCTGAAGATGGAATGCCGTGCTAAAATCCAACCTTGTACCCAAAGCTTCGTGTAACACTCTCCAGAATCGTGATGGGAATCTAAGGTCTCTGTCTAAAATGATAGACACTGGTACCCCATGCAGTCTCACAATCTCAGCCACGTATAACTTAGCCAACTTCTGCAGTGAATAGTCAGTGCGGACCGGTATGAAGTGTGCAAATTTAGTCAGTTGATCAACAATAACCCATACCGAATCCTTCTTAGTAGGCGTCAAGGGTAGCCCACTAACAAAGTCCATGGTTACCTTCTCCCACTTCCAGAGTGGAATTTTAACGGGTTGCAGTAATCCAGAAGGCAGTTGATGCTCAGCCTTAACTTGCTGGCATGTTAGACACTTACTCACGAAATCTGTAACCTCGCGCTTGAGCCCTGGCCACTAGTACAATTCACGCAGATCTCGATATAACTTGTTTCTACCAGGATGCATAGCGTATGGGCTACTATGCGCCTCTCGCAGTATAGACTACCTTAACTCAGAATCCCTCGGTACATAGATTCTCTCATGGAAGCATAGTACTCTCTCACTATTCAGCCCAAAATCCGAAGTCTCCCCCTTCTCAACCAGTCAGAAACGAGGAACCAACGATTCATCCAGCAACTGCTTTTCCCTAATTTGATCAATCCAGGTCGGTCTCACTTGGAGTTTAGCCAACAGACTACCATCCTCAAACAGGCTGAGACGAGCAAACATTGATCTCAGAGCAGATACAACCTTACGGCTCAGTGCATCCGCTACTATGTTAGCTTTACCCGGATGGTATTCAATCGAGCAATCATAGTCCTTAAGCAACTCTATTCATCTTCGTTACCTAAGATTCAACTCCTTCTGAGTAAAGAGGTACTTGAGGCTTTTGTGGTCGGTGTAAATAGTAGACTTCTCACCGTATAAATAATGTCTCCAAATCTTCAGTGCGAATACTACTGCGGCTAATTCCAAGTTGTGCGTGGGGTAATTCGCCTCGTGAGGCTTAAGCTAGCAAGACGCATAAGAAACCACCTTACCCTCTTGCATCAACACACATCCCAATCCAGTGTGCGACGTATCATAGTAGATAACGAACTCCTTCCCAGACTCTGGCTGAATTAACACTGGGGCTTCAGTCAGGACTTCCTTCAGTTTCTCAAAACTCTCTTGCTGCTTTTCAGTCCAATTAAACGGTATCCCTTTACGCAGCAACTTAGTTAGAGGTGCAGCAATCAATGAAAACCCCTCCACAAAACGTCTGTAATGCCCAGCCAGACCCAGAAAACTTCGAACCTTAGATACAGCCTTTGGTGGTTTCCAATCCAACACGACTTTAATTTTTGAGGATCAACCCGAATCCGGCAGACACCACGTGACCCAGAAATGTCACTTCCCACAGCCAAAACTCACACTTGCTGAACTTTGCATAAAGCTAATTTTCCCTCAGTATTTGCAATACAATCTATAGATGCGAATCATGATCCTCCTTGGTTCTTGAATACACCAGAATGTCATCTATAAACACCACTACGAACCGGTCCAAATAGGGCTAGAATACCCGGTTCATCATATCCATGAAAGTAGCTGGTGCATTCGTCAACCCAAACGGCAGGACCAGAAACTCATAATGCCCATACCGAGTCCTGAACGCAGTCTTATACACATCTGCCTCCTTAACTCTTAACTGATGGTACCCAGATCGAAGATTTATCTTGGAGAAAACCGAAGCTCATCGTAGCTGGTCGAATAGATCGCTCTATCCTTGGTAAAGGGTACTTATTTTTAATCGTCAATTTGTTCAGTTGACGATAATTGATGCACATGCGCATGGACCTATCCTTCTTCTTCACAAATAACACCGGTGCTCCCCATGGAGACACACTCGGCCGAATGAATCATCGGTCCATTAGCTCTTGAATTTGAGCCTTTAACTCTACCAGCTCCTCCGGTGCCATCCTATAAGGGGCGATGGACACCGGAGCTGTTCCAGGTAAGAGCTCGATACCGAATTCAACCTCATAGTTTGGAGGCAACCCAGGAAGCTCTTTGGGAAATACATCCAGAAACTCCTTCACAGTTCTGACATCCCCAACCGACGAACCTTTAGAATCAGATATGCTGACATAAGCTAAGAACGCCTCACAACCTTTGCGAACCAGTTTCTCGGCCCTCAATGCTGAGATTACATTACATAGATAATCGCTTCGCTCCTCTATCACAACCACCTCCTCATTTACAGAAGATTTCAATACCATACACTTAGCAGCACAATCCAAATTCACACGGTGCTTCACTAGCCAATCCATGCCAAAAATAAGATCGAATTTGCCAAACGGAAGTTCCATCAAATCTGTCGAAAGGACAACCCTTGGACTTCTAAGGGCACGTCTCTAAACAGCTTATTCACTCTAATCGACTGTCCCAGTGGAATTATCACCGACATTTCACTATCAGTAATTTCGAACTGCATACCCAACGTCCCAGACACAATACATGTAACATACGAGTGTGTAGACCCAATATCAATTAAAGCGGTATATGGTACATTATAAATGAGGAACGTACCAGTTATGACGTCAAGAGCGTCACCATCCTCTCGTCGCCGAGCAGCATAGACCAATGCTGGCTGTCTCACCTCTGTGATACCAGCACCTCTGCCCGGTGCTCCACGACCTCTATCCAATCCATTTCCCCCTCTGGCCTGACCACGGCCTCTCGGTGGCTGCTGACCACCTCTCCCTGGTTGAACATAACCCTGACCTGTGGCTTGCATCTGAATAGGCCTCTACATACAGTTCTTGACCTGGTGATCCATGGACCCACACCTGAAACATGCCCCAGTTCTTTTCTAGCACTCACCCTGGTGAGCTCTCCCACAATCAGCGCAAGGCTGCGGTCTAGCAGAACAACAGGGACCCCAGCTCGGACTGGCCCATCAAATCTAGACTTCTTCTTAGGCCCACCAAAAGAACTTGAGGGCCCAAAATCCCTCTTATTTCTGCCTCTATCCTTCTCACGGTTCTGGCGCTCTGAGCGCTTCACATCCTCAGCAATTTTTGCTTTCTCAACAAGGACAGCAAAGTCTCGCTCCCTCTGCGGAGCTATCAACACCCGTAACTCATCTCAGAGACCATCCTCAAAACACACACAGCGTTCATACTCAGTCGCGACTATGCCCCGAGCATACCGGCTCAACCGCAGGAACTTTGCCTCATACTCTGCTACAAACCTATTCCACTGGATCAGACTCATAAATTCTTTCCTCTGGGCATCCACATAACTCGCCCCAACATATTTTCCTTGAAAGGCCGTTTTGAAGAAATCCCACGTCAAACGGTCGCCCTGTGTACCCTCTCTTACAGTGAGCCACCACTGATATGCATCGTCTCTCAGTAAGAACACTGCTCCTTTCAGTTTCTGCTCCACAGTACAGTCAAGATCATCCATTATTCGTTCGGTAGCCTCTAGCCAATATTCTGCCACGTCCGGGGCTACACCAAAAATGCCCCTGAAGATTTCTGCTCCATTAGACCGGAGTCGCTCAGAAATTGACCCTCGGCCCACTAATCCAGTACTTGCTCCAGCAACCCTTTCCAAGACCCGCAGCATTGCTTGAGACAAAGCATCATCTCTAATGGCTCGGTCATGAGACCCTGTCTCAGTTACTGGTGAGGCTGGTGCCTCCCTAGCCGGCATGTGTCCCGATGCTGAAGACCCAGCCCTAGCACCTCGGCCTCTACCGCGGCCACGTGTACCCCTTCCGCGACCTCTGGTGCTCATATCGACGTAGCGTATTTATCTGATTTAAGAGTTTTATGCATCAGCTTATAATTCCAATAATTATTAATGGATATTTTATGATAAACAGTATTTAGAGTTGTTTTCGTAGATCAAAACCTCACTACAGTTTTCAGTTTACTCTAGCTAAAGAGTTTCAGTGCACTACTACTATCCATGGTAGTTTCTCAGTATAATCATTTTAGTATATAACAGAAAACAGTGTCCGAGAACTTACTGATTTGGTGCCGGAGACTCGGTGTGCCACACTTTCAGTAACAACATTTCTTTCCAAACCAAAATTTAGGCAGATTTAGAAAATTTTCAAAACCCATAACACAGTCGAGTTTTGCAACCTAGCTCTGATACCACTAAATGTAACACCCCAAACCCGGCTTAGACATTACGACCGGATCTGACGTGTCAATTCAAGGTGTTGTTTGAAAATTGGGCTTGTTGATAATAGCCCATTACTGAAAGTTAAAATATTTTGGAAAACATTGGGGTTGTAAAACCAAAAACTTATTATTCATTTAATGGTCATATCATTTACTAATCAGGATTTGCTATAGCGGAAGCTTGTTCTAGTTGTCCACTTTAAGGTTTGAAATCGTAATTTTCTTTAGAAACTGTTATTATTTTAAAAACCCGTGTTTCCTAGCCTAGCAGTTTTAAATAAAGAGAAATATTAAATAAAAGTTTAAAAAAAAAACCCAAATAACCTTATTACAACATTAATAGCCCAAATTATTAAATATAAAATAGCCTAAATTATTACAAGATTAAAACATATCGAGCGTGTGGCCACCTCCGAGTCCATCGCAGCTCCAAATCATCTAAGGCTGGGGATTACCTACACAGTTAAATGAAAATGGTGAGTTACGAGAACTCAGTATGTAATCCCCCAATCATGCAATAATAGTATAGGCCTAAGCCCTATTCAGAATCAGTTCAGTCTGGGCTTTAGCCCTATACAGTAGCAGTGTGGGCCTAAGCCCAAATGATCACAGAACAGAACAATAATGCAACCCTTGATCCGGCCAACACACCACCCGTACCAACCAACACACCATGTGGGGACCAAGTCGACCCACCCACTAACACACCAATATCGCAAAGATAGCCGCTAGCGAGAATACAAACAAAGTCGCTAATGACGATAAACATGGGCCAAGCCACTAAAATCGAATACGTGGGAAGCCATTAGATCGAGAAAACGTGGCAGAGCCACTAGCACGCAGTACTTCCTCCAAATACAAATCCCAACCCCAATGTAGAATGTTGTGTCATAAATAATTCGTGTATGCAGTATGTCACAATCATAATCAGTCATATAAATATCATACACACATCACTTAAACTACTATTAGGGGTATAACGATAATTTTATCGATTAGGGGTAAAATGGTAATTTCACACCTCGGGGGTATTTCGGTAATTTTACCCTTCGAGGGTATTTCATTAATTTCAACCATCAATGGTATTTCGGTAATTTTACCCTCCAAGGGTATTTCGGTAATTTTACCCTTCGAGGGTATTTCAATAATTTTACCCTTCGAGGGTATTTCGGTAATTTTTAGTACTATAACAGCCTTTTCGAAGGCCTACAGTCGCCTCGAGCAACACAGATACCCTTTTTGGTCGAAACGGTGCAATTGGGTCCAAAGCTTAATTTTCGGCCCAAGTGGGTCCACAGGCTCGCGTGGCCCATTCAACCCAATTTCGGTCGCGGCTATGCGAACTTCGCAGCCCAATCCATTATCTGACACTATCGTGAATTTTACCCACGTGGGGCCCATGGGCCCAATGGCCCATCTTGGCCCAACGAGGCCCATTACGACCTAAGCCCACGAGAATGTTCGTGGCAGCTTCAACGGTCTATCGCCAACGATTGTGGCTTGGTTTATCTCTACGAACGCTCGCACGCTCGAGAGCCCTCAGATGCCGAAGTTTCGGCTTATCGATTTTTCAACTTTAGCAGATTCACAATCCATCAGGGGTGTGAATACACACCTTCATGCGTCATGTTGACAGAACCAAAATCGGGTGTACGATTACACACCTGTTATGGGCTGTAGGTTGAAGCTACCAAGATTAAGCACCTATGAAATCAACAGTTGTAACAATTAGTCTCAACCCTTGTTAAAACATCACCATAATATTGAAACCGTTTAATCAAACTAACGCTACTTACCACCAATCAAGAAATCTCTTGCAGGGGAAGGGTAATCGGCCTACCCCTTGGTTAAGGAAAGCGAGTTCCTAGCAACGTTTGAATGAAGAGAAGGTGTTATCTATACAAATAACCACGGCAACAAAGGAAAACAAAACAGCTTTTCGGCTCGAGAGATACAGAACCGAGCATAGAAAAGAAGCCGGCTAAGATTCGGCTAGAGTATCCACTTACCACAAAATCAATGAGATTCGGAGAAGGTTAGGAACAAAGAAAAGAGGGAACGCAGAAAAAAGAGTGTTTAGGCCACCACAGGTTCGGTCATCACAAGAAGAACAAAGAGAAAGGAAATAGATTCGGCAATGAGTGAATTAAGGGAAGAAGAAAAGAAGGTAAAAGAGGAGAGGCCTACCAATTCGAAAAATAGAAAAAGAAAGTGAAGAAGAAAGAAGGAAGGGAGAAGAAGTGAATTCAGCATAGGTGAAATGAAAAGGAAAAGACATGAAACGTCAAAAAAGTACCAAAATGCAAAACAACCCTTGAAAAAATGCCAGAGAAAATTCGGCACTCTAACACTCTCACAAGCCGAAAATGCACCCAATTGACAACCCTTGGCCGAAATTTTCCCCTACTCAAGCTCTCCAAATTCGGCCAAGCTTCCCCTCCCATTCAAACTCCTTCAACTTTCCACCAAATCCTCCTTGAATTGCTCCCAGCCTCCCATTCGAAATTGTTGACCAATTCTTCAACTTCCTATGTAGAGTTTGATCCAAACTCTACCTCTTGCACCTTAAAGACATAAAATAAAAGCCCCCATTTTATTGCCATGGGATTTGAACCCCACTCCCCTTGCCATCTTTGTGATGCCACCACCATCAAGCCTCAGGCTCTCTTGTGATACATAAACACACATATTTATACATAAGCCCTACTGCTAACTGCTAGTTTTACTTATGAGCAAAATTTAAAATTCTTCCAAGGTTCAGACTCGAACCCAGGCTCCCTAAAAACCCCCCATATACACTCAAATAACTAGTCGTTCAAGCACATCATGGAATTTTAGCCAATTCAGCAAAATTATAAACCCCACATTTTTGGGGCGTTACAAAATCAGAGACCGCAACCCCTTTCAGGCTTTCAACAACAACCCTACCAATAGTAGAAAAAGCCAAACCTTGAGGAGATGCTAACAAAATTCATCTCGGTGTCAAAAACCCGTTTTCAAAACACCAAAACAACACTCAAAAATCAACAAGCGTTGATTCAAGGGCTCGAGAACCAAATAGGTCAGCTTGCTAAGCTGATCTCAGAACGACCACAAGGTAGCTTGCCAAGTAATACCGAACCTAACCCAAAAGAGCAACTCCATGCCATCACCATGCGCGACGAAGAAGGGTTAGTAGAATCTGAATCTGAATCGAGGCAAGAACTTGTGGTAAGTAAAGGTAAGGTTGAGGTAAGCCGCAGTGCACAAAAATCGATGAGTAAAGAGCATATACCTCGTGTGCCATATCCTAACGCGACGAAGAAAGAACATACCAATGAGCAATTTGGTAAATTTCTTAAACTTTTAAAAAGCTACATATTAACTTACCGTTTATTGAAGCTCTTTTGCATATGCCCAACTCAGTTAAATTTTTAAAAGAGCTTTTGCCAAACAAAAGGAAGTTAGATGATGCGTCGCACGTGGAGCTAAATGCATCGCTTCACCATTTTACAGAATAAACTACCCAAAAAATTAAAGGATCCAGGGAGTTTTACTCTTCCTTGTTTAATTGGTAGTTTAGATGTTAATAATGCCTTGGCTGATTTAGGGGCAAGTATTAATGTCATGCCCTATAAAATGTTTAAGCAACTAGGTCTTGGGAAACCTAAACAAACTAGGATGAGCATTCAACTAGCAGATAAAACTATTAGATTTCCTAGGGGAATTTTTAAGGATGTGCTTGTAAAAATTGATAAATTTAAATTCACAGTCGACTTTGTTGTTCTAGACATGGATGAGGACAGTGACGCACCTTTAATCTTAGGACGACCCTTTTTAGCAACTGGTAGAACTATCATTGATGTTGGCACAGGTGAATTGACACTTCGTGTAGGTGATGACACAATTAAACTCCAAGCTCGTGATTCTGTTAGGATACCTAGTGATCGAGATGATTTTACGAGTTCTGTTAATGTGAGTAACGTTACAGCTCAAACTTCTTTACAGGAAATCCCTAGGAAGAAAGTGATGGAGCCACATTCTATCCTATGTGACAAACACAAAACGACTCATAAGGAGCGAAGGCTTCAGATTGATGAACTAGATGAATGGAGGACACATGGCAAGGAGAAACTGAGAAAACACGAAGCAAAACCGAAGAAACTCTATGACGAGCTTAAAGGTGGAACGAACCACTTCAAAGTTGGGGACCAGGTACTGTTAGATGAAACCGACCCTCGAATAACACTTCAAAGTTTAATGCAAACGGAGCGACTCCTTTTATGGTACTCAATGTCTTTCCATACGGAACAGTCGAGGTAACGCATTCTAATTTCGGCACTTTTAAGGTAAATACTACTCGACTCAAACCGTATGTTGATAATAGAACTGATAGCAAGAAAGAGGAGTCTCGACTCCGTGAACAACCGTAACCAAGCGAAAATAAGGTAAGTCGAGCTTAGACTCTAAACAAGTGCTTCTCAGGAGGCAACCCGAGCATTAACATGCCTAATTTACTAATTATATTAATGATATCTTTGAAATTAATTAATTAAAAAAATGGTGCTTTAAAACCCACACGGGCATGTCCCTAGCCGTGTGGATCCTGGGACTTAGTTTTTAAATCTTAAAAAAATCAACAGATAGCTACACGGCCTGGCAACATGGCCGTGCCATCCACACGGCCTGGACACACGGGCGTGTCCTTGGCCGTGTAGATCCTGGAGCTTAAAATTCCCAAAAATCGATAGAGACACGGCCTAAATATAGTCCACACAGGTGTGCAACATGGCCTAGACACATGGGCGTGTTTCAGGTCGTGTGAAAACTGGAGCCTAATGTTTCAAATTTCAAAATTTAAAACAAGTCAGAGGGCTCCACAGGCAATACACACGGTCGTGTGTGAGGTCACACAGGCGTGTCAAATTCCACACGGGCGTGGGAAAAGCGAAGGACTTTGCACACGACCGTGCGACGCAGCTGTGTAGACCACACGGCCTGGACACACGGGCGTGTCCTTTGCCGTGTGGATCCTGGGCTTTTAAATTTCACGACGAGCACGGGCTGGGGATAGACCACACGGGCGTGTGACACGGCCGTGTGGCCCAACACGGGTCGTTACATGACCGTGTCACCTATTTAAACCCATTTTTCTTTTTCTTTTCTTCTCCTTTCTTTTTCCCAAACCCCCCAAACCCTAGCCGCCACCTCCCACCCCAGTTTCGCCGCACCTCCCGGCCACCGTCAACCCCCTCCCCTCCTTCTTTTTTCTTCTTCCCCAAACCGAAACCCCCTCTTCCCTTTTCTTCCCCTTTTCTCTCTTCTTCTTTTCCCATTTCGCCTTCTTTTTCTCTTCAAAACTGCTGCCCAAACACCACCCAACCACCACCCCACGCCCACACACCACCACCACCACACTGCACTGTCGCGCGCTCAGGACCCCCACCACCGCTGCCGTCGGTTATCTCTTCTTCACCTTTGTCTTTTACTTTTATTATTATTATTATCTTATTATTTCTTTATTTATTTATTATAATTATTTCATTTTGATTAGTTTTACTGATTTTATTTATTTATTTATTTATTTTTGTTTATTCAATTCCTTTACTGTTGAATTTGTGTTTCTTCTTAAGTTATGGACTTTTTTTTTTTTTGATTTGATTGGATGTAATTTGATTTTCTTTTATTTTTCATGCAACAATATTATGCATTTAGTTTGTTTTAGTTGATTATATTTTTATTTTTATTCTTGCTAGTCTTGCTTCTTCATTTTTATTATTGATCATTATTAGTGTTATTTATTTTTACTAGGTTTTTGTTTGATAGTACCTTTCTAATTATTAGTTTTATTATAGTTCCAAGTCAATTTCCCTCTTAGTCCAATTGATTGAACTTCACTTAGATTTTTCTTTCTTATTAGCATGCATCTATACATTGATTAATTCATTTATTTGATTGCTTTATTACAGATTTATTATGGCGAGTACTCGTGGCAAGACTAAGGTCACCGTCCCCGCTTCAAAAAAGCGGAAGGGTCCTAACGCGACCTCCTCCAGTGCCTCCGCTGAAGTTCGCCATCCTTATCTTAGATTTTCAGCCGACCCACCGGAGGACTTATTTCAGCTCCTTCGCGTACGACCCCTAGGTTTAGGCCGATGCATTGACTGGGACGCATTGGAGTAGGTTCACCTCGCTGATGAGGTTCGCGCTTTCATTATCACAGCCCCATGGGACCATTTCTTTCGTATCGTCGAGCCTACATATATGGAGTTTACCTTGGAGTTTTGCTCGATGTTTCACCTTCAGAGCGTCATGTCAGTCCATGACGAGCCAGGCACCATCATTTTTTGCCTTGGCGATTTGGTGCGCCACATGAGCGTCCCAGAATTCGGTGTGGCTTTGGGACTTTATACAGAGGAGTTCATGAGCGCCGAGGACTTTCTTCAGCTCCATTTCCATATTCATTACTCACCCTCGCGTTGTTGGACTTACCTCATGGGTGGCCTGACAAACTATGACGCTAGTCGCTCGAAGGCGACTTCTCTCTCTCCAGCTCTAAGGTATATTCACGCCCTTTTAGCTCATACTTTGACAGGACGGAGAGAGAGCACCGGAGTCGTGAGCACACACGATGCATACTACTTATGGAGCACGGCCCACGGCCATATTATTGCCTTGGCGTACTTCATTCCTTTATCCTTCCGCCATCAGACTGACCGCCACGGGAAGGGCCCCATCTACTTAGGCCCTTACGTGACTCGCCTCGCTCGACACTTCGGTCTCCTCGACACACCGGAGCAGTCCTCCACACTCATGCTTGTTGGCCAGATGTCCCCTCAGGGCATCTCGAGCATGCTACACATGAGGATGATCGAGTGGCATCGTGGATTCGATCCTCCCCAGTACCGATTGTCTCGTCCTGATGATCAGGATGATCTTGAAGACATCACTGAGGATGTTCCTCTCCCTCACGAGGATCCACCTCACCCTCCACCTCCAAGTCACCAACCTCCTTCTTCTGCTCCTACTTTGACAGACATATCCGAGCGTCTCACTCGCTTCGAGAAGATGCTTTGGGCTGGTTTGCGGCCTCGAGGCCACATTGCAGCAGATCTGCAACCATCTCCATATTTCATCTTTGGCACCGCCGACTCGCGACGCGTCTAACGATGAGGACCTTTGAGTCCATTTATTTTCCTTTTTTTCGTGTTTATCTTTATTTTTAGTTTTCTTTTTCTTTTTCTTTTTCTTTTTTATTTTTTTATTCTATTTTCCTTTATGTTTTTTATCATATTTTCAAAGACTTATCTTTTATATTTTGAACTATATTTTAGTTTTTATGATTGTTCCTAATCGAGTAATCCCTTAATCTTCTTCCACAGTTGTGTTTATTTTCTTAATAGTTGCTCAGATTATGCACTTCACTTTGCTATATCCACAATTCCGCATTCACTATTCCACGAATTTCATCCATAATTCAGGAACAGGAAGTTTCAATTCTCTCCCTCTCTTATGATATTCCTATTATATTGTTATTATTTATTTTGGTACATTGAAGACAATGTACATCTTAAGTGTGGGGAGGTTAATTATATCATTATTAGAAAATCCTTGAATTATGTCTTGTTCTTAAGTAATTTTCTCATATTACTATTAGAATGAAACTTCTATTGACTTATGATTTTTATTGATATGTTTTGGATTAAGTCATAGATAATTATGCATTGATTGTTTAAACTTTAAGACATTAGAGAATCAAGCATGAGAAGTCTATTTTAAGAATTAAAATTTTTAGGTTGTTTCCCTAAATTGAGGTATTACCTTGAAGTTTGAAATTTGCAAGATTGACATCAAAAACCATGATTTTGTGAGATTTTGAGCCTTTAGAGCATACACTTTTCTTGCTCACTTTATTATTAGTTATGAGTGTGTCAATATTGATTTGTTATTCTAGAACTTGCTTCGATTATACATATTGAGACCACACCTTTGATTTGATATACTGAGATGATAAAGGCACCTAGGTTTTAACCCACTTATTCCATTAAAAGCCTACCTTCATAATTAACCCCTAGTGAACCCCTTTGAGCCTAATAAACCGTTTCTTAACTCACCCATTAATATTAACCCAAAACTCTTTTTTTTATTCATTGTTCCCATATTATTGACTCCCTTTTTGTCGAGATTTGATTTGGTTAGTTGCCTAACTATGTTCTTTTTTTCAGTTGTTAAATTCTTTCTTATTATTCAAAAAAAAAAGTGGAAATATATATGTTGATTTTTACTAGTCCTTTAAGTTTAAGCTTAAGTAATTAATTTCACATTTTGAGAAGAAGCTCGTGTTATTTTTGAAGAGTTTTCAATTGATGTAATTATTCAGTAGTAGTTTATTTTTCTAGTTAGGTAAATTGTCAAATCGATCTCGATTCTAACCCTCTATTTCAATCTTTATCCACACCTTTAACCCAAGACCCATTACAACCCTTTTTAAGACCTTTTGATTTGTGTATCATCTCATTTTATAGTGGTGGAGATTTGATTTTCATGCAAGCCTATGGTAATAACTTTTCATGTTTGACTTTTGAGTGCTTAATTTTTGAACCTTAAAAACTTTGAGTGATTTGAGTGAATCTTTAGTGAGGATGTAAAATCTTGTCGGTTTTGAATTAAAGGTAATTATTTAGATAAGGGGAAACACCTATGTTTTCATGCTACAAAAATGTGTGACTTGGATTGTTTGAATCTTTAGTGCTCTTTTAGTTAAATTATCAATGTGTGATTATTTTTAAATTATGATAAGACATTATTGATGAGAATTATGAATTGAGGAAGTTTAATTTTAATTGTGAGTTGAGGATTTTGCTTGAGGATAAGCAAACGCTTAAGTGTGGGGATACTTGATAAACCATAAAAGTAACACATTTTAATCCCATGCTTAGCGTGTTTTTGGATTTTTTTTATTATACAATTTTGTGAATCCGATGCTCCTAATCCTTTAAATTCATGTTTCTATACTTAGGAGAGCATAAAGGAGCAAAGGAGAAGCGAGAGAAAAAGCAGACCAAAATCGGATTAAGCGGGCCATCAAGGATGCGGCCAAGCGGTACCACGCAGGCTGGGCACGCCCACGGCTGTGAGCGACGCAGGGCTGGACCTACGCACATGTGCCCATCCGTGTTGCTCGAGAGCTATGCAAATTTTCACCACGGCCTTGGCCTTCTCACCTGGTGATCTGCGCTGAGTGTGCATACTATCCCAAATATGGGGTTATTTGGAATTTAATTATTTTTTCTTATTATGAGCTGCTGTGATATTATTTATGGAATGTTAAGGGGCTTAATTATGGATTTTTAGTAAGCCCGAGTAGTGGGAAAAATATTATTTTCAAGCTTTGAGGTAGGGAGCTGTAACAAGTGGGGTTATAAGAATAAATGGGGATAATTTGGACATAAGATGAGCCTAGAATAAGTGGCAAATGAAAGCCACTTAAAAGCTGCTTGTGGCGCACCAAGGGAACAAGAGGAGAACCAGTTCGGAGTCATGAGAAATCCTTCCTTTTGTTCTTTATTTGAATGGCACAGGGGAGAGATTTTCTCTCATAAATTCTTTTATTATCCATTAAGATAATAGGATAATATGAGCATTTTATTGGATTTTTAATATGAGTTTTTTAGATTATTATGGAGATAATCCAAGGATATTATGAAGATTAAAGAATTATTATTGGATTATTATTAGAGTATTCAAATTATTTGAATGGTTTTAAATTAAGTGGCATGGAGTAATTCCAAGGAAGTTGAAATTTGAACTCTTTGCTCAAGGGGAAAGATGAATGGCAGGGCAACTAGGAGGCTGAATTCTTTTAAGGCACTTAGCTATCATCTTATCTCCCTTTCTTCACTATTGTGCATGGCCGAATTCTTTAGTAAGTAACTTTGTTATTTTAGTGCTTTACAACTTGTTCCAAGGTTTCAAAACTCAATTCTTGTCCCTCTTTTAGAAATCCATCCTCAAGTCCATCTTCTTTTTCCTTGCTAATGAACATCACTCCCTATCTTGAGACTTCATCTCCTTACTTCCATTATTTTTCCCTAGGCGAATACACTACCTTGCAGTGTGAAAATCCTTTCTCTCTTACTTGAGCACTTTGGCCGAATACCAAAGGTGATCTGAGACTTTTAGGGACTTTCTTTCAATCGGTTGAGAAGGTAAGGTATTGCTAACCGAATATTTTAGTGTTCACTCTTATGATCTACTCGATTTGGACTTAAGGAAAAGCCGAAATTCGGCATAAGCTAATGTTAGGCTAATCTTGTTGGTTGAAGCCTTGATTTCTACCTAGACCCGGGATCTCCATCACAATGGGAGTTGAATCCTTCAAACCTGTAAACAATGGTTTTTGGGGTAAGGTGGTAAGATCAAACTTTTCTTTATTCATGATATTCATTTAAGCCGAGAAGGCTACTAAATGGTTGAGTCACGATTTTAGGGTGCAGGTGAGCAAAGGCTGAGTACTCCAAAACACGCGGGTGAGTTTTGGGATCATGGAGAACCCTCTTAAATTTTGGGTTTGGCGAGAATAGGCTATAAAGTACCTGAAATCCATAGTTGGCCGAATATGGAGTGCCAGTGAGATCTAGGGTGGCGACTTCTCTTTTGAGGTTTGGAGACTTCTCCGTCGACATCAGGTGTGTACATACACGTATAATCATTAAATGTCTTTGAGTGTTTGTATGCTAACTCTGATTTGTTGCTTGCCGGTTTAATACCATAACGGTATGAGTGGTGGTTCGAGTAAGTACTGTTGATATGAGTCATGTTATTGATGCTTTTTGAGAAGCATGGCTTATTGATACATGTGATAAATGCATGAGATCATTGATAACTTGTTTATCTATTTGTGGGTTAAATGAGTGGAGGCGGTGATATTTCGTCTTGTGAGCACCGATGTTTGGTAACACCGCTGTGACTATATGTCACCGGAAGAGGTTTACACGAGTACCTCTCAGGTTTGGTACCTCATGGCGACTCCGTCCACCTTGGTTAACACCACCGAGTGGGTTTGGCCCCTGTGAGATATGGGATCATGCGCGGTGATTTGGTATCACCACGATGGAGTTTGCCCCCATCACGCGTTGTGTCCCACGGACACGGTGTTTTGGTAACGCCATCGTGACTATATGTCACTGATGGTTTGGCACTACCGGTGTTTTGGTAACACATTGTGACTACGGTCGCAGTGGTTTAGTACCACATAGGGTAAAGACAAAGGCGTTTGGTTGGCTAGAGTCGGTGCATGACTTAGTACATGATGATTGATTATATGTTGTGTAATGAAATTGTTAAATGAGGGGGAAGAGGTTACATCACAGAGTCTTGGTGACTCACCTTCTCCCGCTTTAACATTTTTCAGGTGACTCGTAGATGGCGGTTGAGGGCCGGTTGGACTCGAAGTGGCCATGCGATTGGACTTGAATAAATTGAACTTTAAACTTAGCTATTTTATTTTATTATTGGATTTATTTTTTTATTTTGGTTGTATGCCGGCTTCCATAAACTTTGCTTTTATTTATTTCTTACATATTTGGATACTTTGTTTAAAATTTATATTATTAAATTAAATTAAAATCACATGTTTTTCTTAAATGTTCTTGCAAAATGTTTTGCTCGTGCCATCGAACACATTTGAAATTTGTATAACAACTTTGACTCAATTAAATTTCCAAATTAAATCTAAGTATGGTTAAAACCAAGATAACCAAAAGCGAGAAGTTTTCAACAAAACCTAAATTGGTTTAAATGGTTTCAAAAAGTTTTCTCCGTAACAAACCAAATTCGGTCATAATGTTTTGGGCGAGGTTCGGGTTGTTACAAAATTAATATCGAGGCCAGTTCAAAGCTCGGTGGTAGGGGCTCAAGGCCCCTTAAATGTTTGGTAGGCCTTATGGAATGATTTTGGTTTTGAGCAGCATGGCCCAAGTCTCAGGCACCAATCCGGAGTAAGTATATCTAAACCTCTTGGTGAGATTACATTACATGCAGAAGGGTAGGAAGCATGGGCGATAGATGAACATAGGACTTTGGATACTAAGGTTAGATTACTCAAACACAAGCAGAAGGCATAAGACTTAAGGAACTAAACCAACCTATGACTTAGTCATTGAGCTGAGGGTGTGGTAACCCCTGCTCGCATGTCTACAGTTTGGATCAGAAAGAGCATGGTATTTGCGCCCAAACTTTATAGAGGCGTACCCCCCAGAACTTCAAGGGGTAGTATTTATAGGCGATCTGAGTGGACTACCGTTTGAGGAGTTGATTTGATCCTTGGAATGGGTAATTTGGTTAAGTATCAAGCGAATTTGGATTGCGCCAGCGCATGGATTCTTAAGGCAGTGAAGGTGATGAAGTGGTTATGATAGGAGATAGAAGGAACTACCTATCAATGTAGTAGCTGCCTTGAAGAGTGAAAAAGATGGTCAAGAAAGGTTGTAGGCGTATTTGGGTTCAAATCACGTGCTTTGGAAGCTAAGGGGTTAGTAGTTGGAAAGGTCAGACGGTTGGGAAATTTCTTTGATGTGTTCCCGGAAGAACAGGAGTCTATGCGCCTCGGTCCGGGAAGTCGGTCGGTATAGACTTGCTACACAGGCGCGGCACCTGTGTGGATGGCTAAAGGCTCAAATTAAAGGAGCTCTTGGATAGAGGTTTATTCGACCAAGTATATCTCAGTAGGGGAGCACTGTGTTGTTTGTCAAGAAGAAGGGCGGTTCTATGCGGATGTGCATCGATTACGCCATTGAACAAGCTAATGATCAAAAACAAGTACCCGTTGTCTCGGATCGATGATTTGTTTGACCAAGCCGAAAGCGCGTCGGTATTCTCAAAGATTGACCTTAGGTCGAGTTATCATCAATTAAGAGGTGAAGGAGGTGATGTTCACAAGGCGGCATTCGAACTCGGTATGGGCATTTCGAGTTCTTGGTGTTGCCATTTGGGTGACCAATGCCACGGCATTTATGGACTTAATGAATAGGGTATTTCAACGATGCTTGGACCAATGCGTCGTGGTGTTCATAGACGACATATTGGTTTATTCAAAGGCGAGAGAAGAGGAGCATGACAAGCATTTACGGATAGTTCTGCAAGTATTGAGGAGAAGCGGATTATATGCCAAATTCGATAAGTCACGAATTTTGGCTTGGAAGTGGCTTTCTTAGGGCACGTGGTCTGTGGAAGGAATTAGAGTAGACCCTCGCAAGATTGAAGCGAGTATTGGAGTGGAAACCACCTAGGTCGGTGCGTTTTGAAATACGAAGTTTTGCAGGTTTAGCGAGTACTATCGGAGATTCGTGGAAGGATTCTCTCTAATAGCGGCGCCGTTAACTAAGTTACTAAGGAAAGGTGTCCCATTTGTATGGACGGAGAAGCGGCAAGGAAGCTTTGATAAGCTAAGGAAAATTTTGTGGAAGCTCGGTTTTGATTGACTGAAGCGGAAAGTTATTCACGATCTATTGTGATGCATCTCACACCGGTTTGGGATGTGTGTTGATGCGAGGATGGGAAGGTAGTAGCCTATGCATCCCGTCGATTAAGACCGCATGAGGTTAACTACCCAACGCCACGACTTGGAGTTAGCGGCGATCGTCTTCGCTCGAAGATATGGAGACATTATTTGTATGGGGAGAAATCGATAGTCTACACGGATCACAAAAAGCTTGAGGTATCTTCGACTCAAAAGGATCAAGATAAAGGAGGCAGTGTCGGTGGATTGAACTACTAAAGGATTACGATTGTTCAATCGAGTACCATCGAGGTAAGGCTAATGTAGTAGCCGAGCGCATTGAGCCGGAAGGTTGTAACGGACTTAAGAGCAATGTTCGCTCGGTTGAGTCTATATGATGATGGGAGTCTTTTGGCGGAACTCCAAGTAAAGCCGACTTGGATTGAGAGATTAAGGAAAAGCGGTTAGTGGATGAAGGCTTGGCGCTAAGAGGTACAAGTTCAAGATGGTGGTTTGGAAGAATACAGTGCGTCTAGGGATGGAGTGCTATGTTTTCAAGAGCGAGCATGCATGCAGAAGGATAAGGAGTTGAGGCGGAAAATTCTCCATGATGCACATAGCAGCCCATATGCTATGCATCCGGGAGGCGACAAGATGTATGGAGATTTGCAGCAGATTACAGTGGCGGGGTTGAGCGTGAGATAACCGAGTTCGTAGGGAAGTGTCTCGGCGTGCCGGCAAGTTAAGGCTGAACATCGATTACCATCGGGACTACTTCAACTGATAAAGATCCCTCAATGGAAATGGGAGAGGATCACCATGGATTTTGTTAGTGGGCTACCCCCTTACGCCCAACAAGAAGGATGCGATTTGGGTAATTGTGGATCGCTTGACTAAATCGACTCACTTCATGCCGGTGAGAATGGATTACTCACTCCGAAGCTAAGCGAAGTTGTATGTGGGTGAAATAGTGAGGTTACATGGTGTGCGATGTCGATTATTCGAGATAGGGATCGATTTCGCGTCGAGGTTGGAAAGCGTTGCATCAAGCTTTGGGTACTGCGGTTAGATTTCGATCACGGCTTTCCATCCACAATCGACGGACAATCGGAAAGGGTGATCTGATTTTAGAAGACATGTTAAGAGGTTGTGTCTTGGATTTTAGTGGTAGTTGGGAGGAGTACCTACAATTAGGCGGAATTCGCTTATAACAATAGTTATCAAGCGAGTATTCAAATGGCTCCATATGAGGCCCTATATGGGCCGAAAATGCCGTACTCTACATGTTGGGACGGAGTTGGGAGAGCGACAAGTTCTAGGTCGAGAAATGGTATGAGGCGAAGACAAAGTCAAGGTGATTAGGTCTCGTCTCAAGGAAGCATCGGATAGGCGAAGTCTTATGCCGATCCCAAGCGCAAGGAAATGGGTATCTTTGTGGAGACACAAGGTCTTTACGAAAGTGTCACCTTGGAAAAAGGTGTTAAGATTTGGACGAAAAGGGAAGCTAAGCCCAAGGTTCATCGGGCCATATCTGATCAAGTAGCGTAGTAGGACCCGGTAGCTTATCGACTAGAGCCTGCCGGCAGAATCGAATCGATTCATGACATATTTCATGTATCAATCTTTGAGGCGGTATCGGTCGGATCCTTCATACGTTGTGCGAGTAAGATGAGATTGAGGTGAACTCGGATTTATCTTTTGAAGAAAGAGCCAGAGTTCAGTTGTAGACCGAGATGTGAAGGTTCTACGTAGGAAGGCGGTGCCTTTAGTGAAAGTGATATGGCGGAACCACGGAGTGGAAGAAGCTGCGTGGGAGCCCGAGGAGGTGATGCGGCGGCAATACCCCATCTCTTTTGATCAAGGAATTTCGAGGACGTGAAATTTATTTTAAGGGGGTAGAATGTAACATCCCAAATATGGGGTTATTTGGAATTTAATTATTTTTTTCTTATTATGAGCTCACTGTGATATTATTTATGGAATGTTAAGGCTTAATTATGGATTTTTAGTAAGCCCAGAGTAGTGGGAAAAATATTATTTTCAAGCTTTGAGGTAGGGAGCCTTAACAAGTGGGGTTATAAGAATAAATGGGGATAATTTGGACATAAGATGAGCCTAGAATAAGTGGCAAAGTAAGCCCACTTAAAGCTGCTTGTGGCGCCACCAAGGAGCAAGGGAGAACCTTGGTTGAGTCACAGAAATCCTTCCTTTTGTTCTTTATTTGGGTGGCACAGGGGAGAGATTTTCTCTCCTTAAATTCTTTTTATTATCTATTAAGATAATAGGATAATATGAGCATTTTTATTGGATTTTTAATATGAGTTTTTTTAGATTATTATAGGAGATAATCAAAGGATATTATGAAGATTAAAAGAATTATTATTGGATTATTATTAGAGTATTCAAATTATTTGAATGGTTTTAAATTAAGTGGCATGGAGTAATTCAAGGAAGTTGAGGGAATTTGAACTCTTTGCTCAAGGGAAAGATGGGCTAGCAAGGCAACTAGGGGAGGTAGAATTCTTTTAAGGCACTTAGCTATCATCTTATCTCCTTTTCTTCACTATTGTGCATAGCCGAATTCTTTAGTAAGTAACTTTGTTATTTTAGTGCTTTACAACTTGTTCCAAGGTTCCAAAACTCCAATTCTTGTCCCTCTTTTGCAGAAATCCCATCCTCAAGTCCATCTTCTTCTTTTTTCCTTGCTAGCCAGAACATCCACTCCCTATCGCCGAGACTTCATCTCCTTCTTCCATTATTTTCCCTAGGCCGAATACACCCCCTTGCAGTGCAGAAAATCCTTTCTCTTACTTGGAGGCACTTTGGCCGAATACCAAAGGTGATACAAGACTTTTGGGACTTTCTTTCCAATCGGTTGAGAAGGTAAGGGGTACTAACCGAATGTTTTTAGTGTTCACTCTTATGATCTATCGATTTGGACTTAAGGAAAAGCCAAAATTCGGCATAAGCTAATGATGGGCTAATCTTGTTGGTTGAAGCCGATTTCACCTAGAACCGGGATCTCCATGCGATAGGTTGAATCCTTCAAACCTTAAGCAATCGGTTTTGGGGTAAGGTGGTAAGATCGACTTTCTTTATTCATGATATTCATTTAAGCCGAAGGCTACTAACAGTTGAGTGCCGAGATTTTAGGGTGGTGAAACAAAAGGCTAGTACTCAAAACACGCGGGTAAGGTTTTGGGATCCATAGGAGAACCCTCTTAAATTTTGGGTTTGGTCGAATAGGCCATAGTACTAATCCATAGTTGGCGAATATATAAGTGCAGTGAGATCTAGGGTGGCCGACTTCTCTTTTGGGATTTAGACTTCTCATCGACATCAGTGTGTACATACACACGTATAATCATTTAAATGTGCTGAGTGTTTTGTATGCTAACTCGATTTGTGTAGCATCGGATTAATACCATAACGGTATGAGTGGTGGTTCGTAAGTACTGTTGATATGAATGTGTTATTGATGCTTTTTGGGAAGCATGGCTTATTAATACATGTGATAAATGCATGAGATCTCGTTGATATTTGTTTATCTACTGTGGGTTAAATGAGTGGAGGGGCAAAGTGATATTTCGTACGACGAGCACGATGTTTTGGTAACACACTGTGACTATATGTCACCGAGGTTTGGTACCTCGGAGGTTTGGTACCTCATAGCGACTCGTCCCGTGGTTAACACCACCGTGGGTTGGCCCCACTTGAGATATGGGATCGTCGCGCGGTGATTTGGTATCACACGATGGGTTGGCCCCATCACCCGATTTGTGTCCACGGACACGAGTGTTTTAGTAACACATCGTGACTATATGTCACCGGTGGTTTGGCACCACCGGTGTTTTGGTAACACATTGTGACTACGGTCACGATGGTTTGGTACCACATGGGGTAGACAAAGGCGTTTGGTTGGCTAGGTCGGTGCATGACTTAGTACATGATGATTGATTATATGTTGTGTATGAAATTGTTGAAATACGGGGGGAAGGGTTACATACTGAGTCTTGGTGACTCACCTTCTCCTTTAACATTTTTTTTCAGGTGACTCGTAGATGGCGGTTGAGGAGCCGGTTGGACTCGAGGTGGCCATGCAGTGGACTTGAATAAATTGAACTTTAAACTTAGCTATTTTATTTTATTATTGGTTATTTTTTTTTATTTTGGTTGTAATAAGGCCTCCATAAACTTTACTTTTGTTATTTCTTACATGTTGGATACTTTGTTTAAACTATATTATTAAAATTAAATTAAAATCACATGTTTTCTTAAATTAACACGAAAATGTTTTATCGTGCCATCGGGCACATTTGAAATTTGTATAACAACTTTGACTCAATTAAATTTCCAAATTAAATCTAAGTATGGTTCCGGCAAGATAACCAAAAACGAAGTTTTCAACAAAACCTAAATTGGTTTTAAAATGGTTTCAAAAAGTTTTTCCATAACAAACCAAATTCGGTCATAATGTTTGGGCGGGTTCGGGTTATTCTGATGTGGCTTCATTTTCACGTGGAAAAAGCTAATTTTTAGGGTTTCGAGCATTCTAAAGTCTATAAATACACACCAGAAGAAGACCTAAGGGGGCACGCAGAGTAGAACGAAGAAACTACTCGAAGGAAGCCGTCGGAATCATCTCGGAAGCAGATCCACTCCAAGATTGAAGATCTCCATCAAGTTCCTTAGAAGTTTTTGGGTTCTTTATGTCTTGTTGTTTTCTTGATTCTAAGATGTTTTCCTTTTACGTTATGAACTAAACTCCCTAAATATCTAGGGAGGATGAAACCTATGATGAATCTTATTATTTAATTATCTGAATTACATGATAAATACTTGTTCTTGTTCTTAATTATGTGTTCTTAACCCTTGCTTTAATATTTTCAGGATATTAATTCAAGTTTGATGTATTTATTCAGTGGAGCAAAATTCCCTGTTTAAGAGATGATCTAGCATAATTAAGCGGAGTTGATTGCAACCCTAGAAATAGGACGACATAAATCTGCCGGATTAGAGTCAAATCTAATAAGGGAATCCATAGATCAAGTTAATGCGCGATAGGGGTTTTAATTAGAAAGAGATTTCAATTAATCAACCTAGAGTCAGTTGTTCTTAGTCTCGAAAGAGATATTAACATAATTTAGGGATTTCTATGGATCAAGACAAGTGAATAAATCGTTTAATTCAGAGTCAAAATAATAAGTGAAGTCTAGGTGGATTCTTCCTTGGGTATTGTCTTTATCTGTGGTTTATTCGATTATTTCCTTCACTCTTTGTCGCGTTCATAGTTAGTTAGTTAGTTAAATTTTAGATTAAAACAAATCCCCTTAATTATTAGGCTAAATAATAGAAAGATAGTTATTACTAGTAATTTTAGTCCTTGTGGATACGATATTCTGGACTCACCATAGCTATACTACTTTTCGATAGGTGCGCTTACCTTTGTCGTATTTTAGTTAGTTTCGAGCTCATCAACGAGATTTTGAAAGCCCTTAACAGCATGCACCCTACTAAGGCACCGAGTAATGATGGTATGTCTGCCCTCTTCTATCAAAAGTAATTACATATTATTGGTGATGATGTTCATAAATTTTGCTTAGCAGTATTGAATAATGCTTTATCAGTTTCTAACATAAATCAAACCAATATAGTATTTGTCGAAACTATTTTAAAAGTTTGATTTAAAAACGGGGAATCGACTTTAAAACGAAAAATGGAATCGCCACCAATCCCTTTTTATTTAGGTGTGATTGGATCACCTTAAAAAACGTTTTATTTCAAAATACTGATTTTGGTCTACGAAAAAAAATGGGTTTGGGAGTCGGTTACATATGAGGAAGGGTTAGCACCCTCATAATGCCCAGAAATTGGTACCTAATCGATAAAATCATGTCCTAATGTTGAAACTTTTAAAAATTTAAAAAACGGACCTTTTATTTGAAGAAAAAAACCCAGACTTACCTATCTCAAAGAAATAAAACACCATACCCAGTAAGTTAGGATATAGCATCTCATGACTTTGAAACTAAGCACGTCTTTATTTTAGAAAATTCCTACCTCGAGACGCAAAATGTCGTACCCAGTAAGTTAGGACACAACGCTTTGAATTTCCAAGAATAGGTTTTTTTATTTGAAATTGGTAAATCTCAGTTTTTTTCAAAAAAAATGGATATGTAAAATACCTAAAGTTTCACGAGAAAAATCGAACCCAGTAAGTTAGGGCAAAATTCTTCTCGAAATTCCCCAAATATCACATATCACCGTATTTTGAAAACCATTTGAAATAAATATTTTAATTTGAAAGGTATTTTTATAAAAATGGTTTGAGTGAATCATACATTACAACATATATGCCCAATATCAGTTTATCATAACAACACACTATATTAACAATTTCTACTAATAAAGAATAATAAGAAATAATAAATGATTTAAACAATTGAAATATCATATTGAAACATGCAATTAAAGAATGAAAACAAACGAACATGAAGTATAGTGCAATAAATAACCAAAGATAAAAGTTATAAGATAATATACATACATATAAATCATAATATTAAAAATAATTATAATAAGTAATACATGTAAAATATATAAATGCAATAATTATGAAAAGTATATGTAATAGATAATATAAATGAAATATGTCATATATTATAAAAGACTTTATACAAAACCAAAATTTGAAACTAATATATAATATAATATAATACATAAAAATTTAATATAATAAATAATATATATAAATATTAAAATAATATATAGATTATTAAACCAAATAATATATAATGATAATTAAATATAATGTAAAATAATAGAATAAAATAAAAGGATAAAAATAAAATAAAACAAAGAAAAACAGGGGTTAAATAGCAATTAAAACATATATAAAAGGATTAAATTAGAACGCACGTTAAATCCCAGGGACTAATATGACAATTATGCCTCTTTTTCAAAACGGCGCCGTTCCGATGTTGGCCTTTAAACTGCCCGTGGACTCAATTGAAACAGAAATGGAGTTTTGGGGCCAAGTTAAAAATAAAAATAATTTAAATTAAACGGAATTAAATGTAATAAAAATGCGGGAGGACTGAATTTGCAATTAGACCACTCAATGAAAACGCGCGGATCCTTTCTCGGGTTCGGGTCAATGCGCGGGTCGTCTTTTGAAATGACATCGTTTTAGACTTATCAAATTAAACCAAAACGGCGTCGTTCCCAGTTAACTATATAAGTAAAAAACAGTTTTAAAAAAATTCATTTAACTCTCGTTTTTTAAAAAAAATCAAAAACTTCTTCCCCAGATTCTCTCCAGCTTTTGGCCTGAGGTCGAGGATCCGGTGACGTGCCGTCGCACGCGCCGTCGCATACGCCGCCTCCAACGGTGGTCGAAAAACCCAAAAACCTCCTTTTCAACGCCAAATCAAAAGGTAAACTCTTTTCACTCATTTTTAGTAATATATGTATATAACATGCATGAACTGAGAAGAAAAGAAAATAAAAAAGGATGAGACGAATATTTAAAAACAAATCACCTCAATAAACTATTTTTTTATTTTGTAATCCCTTCCGTATTCGTATCTGTCTATGTCTCTGTATTCCCCCCTTTACAAGGGGTTTTTATAACCCGAAAAAAATAAAAATAAAAAAGGAAATACATGTTTTCCATATTTGTTTCTTTCCCTTTTTTTTTGCTACATTTTCCTTATTTTGCAGGTCAAGCGAGGATCCTGGTGGTAACCACGGCGTGACTTGCTGCGCGATTCGCGACTTTGACGAGGGCAAGGCTTGCGGCGCAAAGGGGCTGAGGGTGTTGTGGCGCGACGATCGGGCTCCCGGCGAGGGCAGCGCGATTGTTGGCTGGCATTGCATTGGCGCAATCGTTGAGATCTGCGGCGCCTAGGGTTTCCAGAAACCCTAGGCCACTGCTGATTCTGTTAAGGTCTTGGGCCTCTTTGGTTTTGGGCTTGGTTGGGTCTGGTAGGTTAGGTCTGCTAGGTTTGGGTAGGATTTGGGCTGCTGTTAATAGGCTTCAAAGTTGTAAATGGACTGTACAAGGGACATTTTGGTATTTATTTATTTTTTTAATTTGGTTTATTTAAGCCCGGGGAAAATGGGCTTGTTACAACTGCCCCTCTTTGCTCATTGTTGTGAAACAAGAATTGAGCAAAGACTATAAAAGGACCAATTTTGCCCTGTCTTTGCTGAGCCTCAACTTCTTGGATCTCGCCTTTTCCGCTGCAACTTCATGAAGGCAGTATCCATTATCTTTTGATCTGCTCCACTGCAAACTCAGAGTAACAATATCTGATGTTTTCGATCTGCTTCTTGTAACTTTAAGAATGCCAGATCTGCTATTTTAATCTGCTCCCTGTAACTTCAAGGATTGCCAAACTAATGTCTTCGATCTGCTTCCTGCAACCTCAGGAATGCCAAATCTACTATTTTAATCTGCTCCCTGCAACTTCAGGGATTTCCAGACTAATGTCTTTAATCTGCTTCCTGCAACCTCAGGAATTACCAAATCTGCTATCTTCAATCTGCTCCCTGCAAACTCAGGGATCGCCAGACTGATGTCTTTGATCTGCTTCCTGTAACTTCAGGAATGCCAGATCTTTATCTTCAATCTGCTCCATGCAAACTTAGGGATCGCTAGACTGATGTCCTCGATCTGTGTCCTGCAACTTTAGGAATGCCAAATCTGCTATCTTCAATCTACTCCCTACAAACTCAGGGATCGCCAGACTGATGTCTTCGATCTGCTTCCTGCAACTTCAGGAATCGCCAGATCTGCTATTTTCAATCTGCTCCCTACAAACTCAGGGATCGCCAAACTGATGTCTTCGATCTGCTTCTTGCAACTTCAGGAATCGCCAGATCTGCTATTTTCAATATGCTCCCTACAAACTCAGGGATCGCCAGACTGATGTCCTCGATCTGCTTCCTGCAACTTCAGGAATCGCCAGATCTGCTATTTTCAATCTTCTCCCTACAAACTCAGGGATCGCCAAACTGATGTCTTCGATCTGCTTCTTGCAACTTCAGGAATCGCCAGATCTGCTATTTTCAATCTGCTCCCTACAAACTCAGGGATCGCCAGACTGATGTCCTCGATCTGCTTCCTGCAACTTCAGGAATGCCAAATCTGCTATCTTCAATCTGCTCCCTACAAACTCAGGGATCGCCAGACTGATGTCTTCGATATGCTTCCTGCAACTTTAGGAATCGCCAGATCTTCTATTTTAAATCTGCTCCCTACAAACTCAGGGATCGCCAGACTGATGTCTTTGATTTGCTTCCTGCAACTTCAGGAATGCCAAATCTGCTATTTTAATCTGCTCCCTACAACTTCAGGGATTGCCAGACTAATGTCTTCGATCTGCTTCCTGCAACCTCAGGAATTACCAGATCTGCTATTTTAATCTGCTCTCTACAACTTCAGGGATTGCCAGATCTGCAAATTCACCGATATTGCTACACCGTCCACTGAGGGACATGTCCTGTAGACTCGGCTTAGTATGTTTATGTCACATGACTAAGATGCTATGATCAAAATGAATCAAATGCTTCTAGCTACATGTAACATGTCATGAAGATGATTCCTTTAAAAGGATTAGGATTAGGATGCAATGATTGAAATGAATCAAATGCTCCTAATTAAATTTACCATGATACAAAAACGTTATGAGTATGATTCCTACTCTAGGTGTTATCACTCATTTGTTTTTCATCTTTGTTCATCAATCATGTTCTGCTCAACAAGCTTGCCCCAATGATAATTCTGAGTCCTCTCCACTTGAACCTTGAGACATGAAGTTGGTACCTCCCACTGCAACTTCAGGGAAATAACATTTGGTTTCTTCCATCCAAACTGTTACCACTCAGAGGTATAGAACTTGTATTGTTTTCCATCAATTTATCCTGTTACACCATTCCCTGGATGTATGAGTCTGAGATTTACATGAATGCAGGGTCTCCCGACAATGATCCCCTTTTACACTTGGATTGACCTTGTTTGTCATTTGTCGATATGGTATCACCAACGAAATTATCTTATCTAATAAGAATCCGAAGAGATAATCATTTTTCAATGTTTCCAACCCTTAGGCTTGGTGAATTCTGAACAATAGTCAAGTTTCAGATTCCCTATATTATTTAGAAGTTTTCAGAGTAATATGTGAAACTCATTTTATGAAAGTGTTATGAGTCCATTAATCGTTATTTCAATATAAAATGCTTGAAAAAGGTCACAAAAATGGACGAGAAAGAAAACAATCAGGAGCATGGCTCAGAAAAAATAATTTAATCAAAGATAACCCAGTCAATAAAAGAAAATTGATTTGGGTGTATCTCAAAAAGAATAAAGCAATCAAAGATAACAAATTCAAAAAATGAGTAAGATAGAAGCTAGATGCCCCAGATATCACAGCCTGAGCTTCTCTGTTCAAACTTCTTGAGGATCATTTTAAACTCAATATGTGTTTAGGGGATCCGGAGTGCTTTGTCGATGCCCCAAGACATAACATACTTCTTCATTGTTAATTCAGACGTAGCAAGACTACTATATGCCCCACTTTTTGGTCAAAATTTGAGCCGCCCTTTTCGGGTTTTCAACTCAAATCCCCTTTGGTCTCAAAGCGCCCTTTGCGAGGTTTTCGCCTTGGCCTCTCCTCCCTTTTTTTTTTTGAGGCGCCCTTTACGGGTTTTCACCTTGGTCTTTCCTCTTTCAGGTAAAATACTTTTTGACTTAACCTGAATTCACCGGATTGAGCAAGTCTTCACCATCTGTCTCGGTCAATATCAATGCTCCTCTAGAACAGGCCATATATAAGTCCTTCCAAGTTCGGCATATGCTTTCTTCTAAAATCGTTTTGTAGAAGAAAAATTATTTTCAACATCAGGTTTCTTCGTAGAATTCCCTAAGATGAACTTCTTTAACCTAAGCTCGTATCATTTGGCCGTGGAAAATAGCTTTTAACCTTTCCTTCGATTAGGTTTAATTGATAAAAACGCTTCAAATCTTTAAGCCAATGTGTAAGATGTTGCCCCGGCAAAGGTCCTGGCCAACGTTCGATAATCATAGAGAGTAGTGATAGCTTCTTACGCCAATCTTTACAAGTCTTAGCCACATTTCTTTTTCTTTTTTTTTTTTTGGCAACTTTTGTTGCACTGTGATATGCTGCCTGATCCTTGGACAAATTGTACTTTGCCTTTGTACAGTTATTTAAACGCGATCCTTTATGGCATTTTGCTAGCATCTGATCCTTTTTTTTGTTTTGAAATTTGATGACTTTCGACTTTGTAACATTGGCATATGAAGCTACTTCCACCCTCTTAGTGAAGTAGACAATGACCATGACGGTGAATCGATGTCAACTAGAAGCGTTCGACGAGATTGGCCCTATCACATCCATGCCCCACATATGGAAAATTTGTGAGGAACTGGAATAGGTACATGAATCTTATCTCTTTAGATACGGCATAGCTGATACCATCCCTTTCTATGTAGATCGGCAGTGCCCAATCCTCATGTTTAGCCCGCATCTTAGTAACCCAGGCATGTTCTGATATGATCGTGCAAAAACATCTTTGAATTCTTGAAAATAACTCAAGAATGTCTCGCATTATTTCTATGGTGAACTGGGCTTCGATCTTCACCCCTTTTCTAGGCTCATAATATCTGCTGACCCTTTGTTAAGTAAGGTCTGTTTTTCATCTTGTTAAACCATTCTTAACAAATCAGAAGGTATATTACATTCTCTGTCATCTTCAAAGTCTTTAGGTCCCCTAGACCCATATCTCATTCAAAAAGGGAGTCAATAACAACGTCGATCATGTCATTGATATCTGAGGACCTAGTGTAAGGTCGAAAGAAGATTTCAAAAGAATAAATGATTCAAAGAATGATTATTTGTATGGTATGGTTAAAATGAAAGAATATTGTAAAACAAAAGAATGTACAATATGAAATGGAAAGAATAAAAGAATATTTGCTTTAAAAAATGCATTTTATTGAAATAAGAATTTAGGACACAAGCCTATTTCACAAAAGAGTTCTTATTGCCTTTAGGCTTAAGGCAACAAGCATGTTTCGAATATTACTCTAGATCAGCTCTAAAAATATAGGGATCTCTTCCACAGTCCCATTATTCAAAACACTCCCAAATATCCAAGGGTTTGGAAACATTGTTCCCCAATTCCCTATTCGCTTTCGATTTCTTCAACGGATTGCAACTTTCTTGTCTCCTCCTTCAATTATCGCATTTACTACCTCGTCAAAGTGATCAGGTTTTGATGAATCGTCGACCTTCACAATTCCCATTTTGATGAGCCTCTCAACTATCTTTTTGAAGGCAGTGTAGTTTTCTATGGAATGCCCCGATATTCCCACATGATAATCACATTGGGCATTCTCGTTATACCATTTTGGGAATGGAGGTTGCAGCGGTTCCAAATAAAATGGAGACACCACATGTGCGTCAAATAAACTTTGATATAGCTCCTTATACGTCATTGGGATTGGCGTAAATTGGAGCCTTTCAGAGTTTTGCATGGTGCCTAATTCTTGTCTTGTCGACCCTTGTTGCCCAAGTGATGATTACCTTTGGTCAAGTTATGATGAATTGCTTTTGAGTACCCTTTGTTGTATGTACTCGTATTATTCACCTCGTCATCCCTTTTCCTAGGAGTAGACCTTCTAGTGGTTTCCCCTGCTTCAATCTTGCCACCCCTTATGGCATTTTCAATCATCTCTCCTGCCATCACTATATCCGCAAAGCTCTTCGTAGTACTTCCTATCATATGAGTGATGAATGGAGCCTTCAAGGTATTGATGAAGAGCATTGTAGTCTCCTTTTCTAGGAGTGGTATTTGAACTTGCATGGCAACCTCTCTCCATCTTTGCGCATACCGCTGAAGCTTTCATTTGATTTCTTCTCCATGTTTTGCAAAGTGATTCTGTCAGGCGTCATATCCGTGTCATGATTGTATTGCTTTATGAAGGCTTAAGCTAAGTCTCTTCAGGAGCTAATGTTAGCGCGGCTGAGTGATTGTACCACCTAGTATTGCCCCCACCAAGCTGTCTTGGAAACAATGAATCAAGAGTTGATCATTGTTAACATAGCCGGTCATGCGTCTGCAAAACATGGTGATGTGGGCTTCAGGGCAACTAGTCCCATTATACTTCTAAAATTCCGGCATCTTGAATTTATGAGGGAGCACCAGATCTGGGACCAAACTCAGGTCCTTTGCATCAATTCCATGGTGATGGTCGGCATTTTCCAAAGCCTTGAATTTTTCTTCCAACCATCTACAATGATCTTCCAACTGCCTTGAAGATTCAGTTCTGATCACCTCTCTCTCTGCCATGTCCAGATCAGGAATAACAGGATTAGCAGGGTTATCCCCTAGGTTGGATCCTGTGCCAACTTGAAAATTCATGGGCACTCCAGTATCAGCCTGCCCATGCTGAGACGTAATTGTGACAGGTGGCCTTCTGGGATATTCCTCAAGTTGCGTTTGAACGTGTGATGGAGTGAATCCCCTAGGAAAATCCTCATTATCCTCAGCATTGACTATGGGACCCTTTCCCCTGTCCATTGCCCCACTCAGCATTTGGGCCATTTGAGTCATCATATTCTTTTGTGCCTCCAACATTTGGTCCATCATCTCTTGTTGGAGTTTTGCCATCTGCTCTTGAATCTGTCTTGAATGTCTCTTTGGAATTGTTCCATCCTTTGATCCATTTTCCTTGATTTAGCACGTGTACCATAGGGGTGTTCAACTTCCAGGTTTTCCTTCCCTTTTCCTCTCTCTCTCTCACTGTTATAATTTCGACTAATTAGACTCTCTTTATGGACTTAAATGTAAATAATATGATGTAATGCAAATGCATGAATGCAATGAGGCATTGATTCTGATTCAACTTCATTTTAGAAAACTTTATTAGAAAACAAAATCCTTTACATAAAACAGACTACAAATATGCTTTCGCCCTAAGTCCTAAGGTCTTAATTTTCCCAAATAACGAACCTAGCTCTTGACTACGATCTGATTGTAGCTCATACTTCATGCTCAACGTATCAGCCAAAGTCTGTAGATGATCAGCTACCTCTTGAATCTGAACTATTGCTTCATCCATGAGGTAATCCCGTCTTCTAACTTGGTCACGAGAATGGTGAAGCTCTTCCTTCCAACGCCATTCTCTTATTTCAAGAAACTTGATCTAAAGTTCACCACTATGCAATGCTACTTCTAACTCTTCAATCTTACCCTTCATTTCCTCGATCTTGTTCAGGCTTGACTTTAACTCGATTGCGGAATTATGGCTTCGATGGTGATGAAGAGACCGTCCAAGTTTAGCATTGATCTTCAGAAGAAGATTTGTAAAGTATTGATCATACACCCTAGCTGGTGCCATACACTGAGTCACTATGCCAAATTCTTCTGCTTCCATGGCCCATAAAGATAAATTTTTCCTCTCAGGGAGCAGACAAAGAAGGAACTGCAGATCTCCAGGAAGTTTAGATTGTATCTGCTCAAACATTTTTTCAACTCTAACCACAGGTGAAAGGTGTCTATTCTGGTTCATCTCATTGAATAAATCAAATGGGGAGTCAAAATGAATTCCTTTCATTTCTCCACAACGAATCAAATCCCTTGCAATGTTGTTTGGATCACAACAAGGAGCCGAGAAGTTTGGTAACGAACCTATAGTAAATAAACCTTTTATCATCATAGGCAAAATTCTTTCCATCCAAATCATTTTTGTATGTCTCATGCACTCTGTCAATCACTTTCCTTCCCACACCCTTACTATCCACAAGGTGACTATCTTCATATGAAAAAGAAATGCTGTAATGGTGGAAGTGTCCATCCGTACTTCCCACGCTCACTTTGAAGTGATTGGTGAGTATAGTTACCTTCTGCCCTTTAGTTCCAACACCACGCCTTGCCATAGGGTGTCGTACAATCTTCTTCGCATCCGATTCTGCTTTGATCAGAACAACATCAGGAGGCATAGGTGGCAGGGATTCTAGTGCTGTCCTATTTCCCTCTTGCTCAAACGAGTCAATACCCTTCTTTCCCTAATTGCCTTTGCTCTGACCATATACTAACGACTGCATTGTCTTCCACTTTATCAAGGAATTCGTTCTCCATAACCAGCTTTCTAACTTAGAAACTGATCGTGAATCGATACCTCTTAAAGTATGAAATGATATGCACAAAAGAATAAAACACAACAAGTTAGTACCATGGAATATAAAGCAAGTAAAATAAACAAACACCTTTTTGGGTGACCACTAAGGTTTGACATAATTCTACCTAAGGTGGGTTCTTAGGGTTCACTATATGCGGTTTAGTTCTAAAGTTGAGGTACCTGAACCAGCAGATTCCTCGATCCTCACCCATTATAGGCTCATATGGACCGAGTTCAGTTTAGGGGAATACATTTCCCTATGGCTGCACAGAGATGAAAATCTTACGAAGACATAGGTACGGATGTATCCCGAAAGTGATTCACTATCCTGCACGGAGGTGAAAACCTCACGAAGGAGTAGCTTCTCGCTCTCACTTAAGGGTGCAACCACAACGGTCATGCAAATGCAATGCAAAGATATTTTTTAAAAAAACATGCAATAAAAAAGATGATGATTTTTCAAATTAGAATTTCAAATTTGCAACAATAGGACATGAATTTATCGACTTTACGGCTTGACTCTCTTATTGGTCCCCAGCGGAGTCGCCAAGCTGTCGAAACCATTTTAAAAGTTTGATTTAAAAATGGGGAATCGACTTTAAAACGAAAATGGAGTCGCCACCAATCCCTTTTTATTTAGGTGTGATTGGATCACCTTAAAAAACGTTTTATTTCAAAATACTGATTTTGGTCTACGAAAAAAAATGGGTTCGGGAGTCGGTTACGTATGAGGAAGGGTTAGCACCCTCATAACGCCCAGAAATTGGTACCTAATTGATAAAATCATGTCCTAATGTTGAAACTTTAAAAAATTTTAAAAAACGGACCTTTTATTTGAAGAAAAAAACCCAGACTTACCTATCTCAAAGAAATAAAACACCATACCCAGTAAGTTAGGATATAGCATCTCATGACTTTGAAACTAAGCACGTCTTTATTTTAGAAAATTCCTACCTCGAGACGCAAAACATCGTACCCAGTAAGTTAGGACACAACGCTTTGAATTCCCAAGAATAAGTTTTTTTTATTTGAAATTGGTAAATCTCAGTTTTTTTTTAAAAAAGGGATATGTAATACCTAAAGTTTCACGAGAAAAATCGAACCCAGTAAGTTAGGAAAAATTCTTCTCGAAATTCCCCAAATATCACATATCACCGTATTTTGAAAACCATTTGAAATAAATATTTTAATTCGAAAGGTATTTTTATAAAAATGGTTTGAATGAATCATACATTACAACATATATGCCCAATATCAGTTTATCATAACAACACACTATATTAACAATTTCTACTAATAAAGAATAATAAGAAATAATAAATGATTTAAATAATTGAAATATCATACTGAAACATGCAATTAAAGAATGAAAACAAACGAACATGAAGTATAGTGCAGTAAATAACCAAAGATAAAAGTTATAAGATAATATACATACATATAAATCATAATATTAAAAATAATTATAATAAGTAATACATGTAAAATATATAAATGCAATAATTATGAAAAGTATATGTAATAGATAATATAAATGAAATATGTCATATATTATAAAATACTTTATACAAAACCAAATTTTGAAACTAATATATAATATAATATAATACTTAAAATTTTAATATAATAAATAATATATATAAATATTAAAATAATATATAGATTATTAAACCAAATAATATATAATGATAATTAAATATAATGTAAAATAATAGAATAAAATAAAAGGATAAAAATAAAATAAAACAAAGAAAAACAGGGGTTATATAGCAATTAAAACAGATATAAAAGGATTAAATTAGAACGCGCATTAAATCCCAGGGACTAATATGACAATTATGCCTCTTTTTCAAAACGACGCCGTTCCGATGTTGGCCTTTAAACTTCCCGTGGACTCAATTGAAACAGAAGTGGAGTTTTGGGGCCAAGTTAAAAATAAAAAGAATTTAAATTAAACGAAATTAAAAGTACTAAAAATGCATGAGGATTGATCGTTGTTTTCGCGATGTCAAAGTCTTAAAATTTATAAGAAGAATGATTAAACCTGGAAACTAATTATGACAACGATTTGAGGCAAGCACACCTATCGAACAGTAGTATAGTTTAGTGGTAAGACCGGAATGTCGAACCCAAAGGAACTAAAAGTACTAATACTAACTCTCTTTTTATTATCTAGCCTAAAATAAAGGGAATTTGTTATTTAATCTAAATTAATTAACTACTAAACTAAAGACTCTAAGACAAAGAAGAATGAATTTGGGGAAAATAACTTGAGGGAAAACCAATTGATTAAGACGACACCCAAGGAAGAATCCACCTAGACTTCACTTATTATCTAACTCTGAACCAAACGATTTATTCATTTGACTTGATCCGTAAGATTCCCTAATGTATATTAAACCCTCTCTCGAAGTGAATAACGTCTAACCCTAGGTTGATTAATTGAAATCTCTTTCTAATTAAAACCCCTAGAATTGCATTAACTCGATCTATGGAATCCCATATTAGGTTTCACCCTAATCCAGAAAAATCTCGTCACCCTATCTCTAGGCGCGCGATCAACTCTGCTTAACTATGCTAGATCTACTCTTAGGCAGGGACTTTTGCTCCTCCACCTAAGCACATCAAACTTGAATCAATATCCCGAAAATATCAACACAAGAATTAAGAACACATAATTAAGAACAAGTCAAATATTTATCATATAGTTCAGTAAACGATAACAAGATTCATCTAAGTTTCATCCCCCTCAGGTATCTGAGGGTTTAGTTCATAACGATAAAATAAAACATCTCAGAAGCAAAGATAAAACAAAACATAAGAAATCCCTAAAACCCCCTGAAGGAATTGAAGAGGAGATCCTCTGTCTTGAGTATGATTCCGGCTTCTTGAGATGAATCAACTGGCTATCCTCGAGTGAATCCCCACAAATCTGCCTTCTTTGGCCTAGCAAGACGCCCCTAGACGATAGCCTTGGGCTCCCCCTTTTAGGTCATACTTAGGGTGTATATATAGGCTTTTGGAATGTGTTTCTTTGCCCCTAAGTATCCAAATCTGAATGAAACTTCTCTTTGCCACGGCAGGGGCACGGCCATGGCACACGCCCGTGTGAATCGTGGCCAGGCCGTGTTGGACTTCATTAATGAGGCACGACCGTGTGGTCTTGGGTCCAGGCCGTGTCGATTTCGTGCTTTGGCCCATTTGGCCCGTTTTAAGCCTATTTTCCGTTCTTTTCATCCTCCGGTGCTTTCCTGAGTATAAAATATGAAAATAAAGGATTAAGAGCACCGAATTACATAAAATAAGGGATAATTCATCCAAAAGCATGCTAAATGTGGGCTTAAAATATGTTACTATTACGGTTTATCAAATACCCCCACACTTAAGCTTTTGCTTGTCCTCAAGCAAAATTCTCAACTCATAATTAAAACGAACTTCCCTCAATTCATGATAGTCATTGATAATGTTTCATCATAATTCAAAGATAATTTATTCATGGATAATTCAACTCAAAGAGTCCTAAAGATTCAAACAGTCTAAGTCATACATTTGTAGCACAAAACATAGGTGTTTCCCTTCATCTAAATAATTACCTCTGGTTCAAAATCGACAAGGATTAACATCCTCACTAAAAATTCACTCAAATCACTAAAAGTGTTTAAGGTTCAGAATTAAGTACTCAAAAGTCAAACATGAAAAGTTAATCCCATTGGCTTGCATGAAAATCAAATCTCCACCACTGTAATATGAAATGATGCACAAATCAAAAGGTCTTTATGGGTATTTTGATGTCATCCTCGTAAATTTCAAACTTCAAAGTAATATTTAAATTCAGGTAGACAACCTAGAAAATTTTTAATTCTGAAAAATAGACTTATCATGCTTGATTCTCTAATATTCTTAGAATTTAATCATCAATGCACAATTATCAATGAATTAATCTAAAACATATCGATAAAAATCATAAATCATGGAAATTTTATTCTAATGATAATATGAGAAAATTACTTTAAGACAAGGCATAATTCAGGGATTTGAGAATAATGCAAAAAGTTTGGCACCTAATTTCAGGAATTTGAGAATAATGAAAAAAGTTAGGCACCTTTTTAGGTTGTTCACCCCCCCCACACTTAAGATGTACATTGCCCTCAATGTACAAAGATATATATATAGACAATTAAGTATAAATTCAAAAGATATGGAAAGAAGTGAAACTCCTTGAATTATGGATGAAATCCTTGTGTTGGAGGTGAAAGATAAGTTGGAGGGGTCGTTCTTTATGACGATCCTGCGCTAGATGAAGAAATTGGGTAGCTCATGGAGGATTAGCCAGGATATAATGATAATAATTAAAACTATACTAATTAAATAATTAAAGAAAAGCAAGCTAAAGTGAAGGAAAATAAAAAATAGAATAAAATTAAAGGAAAAGATAAGATAAATGGACCGTAGAGTCCTTATTGTTGGATGGTTCATGAGGTGGGCGTGATTTCTAAGGCTATGGATATGGTGGTGGTCGTGGTGTGATTCCCAAGTAGCCTGAAGAACCTAAAACCAAGAAACTAAAATAAAATAAGTTAAATTAAGCAGAAGAGAAGTAAAGTTAAGGAAATTGAAGCAAAAGAGAAAAATGAAATAAAAACTAAATGGCCTCAAATATCCTTGGCTCGTCGAATGATTGAAGCGGCCGGCATGAACTTATATAGATCGGTCTCCCTCTGGGAGACTATGCTTGATTCCTTCTGCTTCTTCGGCATTTGGTGTAGCTCAAGGGTTTTGGGAATGTATTGGAGAAGAAAAGTAGGGGGAGGTCTGAATAATGGGATAGAATAAAGGGGATGGGGAGTAGGAAAGTGAGTAAGGGAAGAGATGGGAGGGGGTTTAAATAGATTTTCAGGCCTGGTACATTCCCACGCCCGTGTCTCGTGGGTGTGGCATCTCACACGGCCGCATCGCACGGCTGTGGTGGGCTTCATTCGTTTCTCTCACGCCTATGCTCAGGTTGTCATGCCCGTGTGTGATCTAACAGTGTCGACCACGGCAGCATTGCACGACCGTGGGGTTTTGTCGGTGCCCGTGGTGTGGTGGTTGGAGTCCGTGATTTGAAAATTGATTCGCTCTGACTTGTACCATCTCTGCCATGTCAGTACATACGGCGATTCGGTGCATCCACAGGCCACGGCCACGGCCGTGTGCAAGGCCGTGTGGTCTGGAAATTTGCCTTTGGTTAGTTTATAGTTAGTTGCTTCAGATGAGAAATAAAAGTGAAAAGAAAATAAAATAAACTAAAATATAAGAAAAATAGAGTTAGTGCTCGGGTTGCCTCCCGAGAAGCGCTCGTTTATAGTCTTAAGCTAGACTTACCTCTCACTCGCATCATCAGGGTGGTTTGAGAAGTTGAAAGTCCTTCCTCATGCTATCGGTTTCATTATCATGATAGAGTTTAAGTCGAGATGCGTTTATATTGAAAGTACCAAAAATGGGATTACTTACCTCGACTGTTCCGTATGGGAAAACACTGGTTACCCTAAAATGGATTTCTTTGTTAGTGTTAGGGTCAGGAGGAGATATTCGAGGGTCTGCTTTATCAATCAATACTTGATCTCTGATTTTGAACTTGTTTGCCGCGTGGAGTACCTTAAAATGTGTTTTCCACTCGTCTAGATCATCGATCTGAATCCCTTGTTCTTTGTGTGTTATTTCTTTGTTGGCACATGGTATAGGATCGGGTTCAGTTGTATTCTTTTGTGGTGTTTTTTGAAAAGAAGGGTTAACCGAATGGTTATCATTTGAATTTATTTTCTCACCTTGATTATTCGATGTTCTAGTTGAATCGAGGGCTTGAAGAGTGACTGTCTCATCACCTACACAGAATATAAGTTCGCCTGCATCAACATCGATTTTAGTTTTAGCAGTTGCTAAGAATGGTCTTCCTAAAATTAGGGGGATCGTGTTGTCCTCATCCATGTCTAAAACGACAAAGTCTACTGGGAATACAAATTTGTCAATTTTTACGAGTACATCTTCAATTATGCCCCTAGGAATTCTAACAGTTTTATCAGCTAATTGAATGCTCATCCTAGTTTGTTGGGGCCTCCCTAGACCTAGTTGTGTAAACAATTTATTAGGCATGACATTTATGCTTGCCCCTAAATCAGATAACGCATTATCAATAGATAAACTACCAATTAAGCATGGAATTGTAAAACTCCCTGGATCTTTTAATTTCCGTGGTAGTCTATTTTGCAATACTACCGAGCACATTGCGTTTAGTTCCACATGTGATGCTTCGTCTATCTTCCGTTTATTTGTCAATAGCTCTTTTAAGAATTTTCTAGAGTCTGGCATCTGCGTAAGAGCTTCAAGTAACGGTAAGTTAATATGTAATTTCTTTAAAAGTTTAAGAAACTTACCGAACTGTTCCTCTGTGTCGTCTCTCTTTAATGCTTCAGGATATGGCATGCGAGGTTGGTACTCTTTGATTATCGGTTTTGGCTTATTATTACTTACCTCAACCTTACCTTCTTCGACCACGTTCTCTTTCCTCGAATTGGGCTCGTCTAACCCTTCACTATCTTGAGCTGTTATGGCTTGAACTTGCTCCCTTGGGTTAGTCTTGGTGTTTCTTGGTAGTCTTCCATGTGGTCTCTCGGAGATTTGCTTAGTGAGTTGGCCGATTTGTTCCTTGAACTCTTGTGTCAATGCCTCAAGTTTTGTTTCTATCTTTTGGAAACGTGTTTCTGTATTTTGGGAACATCTTTCTGAGGCTGCTATGAAGTTTGTCAGCATCTCTTCAAGGTTTGGCTTTTTTTCCTGTGGGTAGGGCTGTTGTTGGAAGTTTTGGGATGGTTGTTGCCTTTGATTTCTTTGACCGCCCCATGAGAAATTGGGGTGGTTCTTCCAACTTGGATTATAAGTATTACTATAAGGGTTATTGTTAGATCGGAAATTGTTACCCATATAGTTCATTTGTTCACTCTCCATGCCCTGTCCGTAGGGTGGGTACTCAAGATTCACCACTCCTTCACTTGCGTCGCATCGCATAATGGTCAGACTGCTGAGGAACCATATAAACCATCAAATTTTTATGTAATAATTTTACTTGGTTTGATAACGTGGTCACTGCATCGATGTTGAAAACTCCACGCTTTGGTGGCCTTGTCTCTTGTAACTTGCCACCGATAGTTATTCGGTGACATCTCTTCTATAAACTCGTAAGCCGCTTCAGGAGTTTTGTTGTTCAGTGGTTCCACCTGCAAAATTGAATCGATTAGTTTCCTTGTTGAAGGGTTCACACCATTTGTAAAAGTTTGGACTCAGAGCCAAAAAGGTAATCCGTGGTGTGGACACCTTCTCAATAGATCCTTGTATCTCTCCCATGCATCGTAAAGTGTTTCTAAATCCATCTGCACAAAAAGAAGAGATATCATTCCTCAATTTAGCCGTTTTGGCCGGTGGAAAATATTTTAGTAAAAATCTTTCGGTCATTGATCCCATGTAGTGATTGACCCTCGTGGAAGAGAATGTAACCACTGTTTGGCTTTATTCCTCAAAGAAAAGGGAAATAACCGAAGGCGGACGGCATCACCAGTAACGCCATTTATCTTGAAGGTATCACAGAATTCTAGAAAATTTGCTAAGTGTGTGTTAGGATCTTCATCCTGCAAACCATCAAACTGAACAAACTGTTGTATCACATGTATAGTGTTAGGTTTCAGTTCAAAATTATTTACAGTAATAGTAGGCCTAACAATACTAGATTCAGTTCCTGTTAAACTAGGTTTAGCATAATCATACATAGTACATGGAGCATGATTTTCGGCCATCTCTTGAGGTGGCGGATGATTCTCAGCCATCCCTTCTGTAGTGTTTATTTCGGCTTCCTGCTCTTCTTCTATGTAGTTTAAGCTTCGCCTTATTTCTCTGCGATTTCTACGAACGGTACCTTCAATATCACTGTCGTAAAGTAGGCGTCCTGTTGGGTTCCTTCTAGTCATAAACTAGAGATACCTGAAAGGAGGAAACAATAACAGAACAAAAATTAGCTAAGTTAAAAAAATTAAAATAAAATTAAATTGCAAAAAATAAAAAATGGCTAAAGTATAAAAATTAAGCTTTCTTAATATTTTAGCTCCCCGGCAACGGCGCCAAAAACTTGATCGTTGTTTTCAAGATGTCAAAGCCTTAAAATTTATAAGAAGAATGATCGAACCTGGAAACTAACTATGACAACGATTTGAGGCAAGCGCACCTATCGAACAGTAGTATAGTTTAGTGGCAAGACCGGAATATCGAACCCAAAGGAACTAAAAGTACTAATACTAACTCTCTTTTTATTATCTAGCCTAAAATAAAGGGAATTTGTTATTTAATCTAAATTAATTAACTACTAAACTAAAGACTCTAAGACAAAGAAGAATGAATTTGGGGAAAATAACTTGAGGGAAAACCAATTGATTAAGACGACACCCAAGGAAGAATCCACCTAGACTTCACTTGTTATCTAACTCGAACCAAACGATTTATTCATTTGACTTGATCCGTAAGATTCCCTAATGTATATTAAACCCTCTCGAAAGCGAATAACGTCTAACCCTAGGTTGATTAATTGAAATCTCTTTCTAATTAAAACCCCTAGAATTGCATTAACTCGATCTATGGAATCCCATATTAGGTTTCACCCTAATCCGGCAAAATCTCGTTACCCTATCCCTAGGCGCGCAATCAAATCTGCTTAAATATGCTAGATCTACTCTTAGGCATGGACTTTTGCTCCTCCACCTAAGCACATCAAACTTGAATCAATATCCCAAAAATATCAACTCAAGAATTAAGAACACATAATTAAGAACAAGTCAAATATTTATCATATAGTTCAGTAAACGATAACAAGATTCATCTAAGTTTCATCCCCCTCAGGTATCTGAGGGTTTAGTTCATAACGATAAAAGAAAACATCTCAGAAGAAAAGATAAAACAAAACATAAGAAATCCCTAAAACCCCTTGAAGGAATTGAAGAGGAGATCCTCCGTCTTGAGTATGATTCCGGCTTCTTGAGATGAATCAACTGGCTATCCTCGAGTGAATCCCCACAAATCTGCATTCTTTGGCCTAGCAAGACGCCCCTAGACGATAGCCTTGGGCTCCCCCTTTTAGGTCATACTTAAGGTCTATATATACGCTTTTGGAATGTGTTTCTTTGCCCCTAAGTATCCAAATCCGAATGAAACTTCTCTTTGCCACGGCAGGGGCACGGCCATGGCACACGCCCGTGTGAATCATGGCCAGGCCGTGTTGGACTTCATTAATGAGGCACGGCCGTGTGGTCTTGGGTCCAAGCCGTGCCGATTTCGTGCTTTGGCCCATTTTGCCCGTTTTAAGCCCGTTTTCCATTTTTTTCATCCTCCGGTGCTTTCCTGAGTATAAAACATGAAAATAAAGGATTAAGAGCACCAAATTACATAAAATAAGGGATACTTCATCCAAAAGCATGCTAAATGTGGGCTTAAAATATGTTACTATTACGGTTTATCAAGGACTAAATTTGCAATTAGACCACTCAATGAAAACGTGTGGATCCTTCCTCGTGTTCGGGTCAATGCGCGGGTCGTCTTTTGAAACGAAGTCGTTTTAGGCTTATCAAATTAAACCAAAACGGCGTCGTTCCGAGTTAACTATATAAGTAAAAAATAGTTTTAAAAAATTTCATTTAACTCTTGTTTTTAAAAAAAAATCAAAAACTTCTTCCCCAGATTCTCTCCAGCTTTTGGCCTGAGGTCGAGGATCCGGTGACGTGCCGTCGCACGCGCCGTCGCATACGCCGCCCCTCCGACGGTGGTCGAAAAACCCAAAAACCTCCTTTTCAACGCCAAATCAAAAGGTAAACTTTTTTCGCTCATTTTTAGTAATATATGTATATAACATGCATGAACTGAGAAGAAAAGAAAATAAAAAAGGATGAGACGAATATTTAAAAAAAAATCACCTCTATAAACTGTTTTTTTATTTTGTAATCCTTCCGTATTCGTATTTGTCTGTGTCTCTGTATCCCCCCCTTTACAAGGGGTTTTTATAACCCGAAAAAAACAAAAATAAAAAAGGAAATACATGTTTTCCATATTTGTTTCTTTCCCTATTTTTGGCTGCGTTTTCCTTATTTTGCAGGTCAAGCGAGGATCCTGGTGGTAACCGCGGCGTGACTTGCTACGCGATTCGCGGCTTTGACGAGGGCAAGGCTTACGGCGCGACGATCGGGCTCCTACTGAGGCGGCGCGACGATCGGGCTCCTGCTGAGGCAGCGCGACTGTTGGTCTGGCATTGCGGTGCGACTGTTGGAGTACTGTGGCGCCTAGGGTTTCCAGAAACCCTAGGCCACTGCTGATTCTGTTAAGGTCTTGGGCCTCTTTGGTTTTGGGCTTGGTTGGTTCTGGTAGGTTAGGTCTGCTAGGTTTGGGTAAGATTTGGGCTGCTGTTAATGGGCTTCAAAGTTGTAAATGGACTGTACAAGGGACATTTTGGTATTTATTATTTTTTTAATTTGGTTTATTTAAGCCCGGGCAAAATGGGCTTGTTACAGTATTAATTCCAAAGTAGGTTGATCCCCATAATATGATCCATTTTTGGCTAATTAGTTTGTGTAATTTATTGTTTAAATTTTTTTTCCAATACCATTGTAAACATATTACAGGTGATTATTCCTCATTGTATAGATGAGTCACATAGTGCTTATATGATTGGGAGGGTGATTACATATAATATAATGGTGTCTTTCGAGTTGCTGCATTCTTTCAAGAAAAGAAGAGTAGGTCGAAAGGGTTCATTTACGCTTAAGCTCAATATGAGTAAGGCATATGATCAAGTTGAATGGCACCTGGTCGAGGAGATTATGTTTAAGATGTGTTTAACAGTTGATTGGGTCACGTTAATTATGAGATGTGTTAAATTAGTTAGCTACTTAGTTAGCTACTCTGTGGTGCTGAATGGTGAAGCTAAGGGGAATATCTCCTCTTATAAAGGACTAAGGTAATGAGACCCTTTGAGCTCTTTCTTCTTTCTATTTTGCAATGAAGGGCTCTCATCCTTATTGAGGTTGGCTTGTTAAGATGGTATGTGTTGGATCTGGAGCCCTAAGTGTAATATTTTCATCTAAGTATACTTGTAATTTTTGAACATATTGGTTAATAAAATTATTCATAAATTACATTAAAACTTTGTATATTTTCCTCACATGATTTTTGCACGCAAAGAAAAATGGAAGTAAACGTTGCTCACTAGTTGTCCAATGTTTAACTAATATTAAGCGGCATTAGGTGGTAGGATCTGTAACACCCTCTATCCCTAAACTATCGCTGGAACAGGGTTACGGAGCATTACCAGACATTGCGAACAACTTACGAATATTATACAATTAATTAACATTTATAATTTAATACATTCATTAAGTCCCTTTCATGGACCCTCGAAGCCCAAAATATGAATTAGAAGTGAATCGAGACTTGATCGGGTGCTCCGAAATTTTTTCGTAAATTTTTTTTTTTTGAACTCAATATAACCCCTTTATACACATCTAACCTTCCCTGCAATTTCAAACCACAACCAATCCAAAACCAATGGCACAACCAAAACAATTTATACTAAAATACACCTAAATCATAACCAATTCATTAACACTATAATTTAATAATTAAACATTCATAATATCATTCAAAATTTACTAATAACTTCATTCATTTTCCATTCAATCTTAATACCAAATTTTATAGTATACTCTTTACCATTTCACTTAGACTAAGTTCAAAACATTACAAACCATCCATACTTTATAATTAAAATCATATGACCTATGTATATAACCTAGGTACATGCCACATTTACCAAAAGGAAAAGTACATCACCAAAGTTGTGCTGAAGTCAGGATCGATTTGGATGCTGAACCGGGACCTTTGACTTCTACTGACATGTGCACGGAAACAACCGTACGCTGAGTATGTCTATACTCAGTGGTATTACCATAATTCAAATTACATAACATAATTAAATTATAACATAAACTTGTAATATAGAAAATCATAAGAACAAATTTTACAATCAATTTAATATTTCATTTATAATAGTCTATCAACAGATATCATATATCAACAATTTACATTTTTTATCAATTCATGAACCTTAAGTTCATGCTTTCAAATCTCATATCTCATTCTCACTTCACATTTTGATTCATAATTTCACTATCTCATTTCTTCCATCAACTAATTCAAATCAAGATTTATTCATTTTCTTTTTCATTTAATTACCCCTATTAACAAGACTCGGACTTTGACGGATACACGGATTCCAACCAAACACACCAGAATAATCCAACCAAACACACCAGAATAAATAATCCTCCCAAACACACTAGAAAGGCATTAAATGCCTCTTCGGATAATCTGAAGAAATACAGTAACATCAGTATCTCCTCGGCCAAACCGAAAAGTCCCTTGAACTCTTCCAAATCCTATGGCATGCCAACTATATCCGACTCAGCCCGACTAGTTGGGATTATAAGTATTACTATAAGGGTTATTTTGAGATCAAAAATTGTTACCCATATAGTTCATTTGTTCGCTCTCCATGCCCTGTCCGTAGGGTGGGTACTCAGGATTTGCCACGTCTCCACTTGTTTCGCACTGCATAACTGGTTGTACATGCGAGGAACCGTAAACACCATCAAATTTTTTATGTAACATCTCTACTACGATTTGATAGCATGGTTCTGCGTCGAGGTTATAAACTCCGGCTGCTTTTGTTGGCCTTGTCCTTGTGACTTGCCACTGATAGTTATTCAGTGACATCTCTTCTATAAACTCGTAAGCTGCTTCAAAAGTTTTGTTATTCAGAGTTCCGCCGGCGGCTGAATCGATTAATTGCCTTGTTGAAGGGTTAACATCATTGTAGAAAGTTTGGACCTGTAGCCACAAGGGTAATCCATGGTGTGGACACCTTCTCAGCAAATCTTTGTATCTCTCCCATGCATCGTAAAGTGTCTCTAAATCCATCTGCACAAAAGAAGAGATATCATTCCTTAACTTGGCCATTTTGACCGGCGAAAAATATTTTAATAAAAAATTTTCTGTCATTGGATCCCATGTAGTGATTGACCCTCGTGGAAGAGAATGCAACCATTGTTTGGCTTTATTCCTCAGAGAGAAGGGAAATAACCGAAGACGGATGGCATCATCAGTAACGCCATTTATCTTTAAAGTATCGCAAAATTCTAGGAAATATGCCAAGTCATTATTTAGATCTTCATCCTGCAAACCATCAAACTAAATAAATTACTGTATCATCTGAATTGTGTTAGGTTTCATTTCAAAATTATTTGTAGCAATAGCAGGTCTAACAATACTTGACTCAGTTCCTGTTAAACTAGGTTTAGCATAATCATACATAGTTCTAGGAGCATTATTTTCAACCATCTCTGGAGGTAGTGGGTTATTTTCAGCCATCCCTTCAGTAGGATTGGTTTCGCCTTCTTGCTCTTCTTCTATGTAGTTTAAGCTTCACCTTATTTCTCTGCGATTTCTACGAACTATTCTTTCAATATCACTGTCGTAAAGTAGGGGTCTTGTCGGGTTCCTTCTAGTCATAAACTAGAGGTACCTGAAAGGAGGAAATAACAAAAGAAGAAAATTTAGCAAAGTTAAAATAAAATAGGAAATAAAAGTAAATTGCAAAATAAAAAAATGGCTAAAGTAATAAAAATTGAGCTTTCTTAATATTTTAGTTCCCCGACAACGGCGCCAAAAACTTGATCGTTGTGTTTATGCGATGTCAAAGTCTTCAAATTTATAATGAGAATGATCGAACACGAAACTAACTATGACAATGATTTGAGGCAAGCGCACCTATCGACAAGAGTATAGTTAAGGCAAGACCTGGAATGTCGAACCCAAAGGAACTAAAAGTACTAATACTAACTTTCTTTTTATTATCTAGCCTAAAATAAAGGGAATTTGTTGTTTAATCTAAATTAACTAATTATTAAACTAAAGACTCTAAGACAAAGAAGAATGAATTTGGGGAAAATACTTGTGGGAAAAGCCAATTGATAAAGACAATACCCAAGGAAGAATCCACCTAGACTTCACTTGTTATCTAACTCTGAACCAGACGATTTATTCATTTGACTTGATCCGTAAGATTCCCTAATGTATATTAAACCCTCTCTCAAAGCGAATAACGTCTAACCCTAGGTTGATTAATTGAAATCTCTTTCTAATTAAAACCCCTAGAATTGAATTAACTCGATCTATGGAATCCCATATTAGGTTTCACCCTAATCCGACAAAATCTCGTCACCTTATCTTTAGGCGCGCGATCAACTCCGCTTAACTATGCTAGATCTACTCTTAGGCAGGGACTTTTGCTCCTCCACCTAAGCACATCAAACTTGAATCAATATCCCGGAAATATCAACACAAGAATTAAGAACACATAATTAAGAACAAGTCAAATATTTATCATATAGTTCCAAAACGATAACAAGATTCATCTTAGGTTTCATCCCCCTCAGGTATCTGAGGGTTTAGTTCATAACAATAAAAGAAAACATCTCAAAAGAAAAGATAAAACAAAACATAAGAAATCCCTAAAACCCCCTGAAGGAATTGAAGGAGAGATCCTCCGTCTTGAGTATGATTCCGGCTTCTTGAGATGAATCAACTGGCTTTCTTCAAGTAAACCTCCACAAATCCGCCTCCTTTGGCCTAGCAAGACGCCCCTTGAAAATAGCCTTGGGCCCTCCTTTTTAGGTCATACTTAGGGTGTTTATATAGGCTTTGGAATGTTTTTCTTTGCCCCTAAGTATCCTAATCCGAGTGAAATTTCTCTTTGTCACGGCAGGGGCACGGCCATGGCACACGCCCGTGTAAATTGTGGGCAGGCCGTGTGGAGTCTGCTGATGAGGCACGGCCGTGTGGTCTTGGGCCCAGGCCGTGTCAATTTTGTGATGTGGCCCATTTGGCCCGTTTTAAGCCCGTTTCTTGTTCTTTTCATCCTCCGGTGCTTCCCTGAGTATAAAACATGAAAACAAAGGATTAAGAGCACCAAATAACATAAAATAAGGGATAATTCATCCAAAAGCATGCTAAATGTAGGCTTAAAATATGTTACTTTTACGGTTTATCAAATACCCCCACACTTAAGCTTTTGCTTGTCCTCAAGCAAAATTCTCAACTCATAATTAAAACGAACTTCCCTCAATTCATAATATTCTTCAATAATGTTTCATCATAATTCAAAGATAATTCATACATGGATAATTCAACTCAAAGAGTCCTAAAGATTCAAACAATCTAAGTCATACCTTTGTAGCACAAAACCTAGGTGTTTCCCTCATCTAAATAGTTGCCTCGATTCAAAATCGACAAGGATTGACATCCTCACTAAAGATTCACTCAAATCACTCGAGGTGTTTAAGGTTCAAGAAAAAGCACTCAAAAGTCAAACATGAAGAGTTAATCCCATAGGCTTGCATGAAAATCAAATCTCCACCACTATAATATGAGATGATACACAAATCAAAAGGTCTTTAATGTGGTTGTAATGAGGCTTGGGTTAAAGGTGTGGATAAAGGCTGAATTAGAAGGTTAGAGTCGAGATTGAATTGACAAATTACCTAACTAGAAACAATGAACTGAATATAAATAATTACATCAATTGAAAACTTGTAATAATAATACCACTACTAATACGAGCTTTTTTTTCAACAATTGGAATTTAGATGTGTAAGCTCACTTGATCACAGAACTAATAATGAATATACTTTGATTTGATTTTTTTTGAACAATTTATCACATCATAAATACATAATAAAGGATAAATTACTGGAATAAATATCATAGTTAGGCAACTGATCAAATCAAATCTCGATATAAGGGTAGTCAAGAAGGATGGTGATAATAAATACGAAGGGTTTTGGGTTAATATTAGTGGGTAAGTCAATAAAAAGGGTTGTTAGGATTCAATGGGGCTCACTAGGGGTTAATTATGAAGGTAGGTTTTTAGTGGAGTAAGTGGGTTAAATCCTAGGTGCATTTATCATTTCTGTATATCAAATCAAAGGTGTGGTCTCGACATGTATAATCGATGCAAGTTCTAGAATAACAACTCAATGTTGACACACTCATAATCAATAAAGTGAGCAAGAAAAGAATATATGCTCTATAAGGCTTAAAATCTCACACAAATTATGGGTAATTTGATGTCATTCTTGTAAATTTCAAATTTCAAAGTAATATTATTTCAAAGTAATATTTAAATTTAGGTAGACAACCTAGAAAAATTTTTAATTTTGTAAAATAGACCTATCATGCTTGATTCTCTAGTATCTTAAAGTATAAATCATCAATGCACAATTATCAATGACTTAATCCAAAACACATCAATAAAAATCATAAATCAGGGAAGTTTCATTCTAATCATAATATGAGAAACTTACTTTAGGACAAGGCATAATTCAGGGATTTTCAAATAATACTAAAAGTTTGGCACTTTTAAGATTCACCCCCCCACACTTAAGATGTACATTGCCCTCAATGTACAAAGATAGATAGAAATTTATAAAAGATAGGGAGAGATGAAACTTCCTGAATTTGGATGGATTCCTTGAGTTGGAGGTGTGGAAACTTGATTCGGAGGTGAAAGATAAGTTGGAGGAGGCGTCTCTGGTGGTGGTATGGGGGCTGCCCGCTATTACCGCGCTAGATGAAGAAATTGGGTAGCCCGTGAAGAAATAGCCAAGAAATTCAAAATAAACTATTTATTTATTTAGGGACAAGGAAGATAAAGAGAAGGAAAATAAATGCGACAAAAAAAGAAAATTAAAAACGAAATGGCCTCAAATATCCTTGGCTTGTCGAGTGGATGAAGCGGCCGGCATGAACTTTATGTAGATCGGTCTCCCACAGGGGAAGACTGTGCTAGGATCCTTTCGCTTCTTCGACATGGATATGGTGTACATCTAGAGTTTGGAAAAGGGCCAAGGAATGAGAATATGGAAGGGGGGTCTGAGAATGTATGGAGGAAGGGGAATGGGGAGTAGTTGAGAAGAGGGGGTGGTTTAAATAGAGTTTTGAGGTCTGGTACATCCCCACGCCCGTGTACCATGGGCGTGTTGGGTCACACGGCCGTATCACACGGCCGTGTTATGCTATGTTCGTTTCTCCCACGCCCATGTTCAGGTCGCCACGCCCGTGTATGATCTAACAGTGTCGACCACGACCGTATCACACGGTCGTGGTGTTTAGTTGGAGCCCGTGTGACTTCCCTTAGTGTCGGCCACGGCCATATCACACGACTGTGGCAATTTATAGTCGTCCGTGATCTGAGAATCTTTCGTCATTGGCTCGTACTACGCGCTATGTCGATGGGAGTCCGTAGTATCCACACGGCCACGCCACGGCGTGTGTAAGGCCGTGTGGTCTGGAAATCTGCACTTTGGTTAGTTTAAAATTAAATGCTGAAAAGGAAAAATAAAAGTAAAAATGTAAAAATTAATGGAGTTAGTACTTGGGTTGCCTCCCGAGAAGCGCTCGTTTAAATTCTTAAGCTAGACTTACCTCTCATTCGCCCAATCATGGTGGTTTGAAAAGTTGAACATCCTTCCTCATGCTATCTGCCTTATTATCAGTGTATAATTCAATTCGAGTAGCGTTTATTCTAAAAGTGCCAAATATAGGATTACTTACCTCGACTGTTCCGTATGGGAAAACATTGATTACCTTAAAAGGGATTTCTTTGTTTGTATTAGGGTCAGGAGGAGATATTCGAGGGTCTGCTTTATCTATCAATACCTAATCTTCAATTTTGAACTTGTCTGCTTCGTAGAGTAGCTTTGGTTCTGCTTCGTATATCCCTAATTTTTCATTGAAATGCGTCTTCCACTCGTCTAGATCATCGATCTGAATCCTTCGTTCCTCATGAGTTATTTTTTTGTTGGCACGGGGTATAGGATCGGGTTCAGTTGTGTTCTTTTGTGGTGCTTCCTGAAAAGAAGGGTTAACCGAATGGTTATCCATAGAATTTATTTTCTCACCTTGATTACTCGATGTTCTAGCCAAATCGAGAGCTTAGAGTGTGACTGTCTCATTACCTACACGAAGTATGAGTTCTCTTCCATCAATATCAATTTTAGCTCTGGCAGTTGCTAAAAATGGTCTTCCTAAGATTAAGGGGATACGAATTTTTCAACTTTTACGAGTACATCTTCAATTATACCCCTAGGAATTCTAACAGTTTTATCAGCTAATTGAATGCTTATCCTAATTTGTTTGGGTTTCCCTAGACCTAGTTGTTTAAACATTTTATAAGGCATGACATTTATGCTTGCCCCTAAATCAGCTAACGCATTATTAATAGATAAACTACCAATTAAGCATAGAATTGTAAAACTCCCTGGATCTTTTAATTTCCGTGGTAGTCTATTTTGCAATACTGCCAAGCACATTGCGTTTAGTTCCACATGTGATGCCTCGTCTATCCTTCGCTTTTTCCGTCAACAGCTCTTTTAAAAATTTTCTAGAATCTGGCATCTGCAAAAGAGCTTCAAGTAACGGTAAGTTAATATGTAATTTCTTTAAAATTTTAAGAAACTTACCGAACTGTTCCTCTGTGTCGTCTCTCCTTAATGCTTCGGGATATGGTATGCGAGGTTGGTACTCTTTAATTACCGGTTTTGGCTTATTATTACTTACCTCAACCTTACCTTCTCCGACCACATTCTCTTGCCTTGAATTGGGCTCGTCTAACCCTTCACTTTCTCGAGCCGTTATGGCTTGGATTTGCTTCTTTGGGTTAGTCTCGGTGTTGCTCAGTAGTCTTCTCTGTGGTCTCTCAGAGATCTGCTTAGCAAGTTTCCCGATTTGATCCTTGAGCTCCTGTGTCAATTTTTCAAGTTGATGTTTAAAGGATGTCTCTCTGATTCAAAACGTGTTTCGTGGTCGCCATGAATTTTGTCAAGATCTCCTCGAGGTTTGGCTTCTTTTCCTATGGGTAGGGCTGTTGTTGAAAATTCTGGGATGGTTGTTGCCTTTGATTCCCTTGACCACCCCATGAGAAATTGGGGTGATTCTTCCAACCTGGATTATAAGTATTACTATAAGGCTTATTTTGAGATCGGAAATTGTTACCCATATAGTTCATTTGTTCGCTCTCCATGCCCTGTCCGTAAGGTGGGTACTCAGGATTCGCCACGCCTCCACTTGTTTCGCACTGCATAACTGGTTGTACCTGCGAGGAACCGTAAACACCATCAATTTTTTATGTAACATCACTATCTGATTTGATAGCATGGTTACTGCGTCGAGGTTATAAACTCCGGCTACTTTTCTTGGCCTTGTCCTTGTGACTTGCCACTGATAGTTATTCAGTGACATCTCTTCTATAAACTCGTAAGCTGCTTCAGGAGTTTTGTTATTCAGAGTTTTTTTATTCAGGTTATAAACTGTTTGGCTTTATTCCTCAGAGAGAAGGGAAATAACCGAAGACGGATGGCATCGCCAGTAACACCATTTATCTTGAAAGTATCGTAAAATTCTAGGAAACTTGCCAAGTGATTATTTGGATCTTCATCCTGCAAACCATCAAACTGAACAAATTACTGTATCATCTGAATTGTGTTAGGTTTCAGTTCAAAATTATTTGCAGCAATAGTAGGTCTAACAATACTTGACTCAGTTCCTGTTAAATTAGGTTTAGCATAATCATACATAGTACTAGGAGCATTATTTTCAACCATCTCTGGAGGTAGTGGGTTATTTTCAGCCATCCCTTCAGTAGGATTGGTTTTGCCTTCTTGCTCTTTTTCTATGTAGTTTAAGCTTCGCCTTATTTCTCTACGATTTCTACGAACTGTTCTTTCAATATCACTGTCGTAAAGTAGGGGTCCTGTCGGGTTCCTTCTAGTCATAAACTAGAGGTACCTGAAAGGAGGAAATAACAAAAAAAGAAAATTTAGCAAAGTTAAAATAAAATAGGATATAAAAGTAAATTGCAAAATTAAAAAAAATGGCTAAAGTAATAAAAATTGAGCTTTCTTAATATTTTAGTTCCGCATGGCGCCAAAAACTTGATCATTGTGTTTATGCGACGTCAAAGTCTTCAAATTTATAATGAGAATTATCGAACCTGGAAACTAACTATGACAACGATTTGAGGCAAGCGCACCTATCGAACAGTAGTATAGTTAAGGCAAGACCGGAATGTCGAACCCAAAGGAACTAAAAGTACTAATACTAACTTTCTTTTTATTATCTAGCCTAAAATAAAGGAAATTTGTTGTTTAATCTAAATTAACTAATTATTAAACTAAAGACTCTAAGACAAAGAAGAATGAATTTGGGGAAAATACTTGTGGGAAAAGCCAATTGATAAAGACAATACCCAAGGAAGAATCCACCTAGACTTCACTTGTTATCTAACTCTGAACCAGACGATTTATTCATTTGACTTGATCCGTAAGATTCCCTAATGTATATTAAACCTCTCTCAAGCGAATAACGTCTAACCCTAGGTTGATTAATTGAAATCTCTTTCTAATTAAAACCCCTAGAATTGCATTAACTCGATATATGGAATCCCATATTAGGTTTCACCTAATCCGGAAAAATCTCGTCACCCTATCTCTAGGCGCGATCAACTCCGCTTAACTATGCTAGATCTACTCTTAGGCAGGGACTTTTGCTCCTCCACCTAAGCACATCAAACTTGAATCAATATCCCGGAAATATCAACACAAGAATTAAGAACACATAATTAAGAACAAGTCAAATATTTATCATATAGTTCAGCAAACGATAACAAGATTCATCTTAGGTTTCATCCCCCTCAGGTATATGAGGGTTTAGTTCATAACAATAAAAGAAAACATCTCAGAAGAAAAGATAAAACAAAACATAAGAAATCCCTAAAACCCCCAGAAGGAATTGAAGGAGAGATCCTCCGTCTTGAGTATGATTCCGGCTTCTTGAGATGAATCAACTGGCTTTCTTCAAGTAAACCTCCACAAATCTGCCTCCTTTGGCCTAGCAAGATGCCCCTTGACAACAGCCTTAGGCCCCCCTTTTTAGGTCATACTTAGGGTGTTTATATAGGCTTTGGAATGTGTTTCTTTGCCCCTAAGTATCCTAATCCGAGTGAAATTTCTCTTTGTCACGGCAGGGGCACGGCCATGGCACACGCCCGTGTAAATCGTGGGCAGGCCGTGTGGAGTCCGTTGATGAGGCACTCATTGTGTGGTCTTGGGCCCGGTGCCGTGTCGATTTCGTGATGTGGCCCATTTGGCCCGTTTTAAGCCCGTTTCTTGTTCTTTTCATCCTCTGGTGCTTCCCTGAGTATAAAACATGAAAACAAAGGATTAAGAGCACCAAATGACATAAAATAAGAGATAATTCATCCAAAAGCATGCTAAATGTGGGCTTAAAATATGTTACTTTTACGGTTTATCAGGTATTCAAATCATTTCTCAATTCAATCTCATTTCAATTCAAAACACACCTTTCAATTTAATCACAATTCAATTTAATACTTTTTTTCCACTTTCCAATCAATAAACGATTTAAATACTCAAACATATTTATACTTCATTTCAATTTCATTCATGTCAATAGTAATATTTACCTTATAATTTACTTACCATACATAAAAATTTACATATAACATTAACTAAATAGTAGTTTGAATTATAGTAATACAAACCCAAATTCGCGATTACTCCTCGATGATCTTCTCTTTTCCTTTCTTCGCGAATGCCTCGGGTGCAATATTAGCTACGAAAAATTAAGATAATTTCATAATCATTAATACACTACTAATTTATATCTAATTAATTAAATTTCTATTCAATTTTCTACTTTAATTTCAATTTAGTCTTAACTAAATTCACTTACTTTTCTATCTCAATTCATACTTTATTTCTACTCAAATTTCAACCAACCTTAGACATAACTATCTAAATTTCATCATAAAACCCTAATTTCGAAATTCTTGCAATTTAGCCCCTACTATGTAAAACTAATAGCTTCTTTTATAATTTAATCCTTTAATCAATTCTAACTAAAAATTCATTCAATTAAACCCCTAATTCAACAATTTGTTCAACATGAATCATGATCAAAAATCTAAGAACTTCCAAAATTTCAACTTAAATTCAACAAAAATTTATTCTAAAGCTTCTAAAACATCAAAATTAAAAGAAAATGGCTTAATTGACTTACCTATTAAAGCTTCAAACTTTAAAATCCTAGTTTTTCCTTTTATTTTTCTTTCTTTTCTTTTTCCTGCTCTGTTTCGAATTAGCTTCTGTTTCTATCATCTTTCCTTCCTTATTTCATTTATTTCTTTTATGTTTTATTTATTTATTAGTTTAATAATAATTATATAATATTATAACAAATATCTATTTAATAAACAATATATGTATTACAAATGTACATTATCATCACCCTACACTTGTCTTGATTTAATTTATTTTATTTGTTCTATATAATTTAATATTTTAATATAATAAAAATCTATTTACTTAAGTAAAAAATAATTAAATAAATTTATTACAAATGTATAAATATATGCATTACACTTGTATAATTTAATCACCATACATTTGTCTTTATTTTAATTTATTTCATAATATAATATCAATTTTAATAATAATAATAATAATAATAAATATCTAATATAAAACCATAATAATAAATAATGATAATAATAATTTAATATATTACTTATGCATAAAAATCTTTGATTTTTATGCATTTGTCGCCTCATTCTTTGTTAATGGCTTAATTGCTATTTTAGTCCCTTTTATTTTCTTTTAATCTATAATTAGACTTTTGCCCTTTATTCAATTTAGTCCTTTTTCCTAATTACTCTTAATTAAGCTAAATTCACTTAATAAAAACCTAATTAGACACACCACTAGACTCATAAATATTTTTAATAATTATTTATGAGTTTGATTTACTAAGACGGAGGCCCGATAATGTACTTTTCCGATGCCCGTGAATTTTGGGTCATTACAGGATCATAATACAAAAAGACAACTTATATTAGTAGACAAACCTAAACATGTCCTTAGTCTAATCGAAAATGAGCAAACCGGTTGAAAGACTAATATGTCGTCTATCAAGTCCAATTGGGGAGACGTTTTGTCTTGGGCACCGGAGCGGGTGACTCCCAGAAGATAAAGACATAGATGTGACTGACTGGACTGATAGTACATCGAATTAGACCCAAGAACAATAGATCCTGAATATGTTTATGGATTTATTCACTTGTGACATTCATAGTGTGGCATACCTAAATCCTAAGTGGATGACAAACTATGTATTCATGACTGTACACTTTTATGTAAGTAAAAGCCTGAGTTTGAATAGATAAGGAACAAAAATTTGGTGCATTGGGTGTACGACTTCTGCAATATGTAACATCATTCACAACAGTGAAATTCATAGCCTGAGACATGAGTAAATGATATCTTCTCATTGGCATTACATCATTGATGAAAAGTAAATGTGGCCACGGGTCGTTCATCTTTGTGATGAATGACTTGATTACTATTTGATAGTAATTGACTTTTTATGAAGGAATATGTAATAGTTACTATGAGGTAAAATAGAATCATATTGGGAGAGTGGATATTATCCCAAAGAGATTAAGGATATCCTATGAGGGTAACAAATTTATGACAAGGTCATTAGACGAGCACTAATCAAGTTGTTTTCGTAATGGTATGTTGTTGGGGAGAGCTCAGTCACGATACTATAGTGGAATGATTTTGTGACTAAATGATTTTATAATTAATAGGCGAAAAGTTGGAACTTAATTATAAATCATTTGAGCTTCAATTGCATATGTCCAATCGGTCTCTCCGTTAACTTGTTGAAACCATAAATGAATTGCGTGTTTGAATTGAAATGAACGCAATGAATAGAAATAGAGAAATGGAAAACATTCAGAAATTGTTATGGTTTTCTTCGAAATGGAGAAATGGAATCATTTAGAAATGAATATGGTTTTTTCACAATGGAAATGGAATTGGAAATGAGAGATGATTCATTTGCAAATATACATGGATTACTCAGAAATTATCAAAAGAATGAATTTGTGTTTTTGAGCTATTTTAGAGCCCGAAAATGAAAACAAACCATTCAGTCATAGAGAACAAGTTGAATTGTGAAATATTAAATATTTTTTCTCAGAAATTTTATCAAAGGTAAAGTCATCATAATTTTACTAGGGGTAAAATTGGGATAAGAAAAATTATTTAATATAAAATATTAAAGTTTATTTTGGAAAATAGAAAAACAGAATCGGATTGGATCAAATTACAAAGTACTTGGTCAAAAAGTCTGGGAAGTACTCGTAATTGGACCCGATGTGAGAGAGGCCTAGGATCCCCTCATGGAACATGTAGGGGGCGGCAACCCTAGTAGGAATATTAGGGGATGTTGTCCACCCTACTCCTATTCTAAGTAGGAAATTTTTTATCTATTTGAAATAAACATCTCTAATTCAAAAATGGTTCTACCTTCTCTCTCTATAAATAGATGGCACCGGTAAGGCTATTAAACAAAACTTTAAGATATTGTTACTCTATCGAAAAATAGAGAGAATATATTCTTATCTATTAAATTTATTTTTTCAGAATAACAATTCTGTCAGTTTCCATTTTAAAAGAGATTTTTCCTTTTCACCCTAAAGAGAAAATAAAACTTTTTCTAGTTCTGTATTTTGATTCAATTAGTTCAAGCCCACACTCGAAGCAGTTCATGGTACGAGAATAGTGAATAAGATCGTTTGGTTGAAAGTAAAAAATGACAAGGATCTGTCTATATAGAAACACAAGTACGATTTTGGTCTAGGGTTTTTTACTATAAATATCACAAACCATGTCGGTTCTTCAAAATTTTAATTTTTCACTATGCAAGAAAATCATTTTTAAACTGCATTTTTTCCAACAATATGTAGAAAGGGGTTAAAGTTAGCAGATCTAAACCAGCGGTGTCCCACTTATTTTTTTACAGATGATAGTTTGTGTAACGCCCCAAAATTTTAATTTTTGATTTCGTGTATGTGTGACGCACAATGTCTATCTGCTTCAATGGTTATGTGTTCTGGGTGTGTGTTTGAGGTCCCAAGTTCAAGCCTTACTTGGGCAAATTTTGACATTTTTATAAATAAAGCCTTAACCTTGTGCAAAGGGCTTAAGTTTAATTGTTGGTAAGTTTATATCAGAATGGGCCTGCTGGTCTGGTGGTTAAGTGGATGTTGGAGTGTTAGAGGTCCTGTGTTCAATTCTCTGTGATGGCGTGGAGACAGTATTTTTATTCCAATTTCGGCTAAGAGTTGTGTTGGGTTAAAATTCTGAGTAGTTGTGTTTTAGTGGGTTAATAGGGAGTGATTTTAAGAGATAATTGGAGAGAGGTTATCAGAAAATAATCTGATTATCTTTTTTTTACAAAAAACAAAGTAGAGTTTCGGTTTTCTCTCCAATTCCCCAATTTTTTTCTAACGTTTTCTTCTTCTTCTTCTTTTCCCTCCTCTGTCGATCCTTTCCCCTAGTTGCTGCCAAAATTTCCATTATTTTTTCCCCTTCCATTTCTTTCTCTCTTTTTTCCAATTGATTCGGTTGTTCATCGTTGGTTGCGCGTGTTCGGTAAGTAACGGTTTTGCCTATTCTTAATCGTTCTTGGTTAATCTCTAAAAGGAGTATTCCTTTTTGGTGTTTAGGAGTTAATCAAGGGGCTGGTGGTTTTGAATCGACGCTGTGATTGTGCGAAGTCGTGGTTACTCAAGCAAGGTAAGGGTTTTTCTAGGTTTTAGTGGAGTTCCTTCCGAAATTGGTTGATTAAAAACGAATTAAGTGATTAATCTGGAGATATGTTGGTCAATTTTTAGGTTCTGGAGGCTTAGGAGTGCTTACGCATCAGAAACGATACCAGGTGTGTACCCGAAACGTAGAAAACGGGATTTAGCGAAAAGCCAAAATTTCTTGCTGTCGAGAAATAAGAGAAATAAGAGAAAATGATGCGAAAAATTGTAGAGAAAGGAAATAAGGGTGTTATAAACTTGGAAATCAACATTTTGCACCAAAATAGTTTTGGACAGCAGCAGTAGTCTAATTTTGAAAAATAATCAAAAATAGTGGAAATTGAGTTAGAGCTTGAATAAAATATGAAATTAAATTTTATTGAGTCTAGTTTTTCATGCAAGAAAAAGTGTAAGAATGGAATTGTAAATCATGAGATATAATAAATTTTGTGAGACAAGGTCAGAATGATTTGGTTCCCCCTGCTCGACTTAGGAAAATCATCAAAAATTGTAAAAAAATAATTAAGGGCTTAAATTTATATTTTTAAATCCTTAATGAGTCTATTTTCAATAGAAACAAACGGAAACATCATCTAAATTCCGTACTAAGAGATAATAATTTTTAGTAAAGAAAGGATGAAGCTGTCAAACAGCAGAATAGGGATAACTTTAAAGATTTTACTGTACCTATTTGATAAACTATAAATTATAAAAATTTTATGGTAGAAAGGAATTTGAGTCTAGTTTCAAAAAATCAAGCGGATCTTAATTTGAAATTCTGTAGCTCAAGATATAAATAATTTAGTGATGATGACTCAAGTAGATAGCTTTGAATGAAAATATAAGTAAATAGTGAAAACATATATGAGTATTGAGCTAGCATGAGTTACTTTAAAAATGGATCACACGGCCGAGGCCAATTTGGACCGAGTGGGCCACACGGGCGTGTGGGCCCATTTTTACCGAAATGTTTTTTTAAGGTTTCACGGGTCGTCCAAGTCGACTGTGAACCTACTGTAGGGTCGGTAAGCGCTACTTAGACCCCTAAATGTGTAAAATTGAATGAATGATATCTGTACTGGGCATGTTAATATTTGAACTGAATATATGTACTTGAAATTGCATAATAGCATGTCATCCATTGTGTGTTGCATTGCATTGGGTTGGGGTTGTTATTCGGAGGAAGTGTACTAAAAGGCTTTAAGCCTAATTTTTCTCGTGACTCAACCGCAACCATCAGACAGCCGCATTTGGTACTAATTAGAGTGTAGGGATGGGTGGGTTGATTATATCCCCACATGGAGTGTAGGTTGACGGAGATGGTGTGTAGAGGCTAGTTGGGTAGGATTTGTAACAGTCTGGTTTAGACCCTAGTTAAAATGGTGGTTTTGGGACCACAAATCCGAGTCAAAAAATTATTTTAATATTATTTTTTGTGCATCCATTATGTGATTTAGCATATGTGAAAGTTTCGTGAATTAATTTATATGTTTGTGTGCTTAATTTGATAAAAGGACTAAATTGTGTTAAATGAAAAATTAGCATGCCATGTGTTAAAAGTACCTTTGTGCTATGTCTTTATAAATGTAGTGGCCTTATGAAGTAATTAAACCATTATATATGGTAATGGACATAAATGGCCTTAATGTATATAAGTTTTATATGTTAATTAAAAGGCTAATTTAGTAAATGATTTAATAAGGTTATTATTATAACAAAAGCTTATAATGAAGCCATTATCATCATCTTATAACCGAAATAACAAGAAAAAGAAAGAAAGAAAAACCAAGCTTCATTCGGCACTTGCAAGTCTTGATTAAGGTATGATAGTTGTTCGGTTTTTGATAATTTCTACGTTTTTGAGATCGTTGCTTAGTATATTATCAAGCCCATGCCTTAATTTTGGAATTTAATGATGATTTTGAAATGTTCCATTGATGAATGCTTGAGTTTTGTGATAGTTGATGATGAAATATGAAATATATGTGTTAGATTAACATGTTTTGTCTTTGGATTTTTAATGAATTTGAGTAATTTGGACTAAATTGTGAAAATAATATTTTGAGGGATTAAATTGTGAAATAAATGAAATGTCTGGACTTATATGAAGCATGTGAATATTTGTCTAAGCATGGGTACAAAGAAATTATGTGTATTTTGTGATTTTGTGAAATAGGGACTTAAATGTTAAAATGTGAAAATAGGGGGCTAAATTGTAAAATGCCCTAAATGTGTGTTTTTGGATTTAATTGAATGATTTGGTGAATAAATGGGTTAAATTTGAATATGTATAGATCAAGAACCAAAGAAAACGGATTTAGACCGAGGGAAGTCGAAAGTGATCGAGTAGTCGTTTCTATCCGTTCATATCCGTGCATGGTAAGTCTATATACAAATAAATGTATTTGAGTTGATTTATCCATGTTCATATATTATTGAATTGTAATGAATGGCTTTGGAAGATATACATGTGAAAACCGAGAAAGTATCAACAATATGTCAATGTCCGAAAAGTCCCATACGAACCTTAGGAATAGATAGGATTAATATGTCATGACATAGGGTTCGATATGTGATATCGTGTAAGACCACATCTGGGACGTTGGCGTCGATTTGAGAATTACGTATAAGACCATGTCAAGGGCATTGGCATCGTAAATGATTTCGTGTAAGACCATGTCTGAGACAGTGGCATCGATATTTGATTACATGTAAGACCACGTCTGGGACGATGGCATTGTACGAGTATTTCGAGTTATCCGAGTATCCTATTTGATTCCAAATGGTTTAACGGGCAATTCTAAGAAATAAAAGACTATGCGAAATGTGTAACCGATTCAGGTACGTTTGAAATATACTTTATGTTTGAGTATGAAAAGTAAGTATATGTGAATTTGCAAAAGTGAGATATGTGCATAGAATTGTTGAGACAAAATGAGATATTTGTATGAATGTGCTATAATCTAATGAGATACATGGAGATGTGAATTGTTGTCAAACAAATGGTTAGATACCTTTGAGCTAAAGAATATATGTGAATATGCTATTGAGATATGCTAAAGTTCTTGTAATTGAAATGGTTATAAATGTTTTACATGATAAGTTTATTTGTATATGGCTTACTAAGCTTTTGAAAGCTTACTTGTGTGTGTTTGCATTGTTTTATAGATCGTTAAAGCTACGGAAGGCTCGGGGATCGTCGAGGATCATCACCACACTATCAAAACATATTTTGGTACCTTTTGAATGTGTACATATTTTAAGTATGTCATGTATAAACTAGTTGAGTTAGATGATGTTTTGAGATGTATATATAAGCCATGAGATATGGCTTGTTAATGAATTTGAATATGGTAACTTTTTAATCTATGTTTTGTGATGCAAAGTTGGTATCTTTATGATGAAAGGTTGGCATATTGAGTTGGTAAGTTTTAGATGAATTTTACATAGAAATGTTTGAGATTGATATGAGACAAATTGTGTAAAGGTTAATATATTTGATATACTTATGAATGGTTTGAAAAGATGGTCATCTTTGGTATGATTTGGTTGCAATTTGAAAGTATAAAATGTGTTTGTTTGAGATGTAGGTTGGACCCTAAAATGGGTGGCAAATTGGCCTTGAAAATGGCCTATATTTGCCCACACGGTTGAGCACACGGGCGTGTGGCTCGACCGTGTCATTTGAGTTTGTAATTCAAAATAAGTCAATTTTGACCACGGGGTGAGGCACACGGGCGTGTCCTTGGCCGTGTGGACAAGTCAGTATGTATGCCCTGTTTTGCCACGGCTTAGACACACGGGTGTGTCTGAGGCCGTGTGCCTCACACGGCCTGCCCACACGGGCGTGTGACCTCTGTAACTTTGAAAAATGTTAAGTTTTTAGAAAATTTTGTATGTGTTTGGTTTAGTCCCGACCCCATTCCAATGCATGTTTAAGGTCTCGTAGACCTCATTAAGGGACTATATGCTTGAATTTTGCTATGGTATGACGATCATATACTTTATGATGTGAAATGTTCGTAAAAGTTTTCGGTTTGTCCGGTAATGCCTCTTAGCCCTAGACCGGCGATGGTTATGGGTTAGCGGTGTTACAATTTTGCTACTGCATAACTATTACTGCTACTGATACTGTGATGGGCTAAGGCCCTACTGCATTTTGACACTGTACTGAGATGGGCTAAGGCCCAAACTATCACTCATACTGAAAAGAGCTTAGGCCCAAGACTGTTCAACCGTGCACTGTGAATACTGATTGTTTGTTTGTTTCTACGGAATTACACACTGAGTTTACGTAAACTCACTCTTTTTGTTTAATGTGCACAGGTAATCCCCAGACTTAGACGGACCGGTGCGACGGAGGGCTCAGCGGTGACCACAGTAATTTTTAGACTTCATGGTTTTCAATTTACGATTTATGATTTGATTATTATTGATTATTTGGGTTGTAATTTAAGGACCCTCTAGGACTTTGGTTTTAAATTTGGGTTTTATTTATATATTTTACTTTATGGATTTATACCTGTTGGTCGTAGGAAATTCGGTTTTCAAAAAAAAAGTTAAAGTATTTTTTAAACGCATGATCACCTAGATTGATTTATTAAAGCTTTCGCAACGAGGGATGTTTCAAAACAAATGTTTTAAATGAATAAAGACGACTTCCTAAATTCTAAAAAAGGTTTACGAAAGATAATAACATGGAATGTTTTCATCGTAATAACGAGGTTTCAAAAACACTATCGTGTGACATTGCTAGACATGGCCATAACGTCTAGGCCGGGTTTGGGGGTGTTACATTTAGTGGTATCAGAGCCAGTTACAAAACTCGACTATGGATTATGGGTTTTATAAAAAATGGGCTTTCGAAAAATTGATTGATTTCCAAATGATTTGAAATGTTTTTACTGAGTAAGTGGTACACTAAGTCTCCGGCGCCGGTCCTGTAAGCATTCTAAACTGTGATTTGTTTTAAACTGCAACTGTTATGGATAGTATATTCTAAAACTACTATAGGTAGTAAATCAGATCAAAACACTCTAGTTAGTGTATACTGAAAATTGTAGAGAAAGTGAAAAGCGTAGAAAAGCATCGCGATTTACTAAAATGAACTCGAATAATCGTCTCATTTACATAAAACATTTGTTATAAATAGTGGAACTGTAACTAATTCATAAAACTGTTAATACAGATAAACGTGATTAGACAATGAGCGCACGAGGTACCCGCGGACGGGGTACTAGAGGTCGATATAGAGGCCGCAGAGGAGCTCGAGCTGAGTCCTCTTCATTGGGTAGCATACTAAATTTGGATACGAGTGAGACGCCAGTGTCACCTGCTACTGAGACTGGGTCTCAAGATTGCATGGCTGGGAACGACGCATTGTCCCAGGCTATGCTAAAGATTTTGGAGAGGGTCGCTAGGCCCAATACTGGAACTAGGGGCCGAGAGTCGGTTACGGAACGACTCCGGTCATGGAGCTGAGCTTTTCAGGGGTGTCACTTGAGTTGCCCCTAATGTGACCAAGTACTGGATTGAGGCCACGGAGAGGATTATGGATGATTTATATTGCACCCCTGAGCAGAAATTAAAGGGTGCAGTCTCACTGCTGCAGGATGAGGCTTATCAGTGGTGGCTTACTGTTAAGGAGGGCACTCAGCCCGAACGTCTGACCTGGGAGTTTTTTAAGACCGCCTTCCAGGGAAATATGTGGAAGCCAGTTATGTGGACGCTTGTAGGAGGGAGTTTCGAACCGCACGGGAGGTTGATCGATGGCTAGAGAGTATGAGGCCGAAGTTTACGAGGCCCGAGCCGCTATGCGTGAGGTATGGTGGCATCGGAGTATGAGCGATGTGTGCATTTTGAGGATGGCCTTAGGGATAACTTGAAGGTTCTGATAGCTCCGCAGAGGGAGCGAGATTTTTCTGTCTTGGTCGAGAAGGCAAAGATCGCCAAGAAGGTTAAGCGCACTGAGCGCCAAAACCACGATAGAGAGAGGTAGGAATAAGAGGGATTCAGAGCCCTCGAGTTCTGTACATAGGCCTAAGAAAAAGGCCAAAGCTAATGGGCCAAGGAGAGATGGGCTAGTTAGATCTGGGCCCTCTGTTGCTACTACTGGACTGCAGCCGTGTGTTGATTGTGGTAGACGCCACCAGGGCGAGTGTTGGAGGAGGACTAGGTTGTGTCTAAGGTGTGGATCATTGGATTACCGTATCAGGGAGTGTCCACTGAAGGCTGATCAGATGCAAGCTCTGAATACTGGTACTGCACAGCCACAGAGGGTAGTGAAGCTATAACATCCCGATTTAGGGCCTAGTTGGAATAGTGGTGCGAGACCACAAATTCGAGGTATATGTATGATTTTTAAGGTTTATGCTATGCTTGCATGTTAGTGTGAAAGTTTCATGAAGCAATTTTGTTAAATTGTGGTTGAATTGTCCATAAGGACTAAATTGCAAAACTTGCAAAATGTGAGATTCTAGAAGCTAATTGTATGAAATAACTTTGGATTATCAATTAAAGGTCCTTAAATAGTAATTTTTCCTAAATTCTAATTTTTGGACAAAAATGGGCATGAGTGCATGATATTGGAAAGTTTAGTGAGAATGGGCATTTTGGTCATTTAACAATTAAATGATTAAAAAGGGGAAAAGATGACAAAATTTCATTCATCTTCTTCTCCAAGCTACCGAAAATTTCAAGAAGTCATTGTTAGGGCTCTTCAATTTTTCAAGCTTGCTAGTAAGTGCATCCAAGCCCCGTTTTTTATATTCTTCGTATTTTTGAAGTCCTGGTAACATGAGTAAGCTATTTTTAGCTATATGTTGAGCTAGGATTGATGTTCAAAAATGTACCCACGTATGACATACATGTATTTTGATGTTTTATGGAAGAATATGAAAGCTTGATGTAGTAGAAACATCTTTTGCTAAGTGAATTCCATGAAAATTGCATGTAGGGACTAGTTTGTGAAAGTCTTGAGATTGGTCATACATGAGTGATTTAGTGAGAATTGATGATTGCTTTAGTTGAGTAAATGATTCGGTTAAGCATAAAAGGCTAGAAAGTTGAATGAAAATCACTTTACGAGCCTTGGGACAAAAGTGTAAATATGAGAAAGTTTAGGGGCAAAATGGTAATTTTGCTAAAGCATGAGATAAGGGTCAATTTAGTCAATGTGTGTATTTAACAGGTTGATTTATCATTTTAGATCAAGAAAGACGAAGCCCGGATCATAACCGAGGCAAGGGTAAGGTCGTGGACTAAATTGCACATCTCCATACTTTTTTAGTATCGAGGTAAGTTTACGTATAAACGATGCATTTATGCGTATACATTATTAATGCTAGCTAGTGTGTAGCATGATTGAGAACTTATTCGATTCTAGTGGAATGAATGAGATAGTAGTTGTGAATGGATGAATGTATTACAAAGTAGACATGTGAATGTGTAGTGATAATGCTTGATGGTGGGCTAAGTGCGATACCACCTTGATACTTAACAATGATGGGCTGTGTGCGATACTATTGTTAAGCATATCATTTAGTGAGCTATGTGCGGAATCACTATGATTATCCTTTGTGGTAGGCTATGTGCGATACTACCTTATGATCTGATTGTGGTGGGCTAAGTGCGAAACCACCGAGTAATTTAGCTGTGTGGATGTATTATTGAGAAATAACGATGTGTTGTATTTTGAGTAAATGTGATATTGAGTGCAGGGGTGCATGACAATGATTATGAGTATGTGACTCATGATGTGTTGGAGATGTGGTAAGGGATAGAAAGAGTAAGCATAGTGGTGGATGTGAATTACATAAGTTAGTATAATGCTAATTGTTGTTTAGCTTATACTAGAATGCTTAAATTGTTTATGTGTAAACTTACTAAGCTCAAAGCTTACTCCTTTCTTTTCCCTTTTCTTATAGAGAAAAAGGATTGAATCGTGATACGCGGATTAATCGGAAGATCGCCCACACTATCAGCACACTCTAGTACATTGGACTTAATGTTTTGTATATGGCATGTATAGAGGCTAGACAAGTTAGTGAGTTTTGTTGTAATGGCTAAGATGTGTTGGCCTTTCGATGGATAATCTATTTTGTATAATGTCATGGTTGTTGGCTAACTTATTATATGAAAAGATGTAGTTATCCATGTAAGATTTTGTTACAAGATGAGTTGATTGTGGATGAGTTGAATGTATACATGTTGTATGAGTTAGAAGGGTGAGAAGAGCTTAGTAAATAGCTTTGTTCTTGTCCATGTGGATAGACACACGGGCATGTGTCTAGGCCATGTGTGACACACGGCCAGCCCACGGGCGTGTGACTTGGCCGTGTCACTTTGGCAGATTCGAGTGTTATAGGGGCTAGCCACACGGGCGTGTGTCTAGGCTTTAGGCCGTGTAAAGTAGTCAGTGCTCACCACGGGTGGAGAGCACGGGCGTGTGCCCTAGCCGTGGGACATTGGCAGAATGCTTGGATTTTCATACACGGGATGGGGGCATGGGTGTGTGTGACCTCCACGGGCGTGTCTAATCTTACACGGGCGTGTGGTCCCTGTATAGATGGAAAAATTTTAAATTCGTAAGAGTTTCCGATATGGTCTCGAGAGCCCTCATGTGTATGAATGAGGCCTCGTAAGTCGAGAATAAGGTTATTGTGGTGACTTAAGGAGAATAGTCACGTTGAGCCTAAGTGGCGATCAAGTGGTTTTACTCCGGTAATGCCTCGAACCCGGTTCCGACGTAGAATACGGGTAAGGGGTGTTACATTTAGTGGTATCAGAGCTATGTTTTAGTCGATTCTAGGACTACCGTAGCGGGTGTAAAGGTCTAGCTATACATGCCATAAGTGTACAATGATAGTGTGGTGGTTTTCGATGATTTTAAACCTTGTTTTATATAGTATATGGATCCCGATCAATCGATCACTGATGAAGCGACTAGTAATCTTGCGCCGCTCTGCGCATGAAGGAACCTTTGTTGAGAGTGGACCCGAGGTTGGGGTCAAGGGAAGAGGCTCGGGAAGCCTTTCTCCGGATGATGAGTAATCTGGTACTCGGATTATGTTCGAGTGAACCCTAATGGTCCACCTCCTCCACCTCCTCCTATACCTCAGCCAATTCCAGTAGCTCCTCAAGGTATTGATGTAGTGAGGATATCGAAACCCCGGTGGATAAGATTAGGAAACACGGGTGAGGAGTTTAGAGCTAAGGTAGTTGATGACCCGAGAGGGCGAGTTCAGCTAGAGAACTCAATGAGAGTATTCGATGAACTCTCTTGTACACCTGAAGAGAACCTGAAGTGTGCCGTATCTTTGCTGAGGGACTCGGCATACCATTGGTGGAAGACGTTGACATCAGTAGTCCCAAAAGAGCGGGTGACGTGGAACTTCTTTCTGGAAGAGTTCCGAAAGAAGTATATAAGTTAGCGGTTTACTGACCGAAACGGAAGGAATTCCTTGAGTTGAAACAAGGAAGAATGTCAGTAGCAGAATATGAGCGCAAATTTGTTAGGCTTAGCAAGTACGCGCAAGAATATGTGTCGACGGAGACTGTTTTGTGTAAAAGGTTCGAAGATGGACTGAATGAGGATATCAAACTCCTAGTTGGTATTTTTGAGTTGAAAGAGTTTGTTGTGTTGGTTGAAAGGGCAAGTAAGGCCGAGGAATTGAGTAAGGAAAAGAGAAGGGCTGTGAGTGAAGCCCGAGATGCGAGAAAACGACCGATGGGAAAATCATATCAAGCCTTGTTGAAAAGATCCAAAGAAGTGAATCCTCGGACGACAACATCAGTGGGATATTCACATCGAGACTTGGACAACACTCGTTCGGGTGAGAGAGTCCAAGCCACCTCGATGAAAAGTGTTGGCAATCCAGAAGAACAAACCGGTGTCCAAGTTGTGGTAGGTATCATGGGAGAGTGTTGGGGAAACAACCGAAGTTGTTATAAGTGTGGTTCCCCCGACCATTTTATCCGAAATTGCCCCGAGAGGGATGACAAGGAAGAGAAGCAAAAGACAAGACCTAGCGATGTGTCTGCAAGGGGTAGACCACCAAGGAACCCGAGAGGTGGGACTAGTGGTAGAGGTGCGTCCAGAGACTCTGCTGTGAGACCGGAGGGTCGGGCACCTACGAGGACGTATGCCATTCGCGCTCGCGAAGAGGCATCATCCCCAGAAGTGATAACGGATACTTTTTTTTTGACACCTTTGTTATTGCTTTAATAGATCCAGGGTCTACTCATTCTTATATTTGCATGAGATTGGCATCTAGTTTGAGTATGACCGTTGAGTTTACGGATATTGTGGTTAAGGTGTCAAACCCGTTAGGTAAGCATGTGGTAGTGGACAAGGTGTCTAAGAATTGTCCTTTGATGATTAAGAGTCATTGCTTTCCGGCAAACCTTATGTTGTTGCCGTTCGATGAGTTTGACTTAATCCTTGGCATGGATTGGTTGACTACCCATAGTGTCCTAGTGAACTGTGGTAGTAAGTTTATTGAATTGAAGTGTGAGAGCGGAGATGTTATTCGGGTTGAATCAGGTGGATTGGATAGTCTACCAATGATGATTTCTTCCCTAGTGGCAGATAAATGTTTGAGAAAAGGGTGTGAGTCCTATCTCGCCTTTGTTTTGAATACTCAAGAGGTTGGAGTAAAGTTTGATATAGTGCTAGTGGTATGTGAGTATCCGGATGTATTCCCGGAAGAGTTACCCGGATTACCTCCAGTGAGAGAGGTCGAGTTTGGGATTGAGTTAGTTCCGGGAACGACACCTATTTCAATTGCTCCGTATAGGATGGCATCTTTAGAGTTGAAAGAACTGAAGGTTCAGTTGCAAGAGTTGACAGGTAAGGGTTTTACAAGACCGAGCTACTCACCGTGGGGTGCTCCGGTACTATTTGTATCAGGTGATGGTGTCAGAGTTGACCCGAGTAAGATATCAGCTGTTGTGGACTAGAAACAGCTGAGGAACGTGTCAGAAGTCAGAAGCTTCTTGGGATTGGTAGGATATTACAGACATTTTGTAAAGGGGTTCTCTATGATTGCTACCCCGACGATGAAACTGTTGCATAAGGATGTCAAGTTTGAATGGACTGAGACATGTCAATATAGTTTCGAGAGATTGAAAGCCTTGTTGACTGAGGCACACGTTTTGGTTCAACCAGAATCGGGGAAAGAGTTCGTGGTTTTCAGTGACGCGTCGTTTAATGGTCTCGGGTACGTGTTGATGCAAGAGGGTAAGGTAGTCACTTACGCCTCGAGGCAGTTAAAACCGTATGAGAAGAATTATTCGACTCATGATTTGGAGTTGGCTGCGATTATTTTCGTGTTAAAGATTTGGCGACATTATTTATATGGTGAGAAGAGTCGAATATTTACGGATCACAAGAGTTTGAAGCATTTGATGGATCAAAAGGATTTAAATTTACGACAGAGGCGGTGGCTCGAGTTATTGAAAGACTATGAGTTAGTCATTGATTACCACCCGGGAAAAGCGAATGTGGTTGCGGATTCCCTGAATAGGAAATCCTTGTATGCTCTAAGAGTTTTAAGCACGAATTTAGCATTGTCTGATGATGGTGCTATTTTGGCAGAGTTGAGAGCTAAGCCACTATTTGTTCAACAAATATGTGAGGCTCAGAGAAATGACAATGAGATACAAGCTAAGAGAGCTAAGAATGGATCAGAAAGTGATTCTGATTTTCGAGTGGGCTCGAATGGTTGTTTGATGTACCGTGACAGAATTTGTGTACCTAGAAATGAAGAGTTGATCCGAAAGGTTTTGCATGAGGCACATAGTGGTTATTTGTCAATACACCCGTGCAAGATTTAAAATGTACAACTACTTGAGGAAGTTTTATTGGTGGCCTGGTATGAAAAGAGATATCTCTGAGTTCGTGACAAAGTGTCTGATTTGTCAACAAGTGAAAGCTGAGCATCAAGTGCCTTCGGGATTGCTTCAGCCAGTGATGGTTCTCGAATGGAAATGGGATCGGATTACCATGGATTTTGTGACGGGGTTGCCTATGACTCCGAAAAAGAAAGATGTTGTGTGGGTTGTTGTGGATAGATTGACAAAGTCGGCTCATTTTATTTCGGTGCGTGTTAATTATTCACTGGACAAGTTAGCCGAATTGTATGTTGCAGAGATAGTGAGGTTACATGGTGTGCCTGTGCCTATAATATCGGATAGAGATCCGAGGTTTACTTCGAGGTTTTAGAAGAAGTTGCAAGAGGCTTTGGGTACAAAGTTGAACTTTAGTACCGCATTCCATCCACAAACAGATGGTCAGTCTGAAAGGGTGATTCAAGTTCTCGAAGATATGCTTCGATGCTGTGTGTTAGAATTCGAATGTAGTTGGGAGAGGTATCTACCTTTGGTCGAGTTTGCCTACAGCAATAGTTATCAGTCGAGTATACAGATGGCACCGTATGAAGCTTTGTATGGTCGTAAGTGTCGGACTCCTCTGTATTGGACTGAGCTTAGTGAGAACCGAATCCATGGGGTCGATCTAATAAAAGAGACTGAGGAAAAGGTAAAAGTAATCCGTAATAGTCTGAAAGTTGCTTTGGACCGAAAAAAGTCGTACAAGGATTTGAAAAGAAAAGAAATTGAGTTTGAGGTGGGTGACAATGTGTTTTTAAAAGTGTCCCCGTGGAAGAAAATCATGAGATTCAGACGAAAGGGGAAGTTGAGTCCGAGATTCATAGGGCCGTATGAGATTACAGATAGAGTTGGGCCAGTAGCATACTGGTTGGCTTTACCGGTAGAATTGGACAAGATCCATAACATGTTTCATGTGTTGATGTTGCGACGATATCACTCCGATTCTTCGCATGTAATTCTTTCAATGGGAATTGAGATCAGACCGGATATGTCTTATGAAGAGGAGCCGATTAAGATCTTGGCTCGAGAAGTGAAACAGTTGAGGAATAAGAGCATATCCCTAATGAAACTGTTATGGCAGAAACACGGTGTGGAAGAGGCTACGTGGGAACTGGAAGAAAGCATGAGAGAGCAACACCCAAACCTCTTTACTGGTAAGATTTTCGAGGGCGAAAATCTCTAAAGGGGGGAGAGTTGTAACATTTCGATTTAGGGCCTAGTTGGAATAGTGGTGTGAGACCACAAATTCGAGGTATATGTATGAGTTTTGAGGTTTATGCTATGCTTGCATGTTAGTGTGAAAGTTTCATGAAGCAATTTTGTTAAATTGCGGTTGAATTGTCCAAAAGGACTAAATTGCAAAAGTTGCAAAATGTGAGATTCTAGAAGCTAATTGTATGAAATAGCTTTGGATTATCAATTAGAGGTCCTTAAATAGTAATTTTCCCAAATTCTAATTTTTGGACAAAAATAGGCATAAGTGCATGATATTGGAAAGTTTAGTGAGAATGGGCATTTTGGTCATTTAATAATTAAATGATTAAAAAGGGGAAAAGATGACAAAATTTCATTCATCTTCTTCTCCAAGCTGCCGAAAATTTCAAGAAGTCATTGTTAGGGCTCTTCAATTTTTCAAGCTTGCTAGTAAGTGCATCCAAGCCCCGTTTTTTATATTCTTCATATTTTTGAAGTCCTAGTAACATGAGTAAGCTATTTTTAGCTATATGTTGAGCTAGGATTGATGTTCAAAAATGTACCCATGTATGACATGCATGTATTTTGATGTTTTATGGAAGAATATGAAAGCTTGATGTAGTAGAAACATCTTTTGCTAAGTGAATTCCATGAAAAATGCATGTATGGACTAGTTTGTGAAAGTCTTGAGATTGGTCATACATGAGTGATTTAGTGAGAATTGATGATTGCTTTAGTTGAGTAAATGATTCGGCTAAGCATGAAAGGCTAGAAAGTTGAATGAAAATCACTTTACGAGCGTTGGGAAAAAAGTGTAAATATGAGAAAGTTTAGGGGTAAAATGGTAATTTTGCTAAAGCATGAGATAAGGGTCAATTTAGTCAATGTGTGTATTGAATGGGTTGATTTATCATTTTAGATCAAGAAAGACGAAGCCTGGATCATAACCGAGGCAAGGGCAAGGTCGTGGACTAAATTGCACATCTTCATACTTTTTGAGTATCGAGGTAAGTTTACGTATAAACGATGCATTTATGCGTATACATTGTTAATGCTAGCTAGTGTGTAGCATGATTGAGAACTTATTCGATTCTAGTGGAATGAATGAGATAGTAGTTGTGAATGGATGAATGTATTACAAAGTAGACATGTGAATGATTAGTGATAATGCTTGATGGTGGGCTAAGTGCGATACCACCTTGATACTTAGCAATGATGGGTTGTATGCGATACTATTGTTAAGCATATCATTTAGTGAGCTATGTGCGGAATCACTATGATTATCCTTTGTGGTAGGCTATATGCGATACTACCTTATGATCTGATTGTGGTGGGCTAAGTGGGAAACCACCGAGTAATTTAGCTGTGTGGATGTATTATTGAGAAATAATGATGTGTTGTATTTTGAGTAAATGTGATATTGAGTGCAGGGGTGCATGACAATGATTATGAGTATGTGACTCATGATGTGTTGGAGATGTGGTAAGGGATAGAAAGAGTAAGCATAGTGGTGGATGTGAATTACATAAGTTAGTAAATGCTAATTGTTGTTTAGCTTATACTACAATGCTTAAATTGTTTATGTGTAAACTTACTAAGCTCAAAGCTTACCCCTTTCTTTTCCCTTGTCTTATAGAGAAAAAGGATTAAATCGTGATACGCGGATTAATCGGAAGATTGCCCACACTCTCAGCACACTCTGGTACATTGGACTTAATGTTTTGTATATGGCATGTATAGAGGCTAGACAAGTTAGTGAGTTTTGTTGTAATGGCTAAGATGTGTTGGCCTTTAGATGGATAATCTATTTTGTATAATGCCATGGTTGTTGGCTAACTTATTATATGAAAAGATGTAGTTATCCATGTAAGATTTTGTTACAATATGAGTTGATTGTGGATGAGTTGAATGTATACATGTTGTATGAGTTAGAAGGGTGAGAAGAGCTTAGCAAATAGCTTTGTTCTTGTCCATGTGGATAGACACACGGGCATGTGTCTAGGCCATGTGTGACACACGGCCAGCCCACGGGCGTGTGACTTGGTCGTGTCACTTTGGCAGATTCGAGTGTTATAGGCCACGGGCTAGCCACGCGGGCGTGTGTCGAGGCTTTAGGCCGTGTAAAGTAGTCAGTGCTCACCACGGGTGGAAAGCACGGGCGTGTGCCCTAGCCATGGGACATTGGCAGGATGCTTGGGTTTTCATGCACGGGATAGGGGCATGGGCGTGTGTGACCTCCACGGGCGTGTCTAATCTTACACGGGCGTGTGGTCCCTATATAGATGGAAAAATTTTAAATTCGTAAGAGTTTTCGATATGTTCTCGAGAGCCCTCATGTGTATGAATGAGGCCTCGTAAGTCAAGAATAAGGTTGTTGTGGTGACTTAAGGAGAGTAGTCACGTTGAGCCTAAGTGGCGATCAAGTGGTTTTACTCCGATAATGCCTCGGACCCGGTTCCGGCGTAGAATACGGGTAAGGGGTGTTACAGCAGCAGCCACCGAAGGGCCGTGGACAGGCCAGAGGTGGTAATGGTATGGGTCGTGGGCAGAAAGCGCCGAGCAAAGGTATTGGACAGGCTGAGGCGAGGCAGCCGGCCCTAGTTTATGCTGCTCGTCGCCGAGAGGATGGAGATGCTCCGGACGTCATCACGGGTACATTCTTTATTCTTGATGTATCATATATTGCCTTGATAGACATAGGGTCTACTCACTCATACATAGCTAGCAACATATCTGGAAACTTGGGGATTTCAGTTGAGAGCACTACGAGTGAGGTTACGGTACTGAGCCCGTTAGGACAATCTGTTAGAGTTAGCAACCTGTATTGGGACGTTCCTTTAGAGGTACAAGGGGCAATCTTCTTGACTAATTTGATGGAACTTCTATTTGGAGAGTTCGACCAAATTCTGGGGATGGACTGGTTGGTCAAGCATCGTGTTAGCTTAGACTGTGCGACTAAGAGGGTCGTACTAAAGACTGAGGAGGATAAGGAGGTAGTCATGATTGAAGAACACCAGAATTACTTACCTAATGTGATCTATGCACTAGTGGCAGAGAGGATGGTTCGTAAGGGATGTGAGGCATTCTTGGCCTACGTAAGTGTTTCGGATTGTAGGGATTCTACAGTTACGGATATCAGAACAGTAAAGGATTTTTCAGACATTTTTCCTAAAGAGCTACCGGGTTTACCTCTGAATCGTGAAGTGGAGTTTGGGATTGAGTTTCTTCCTGGTACAGCTCTAGTGTCTATCGCCCCTATTGAATGGCACCAAAGGAGCTTTCGGAGCTTAAGGCTCATATTTAGGAGCTGTTGGATCGTGGGTTCATTCGTCCCAGTGTGTCTCCATAGGGAGCACCTGTGCTGGTTGTAAAAAAGAATGGTGGGACGATGAGGATGTGTATAGACTATCGGCAGCTGAATAAGCTAACGATTAAGAATAAGTACCCACTTCCGAGGATTGATGATTTGTTTGACCAGTTTCGATGGGCTTCTGTGTTCTCCAAGATTGATCTGCGTTCTGGATATCATCAGTTGAGGGTTAAGGAGGCTGATATATTTAAGACGGCATTTAGGACTCGTTATGGATACTACAAGTTCCTAGGGATGCCTTTTTGGACTGACGAATGCACCGGCAGCTTTCATGGACCTGATGAACCGAGTATTCCAGCCCTATCTAGATCGGTTTGTGGTGGTGTTCATCGATGACATATTGGTTTATTCGAAAACTGAGGATGAGCATGATGAGCACCTTAGAGTTTTCCTTCAGACTTTGAGGGAAATGCAGCTCTATGCTAAGTTTAGCAAGTGCGAGTTTTGATTTTTGTGGTAGTTGGGAGGAGTATTTACCGTTAACGGAGTTTGCCTATAATAATAGCTACCAGTCTAGCATCCAGATGGCACCTTACGAGGCACTGTATGGTCGTAAGTGTCGCACTCCCTTGTGTTGGACTGAGTTGGGTTAACGACGTGTTCAGGGTCCTGAGTTAGTTCTGAGACTAAGGATAAAGTTAGGCGATTCGGGATCGTGCAAAGCGGCATCGATGAGAAGAGAAATCCTATGCGGACACAGGCGGCGTGAGATTGAGTATTCCGTGGGGGACTTCGTATTTCTCAAGGTCTCGCCATGAAAGAAGGTTCTGAGGTTTGGTCGTAAGGGCAAGTTGAGCCCTAGGTTTATTGGACCGTACAGGATTCTGAAACGAGTGGGACCGGTCGCTTATCAGTTGGAGCTGCCTCCAGAGTTTGATCGGATTCATGACGTGTTTCACGTCTCTATGTTGAGGCGTTACCGCTCTGATCCTACTCATATTGTCCCTGTTGAGGAGATTGATGTCCCTGTTGAGGAGATTGAAGTTAGGCCGGACTTGACCTTTGAGGAGGAGCCTGTTCAGATTCTAGATCGTGATGTAAAGGTTATGAGGAGGAAGTCTATCCCTTTGGTGAAGATTCTATGGTGTAATCATAGCACTGAGGAGGTCACATGGGAGCCTGAGGATGCGATGCGTCAGTAGTATCCTTATCTATTCTGATCGGGTAAATTTCGAGGGCGAAATTTTCTTTTAGGGGGTAGAATTGTAACGCCCCAAAATTTTAATTTTTGATTTCGTGTATGTGTGACACACAATGTCTATCTGCTTCAATGGTTATGTGTTCTGGGTGTGTGTGTGAGGTCCCAAGTTCAAGCCTTACTTGGGCAAATTTTGATATTTTTATAAATAAAGCCTTAACCTTGTGCAAAAGGCTTAAGTTTAATTGTTGGTAAGTTTATATCAGAATGGGCCTGCTGGTCTGGTGGTTAAGTGGAGTGTTGGAGTGTTGGAGGTCTTGTGTTCAATTCTCTGTGATGGCGTGGAGACAGTATTTTTGCTCCAATTTCGGCTAAGAGTTGTGTTGGGTTAAAATTTTGAGTAGTTGTGTTTTAGTGGGTTAATAGGGAGTGATTTTAGGAGATAATTGGGGAGAGGTTATCAGAAAATAATTTGATTATCTTTTTATTACAAAAAATAAAGTAGAGATTCGGTTTTCTCTCCAATTCCCTAATTTTTTTCTGACATTTTCTTCTTCTTCTTTTTTTCCCTCCTCTATCGATTCTTTCCCCTAGTTGCTGCCGAAATTTCCATTATTTTTTCCCCTTCCGTTTCTTTTTTTTTTTTCCAATTAATTCGGTTGTTCATCGTTGGTTGCGCGTGTTCGGTAAGTAACGGTTTTGTCTATTGTTAATCGTTCTTGGTTAATCTCTAAAAGGGGGATTCTTTTTGGTGTTTAGGAGTTAATCAATGGGCTGGTGGTTTTGAATCGACGCTGTGATTGTGCAAAGTCGTTGTTACTCAAGCAAGGTAAGGGTTTTTCTAGGTTTTAGTGGAGTTCCTTCCGAAATTGGTTGATTAAAAATGAATTAAGTGATTAATCTAGAGATATGTTAGTCGATTTTTAGGTTCTGGAGGCTTAGGAGTGCTTACGCATCAGAAAAAAGATACCAGGTGTGTACCCGAAACGTAGAAAAACGGGATTCGGCGAAAAGCCAAAATTGCTTGCTGTTGAGAAATAAGAGAAATAAGAGAAAATGATGCGAAAAATTGTAGAGAAAGGAAATAAGGGTGTTATAAACTTGGAAATCAACATTTTGCACTAAAATAGTTTTGGACAGCAGCAGTAGTCTAACTTTGAAAAATCATAAAAAATAGTGGGAATTGATTTAGAGGTTGAATAAAATATGAAATTAAATTTTATTGAGTCTAGTTTTTCATGGAAGAAACAGTGTAAGAATGGAATTGTAAATCATGAGATATAATAAATTTTGTGAGACAATGTTAGAATGATTTTGGGTTCCCCTATTCTAACTTAGGAAAATCATCAAAAATTTTAAAAACATAATTAGGGGCTTAAATTTATATGTTTAAACCATTAATGAGTCTATTTTCAAGAGAAACAAACAGAAACATCGTCTAAATTCCGTACTAAGAGATAAATAATTTTTAGTAAGGAAAGGATGAAGCTGTCAAACAGTAGAATAGGGATAACTTTAAATATTTTATTGTACTTATTTGATAAACTATAAATTCTGAAAATTTTATGGTAGAAAGGTATTTGAGTCTAGTTTCAAAAACATCAAGCGGATCTTAATTTAGAATTCTGTAGCTCAAGATATAAATAATTTAGTGATAATGACTCAAGTAGACGGCTTTGAATGAATATATAAGTAAATAGTGAAAACATATATGAGTATTGAGCTAGCATGGGTTACTTTAAAAATGGATCACACGGCCAAGGCCAATTTGGACCTAGTGGTCCACACGGGCGTGTCGGCCCACACGGGCAAACCACATGGGCGTGTGGGCCCATTTTTACCGAAATGTTTTTTTTAAGGTTGTACGGGTCGCCCAAGTCATTGTGAACCCTCTTGTAGGGTCGTAAGCGCTACTTAGACCCCTAAATGTGTGAAATTGGTGAATGATATCATCTTGGGCATGTTAATATCTCGAACTGAATATATATACTGAAATTGCATAATAGCATGTCATCCATTGTGTGTTGCATTGCATTGGGTTGGGGTTGTTATTCGGAGGAAGTGTCTTGAAAGGCTTTAAGCCTAACTTCTTGGCGACTCAGCGCAAACGCAAACCATATTGACAGCCGCATTCGGTACTAATTGGAGTGTAGGGATGGGTGGGTTGATTATATCCTCACATGGAGTGTAGGGTTGGACGGAGATAGTGTGTAGAGGCTGGTTGGGTAGGATTTTGCTACTACATAAGCATTATCGCATCGACATCTTGTGATGGGCTAAGGCCCTACTGCATTTTGACATCATCTTGAGATGGGCTAAGGCCCAAATCACATCCTTGATACTAAAAGGGCTTAGGCCCAAGATCATTCAAGCTGTGCACTATGAATACTGATTGTTTGTTTGTTTCTGCGGGATTTCACACTGAGTTTACGTAAACTCACCCTTTTTGTTTAATGTGCATGTGAGTAATCCCCAAACTTAGACGGATCGGTGCGACGGAGGACTCAGCGGTGACCACAGTAATTTTTGGACTTCATGGTTTTCAATTTACGATTTGTGATTTGATTATTATTGATTATTTGGTTTGTGATTTAAGGACCCTCTGGGACTTTGGTTTTAAATTTGGGTTTTATTTATTTATTTTACTTTATGGATTTATACCTGCTGGTCGTAGGAAATTCGGTTTTCAAAAAAAATGTTAAAGTATTTTCTAAACGCATGATCACCTAGATTGATTTATTAAAGCTTTCGCAACGAGGGATGTTTCAAAACAAATGTTTTAAATGAATAAAGACGACTTCCTAAGTTCTAACAAAGGTTTACGAAAGATAATAACATGGAATGTTTTCATTGTAACAACGAGGTTTTGAAAACACTATCGTGTGACATTGCCAGATACGGCCATAACGTCTAGGCCGGGTTTGGGGGTGTTCCAGTTTGATTTTTGGGAGGCGACAACAAATGGTGCGGAGAATGTTAAGAACATCTTTTTTGAGAATGAAGAATGCTCGGGACAGTTGATTAATTTTAGTAAGTCCCTTATTTATTTTAGCTTAAATGTGAATGTGAAAGATCGGGAGTTGGTCACTCGGGCTCTAGTGGTACGAAGTTCTTTAGATCTTGAGAAATATTTAGTTTTCCCTATTACAGTAGGTCGAAACAAGAAGAGAGTTTTTCAAAGTATCAAGGATAAGATCCAAGAACGAATTAATGGGTGTTTGCAATTGAACCCTTTCGCAATGTGGCAATGAGGTATTCATAAAGTCGATATTACAGGCTATTCCCACGTATACAGTGTCCTATTTCTTACTATCGAGTTGTTTTTGTAAGGAGCTAAAATTGATTATGTGTCGGTATTGGTGGCAAAAATCGCAGTCACAATGCGGTATACATTGGTGTTCATGGGGGGTTGGTGTGACTTGAAGGAGGTTGGAGGCATGGGCTTCCATGATTTGTCTAAATTTAATATCGCACTATTAGCTAAACAATGGTGGCGTTTACTTTGTAACCCCACTTCGCTAGTGGTTCGAGTGCTAAAAGCTAAATATTTTGCAAATGGAGATTTTTTAAGAGCTGAGCTAGGAAGTCAATCTTCAGCGATTTGGTTAAGTATATGGGCAACAAGGATCCTTCTTGAGAAAGGGATCATCTAGCAAGTTGAAAGTAGGAGACTAATCTCTGGTTGGGATATGTATGGGCTCCCAAAAGACAAACCCTGCAAAGTATAATTAACTCGAGTGAGTGGAATTGAGTGGGTAGCAAATTTGATTGATGATCAAACCTAGAAATGGAAGGAGGATCGGATATTGACCTCATTTGATATTCAGGAGGCAAGGAAAATTCTGAGCATTCCATTGGCGCAACATTAGACAATAGATCGACTGAGATGGTGCCTAGAAAGCTCTGATGAGTACACGGTTCACAATGGATACAGACTATTACTTAGAGGCTTTCCTAAGACTGATGGTGACACATAAAAATTTATAGGCCAAGATATTCGAGGCCTTTACATACAGATTTGGCAAACATATGCGCTGGAGAAGATGAAAATTACAGTATGGCGATTCATGAACAATTTTGTGCCTACTAACACTAATTTATGCCTAAGAAGACTAATGGTTGATGCAACTTACCCCCGTTGTCACCTTGAGGTAGAGACTGGCCTTCATGCTAGCCAAGATTGCCCAATAGCCCTACAGTTTAGCAAAAATTGGAAATCAATTGGGTGATAAATCAAGCAGAGAACTCCTTGGTAAGTTGGATTGGACCATTATTCAATGAAGGGAGTAATTATATAAAGCTTATTATTCTTGTAGCAGTTTGGGCAATTTGGCTCTCAAGGAATAGGTTGGTGCATGAAAGCAAACAACAAACAAGTTTTGATATTTTTACCTTTGTATTGGGTTATGCTAGAGAATTAAAAACATTGGCAGGGGAACAGTTAAAGCTTAACCCAACAGAGTCAGTGGGGTGGCGACCTCTTTTAAAGACTTTTGTTCGAGTAAACTTCGATGCGGACTTCTACAAGGATCTAGAAGCGTCAAGTACAGGTATTATCATCAGAAACAATGAAAGATTTATCATGGGCGCAACTTGCTTATGGAATTGTTACATACCTCATGTTCTAACTGCAAAGGCCTTAGCAAGCACCCAAGCAATCAAATTCACTTAGGAGTTAGGTTTCCAATGTGTAGAAGTAGCAGGTGACTCATCGATGGTGATTAAAAAAGATTAAAGTGACATGCATTGACAAATCAGTGATTAGTAATTTCATCTGGGAAGCGAAACAAATTTCTATGGGCTTTGGAAGAATCAAGTTCCAACATATAAAGAGAGGGGGAAATTGAGTGGCCAATGAAGGATTTCAGCGAAAACAGGATGTTTGGTGGATCAAAGAAGCTCTGGCGGTGGTTCAGGGAGGTTACGGAGAAAGAGAGGCAGGACATCCATCATCCCAGCTGAATGTCACGAAACAAATGTGTTGAGGAGCTGGAAGGTCTTATTCATTCTCTAGTAGAGGAGTGATTGTCTCAGATTTGATCCGGTTCGTCGTTTTAATTTGTAATCTAAGATTTCGTACTGGCATGGGAAGATCCCTAGGGCAGAGAAGAGGAAAGGATTTGGTTTTCTTTAATTTTTGTTTTTCTCGATTTGCTTGAAAACGTGTCTTGTCTTTACTTTATGATGGTTACTTTTCTCTTTCTTTACTAATAAGAGGATGCCAATTTGCATTAAAGAAAAACACTAGAAAGTAGTAAAAAAAAAAAATCGAGATTCGTCTATTAACCACTTGGGTATTTTGAAAAAACTTTGAACTGTATAAAGTTGTATTTTGCCTTTTCTTTCTTTTTAAGGAAAAAATAGAAGAAAATGGTTGATTGAAGAATCTGTATCCAAGTTTTCTTCGTAAAATAGAAATGGAGTCAAACTGCAAGCCATTATTGATGGTGAGTTTTTAAAAGCATCTTAAATTTAATTAATATGCATTAATTAGTTAAATAAAAAGGTGATTTGGACGAATATTTACTGTGAATAAAATAAAATAAAAATGATTAAAGGTTGATGCTCCTTCGGTTAGTGTTGAAAGAATTTATACATATCATATGTAATACGGTCCAACTTTATTGACCAAAACTACACATGCACCGCTCACCACCATGAATTATGGACCGCCAATTTTTTTAATTCAGCCATGGAAAATGGAATTACTGCACATATTTATTATAATCGGTTTGCAATTGTCGGCCATACCACTTTCTTTGCCAATATTGCTACAAACCATTCTTAATTTCATGTTATCGATTAAGTTAAATCTCTATAATAATTGGGTTTAAATTTTTATTATTCAAATACCAATCTATATTTAATATATTAATAATGTATAAATGAGGGTTTTTTTTAAAATAATATTAAAAGAATAATCATGTACAAAAATAGGATGTGAAACAAATAAATTACGAAAATGGTGTGTTTGTTACCGTGTATATCAGTACCGCCAATCTGTTAGGCGGCATTACCCAACTTTTTCTCCAATCATGATGTTTTAAAAAAAATATTGGTATCGCTTGACACAGTGGTGACAGCGATATATATGTTTAAAAATACATGAATGTTCACGAGTATACATGGTGGATAAAAAATATGAAAACAAATATTTTTTTTTTGTTGGTATCGGCTGACACACCGATAGCACCGCTTTATTTATTTTTCAAATGGCTTGTTAGAAAAAAATTAAAAAAAATAATTACTTTATCTGATGGTAAAGCGACACCGGCCTAACACCTACCATGGATGTGACCAATCGGTCATGCCTCGGTACAACCGAGGCACCTTTTCCTTTCTTTTTTTTCATCAACTTTTTCTTTTTTTATCAACCATCCTTTTTAAAATTAAAGCGGTATCGTCGATGTGTCAACAACATCAATAAAAAAATATTTTTTTCATATTTTGAAATCATTGTGTATACAATATAAAAATACTAGTAATTTCTAAAAATGTATTTATGTACCGTCACAATGTCAAGCGACACCAATAAATTTAAAAAGAGATATCATGATTAAAAAAAATTAAGTAATAGCGTCAACCAATCAGATGAGAGTGAAAAACACTATAACAAATACCATATTTTGATAATTAATGTATTCCCACCTTAAAAATAAGAGATTTGTGTTATATTAGTTGAAAATTTTATGTAGGACTTAATAGTTAGCTTTCGCTTTAATAGGCAAAGTCTAAGAATCTTGAACTCAACTAGCCATGAGGAATTTAATAAAAAAACCTTCTCCGTCTCTTAAGTAATTTCATTATTTCTAAAAATTTTAGCGTAATAGAATCCGATTAATCTCGAAAATCAACCTAACTTTTTTTATTTGCTATTACAAAAACGAGTTATAAATTTCATTAATATAATAAAAAATTTAGTTTGCAAAGTTTAAACATTTTGTGAATTTATATATTTTTGAATTTTTTAAAAAAAAAATTGAAATAACTTTTTTAAATCAAGATCAAGTTATGTAAATATTGAGAATTTAATTTATTATTATATCAATCAAAATTATATATATTTGATAGTAAATATTAATTGACGTGATTAATTGTTCTTAGTTACTCATTTTCAAAATTGACTGAGATTAAATTATTCCGATTTTTTTTAAAGAGATCAATTTACTCAATACCAAAATTGAAATGTAGTTGTTACAGAGGAACTTCAGTTTACATTAAATTTGCAGCTGAAATTTAACATATAAACCCTAAATAGAAGTTAAATAAAAATCCTAATTGAAGTTAAGGAGAAAATTACGACAATAACAATTCAATTAATTTAGGAGCGATCGAATTTTACAACGATCCTAACTCAAAATTAAGTTTGATTCCAGCCCTAAAATAACTCTTAATAACCAACCAAGACATTTAATTTACAATTAATAAAACCAACTGGTTTGATTAATTATTTAGGGTATGTTTGGATAGCACGGGTAATTAAATGAAAGTGTAATTATTAATGTAGTAATTATACTCTTTTGTAATTATAAAGAATTGTAATTCCTTAGACGTGTTTGACTGATAAAGTATAATTACACTGTATTCTCCTATATCATGTTTGGTAATACAAATTGTAAATACATAGTTACATAATTCATGTTTTTAAAAATATTAATTATTAGTAAAATATTAGTAAAATAAAAATAATTTCTAAGTGAGTAAAAAAAAAAATTAAATTATCATATGTATTATGTTAGTCTTAAAAATAGTTGATAAACACGATTACTAATAAAAATTGCATGAAAACTAAACATAATATTCAATTTTATCTAATTGTTCTACTGCATATTTGTTGGGTTATTCACTTTATAATATTTAACATATGCTCCTTATCATCATCTATTAATTATTGACCGAGGTAATTATCATCCGAATTTAAATTTGCGTCATTAAGATTAGGGGTGAGCAAAACTCAATTCGATTCGGAAAAATCGAATAAAATTTGAATTTCGAGTTGATCAAATTGAGTTAATCAAATTTTTTCGAGTAAACTTGAATAAGTAATTCGAGTTTCAAGTTCGAGTCGAGTTGAATTTTACAATTCAAATAACTCGAATAATTCGAATAACAGATTGGTGTAAATACCTCTTTGGTCCCTATCAGTTTTGAAAAATGAGCAAATTGGTCTCTCTCTCACAACAAAAATTACACAAAAAAATCAAAATATTTATAAAAAATTTAAATTTTATATTTTTTAAAAAATTAAAAAAATTAAAGAATATATAAAGAAAGTTAAAAGTTTAATTTTTTTGAAAAAATAATTTTGGGACCTAAATAACTTAACTAATGATTCAAGTTTGTCATACAAAAGTTTCTTCTTCTTTTTTCTTATTTTGCTTTGAAAAAGTTTTAAAAAATATATGGTTTCAAATTTGTGTGCTCTAACATGGAATTGGTTATATTGTAACAATATTTTAATTTGACATGTTTAATTTTATAATTTAACTCGAACAATTTCACTCGATTGGATTCAAAAAAAATTCAAATCAAGTTAGGATGATAAAATAGGACTCGTCTACTTGATTAACTCGAAATTTTTTTCTTGATTTGATCAAACACTCACCCCGAATTAAGATTGTCAAGATTTCCTTCTTCCATGTACCCTACGAAGTATGAACCATCTCAATTCCACCTATGATTGAAGTTATGAAATATGTAACATGCTCTGATATTATACTAAGGTGATGATGTTAATATGAGAAATATTTTTTTAGAACAAAAAAGATCTTCTCAACCATATTTCAAAGCCTTGAATATCTCAGACTAAATAGTTTTGGAGTTGTCTATAATGCTTGTGTCTAACACTATTTTTTTAAATGGTATCACACCCTACGATATGATGCAAGAATTTTTTTTCTATTTGCATAATTAGCACCAATCTTATAATATTTGGGTTTACAGTTCAAATAGTCTGTAGCTTTAATTATAAAAACTTATATATACTTAATTGGGAGAAAGACTTATACTAGGTCATATCCCATTTTATTATACGTAAATTAAATAAAAATAACTTAAAATTTATAATGTATAATCTTTATAAAAAAAGTTTTATAAATTGTCCAAAAGTATATTATTTTTATAATATATAACATGGACAAATAAATAAGTTATGTCCATATTTGGTTATAGCTTTTTATAAATAAATTTTTTATAACACTATTATAACATGTAAATTATTTTTACAATAAACGTTCGACCATAACTTTAGAATATTTTTAAAATTTAAATAATATATTTTTTATAACTTCATAAAACACACACATTATTTTTATAATATAGTTTTTTTAAGATTTATAAGATAAGAAAATTTTAACCATTACCATCCCAAACACCAATACGTATTCATGCTTATAATATATTTTTTATAACTTGTATAAAAATAATTTTTTAAAATTGGGTTTAAGTGTAATTACCTACATAATTACTCCAATTCTCACCCTCACACTAAGAATTAAAAAGTGTAATAAGATGTTCTAATTACACCTAATTTGGCAAAACCACCAATTACAATAATTATCTAAACATGTCACCTTTACATAATTACAAACAATTACACCAAAATCTAATTATAATGCGACTTTCTAAACACTACCTAAATGAATTTTCCCAATGCAATAAAAAGATTTACCATTTGTCTTTAGCCAATTAACAATAAATTTAATCCATTTAGAAGTTTATTTAAAGATAAGTTTAAAACAACTAAAATTAAAAAGGGTAAACTACCTAATTAGTCATCCAAATTTTAGGGTGTTTTCATTTTAATTACCCAAAATGAAATTCTTACAATTTCACCACTCAACTTTTAAAACACTTTCATTTTAATTATCCAAACATTAAATCTTTAATGCCAGTTAACTATACACGTACATCATGTTTACACTTTCATTTTGGTCACCCAACTCCTAGGTCACTTTCATTTTGGTCACCCAAAAAATATCTTTTTAGTATTGATCGGGGTAAAAAAAAAACATTAAGAATTAAAGTAAAAAACAATAGAATCTAAAATAATGCATTAAAAATTATTAAATTGTACTTGTTTATCCCATTGCCGAAAGTTTTAATTTTTTTCAATATTGAAAATTATCAAAATAAATTAAATAAATTATTGAAAAACTTTATCCCTTGAAAGTGGTAGCCGATTTGTTACTATAATATTGAAATTAATTAATTTAATCTCTTAAAATTTTAAAATTTCAAATTAAAATAAATTCAAATAACTCATCTTTAATAATTGTTTACGAAAAACAAATTTCTTTTGACTATATGATCTTGAATCTTCCATGCTAAGCTAAAAGTAAAGAAAAATCTTTACAATTAATTAAATTAATTAATTTTATCTTTCATGCCAAACAAAACTCATAACTTTTTTCATCACTTCTTTACCCAAACAAAGAACAATCAATTAATTTAATTCATTGTAAGGACTTTTCTCTTTACTTTCTGCTTAATATGAAATATTTGAGATTATATAATCAAAAGAAACTTAAGTTTCGAAGGCAACTATTAAATATGAGTTGTTTTCATTAAAAATAATTTAGAAACATAAAATAAAATTTTAAAATTTAGAAGGAAGTTAAATTAATGACTTTCAATATTATAGTAACAAATTGGTTGACAATAAAAATTTTCAAAAATTTATTTAATTTATTTTGATGTTTTGAAATTTGAAATTTCAATATTAAAAAAAAATTTAGATTTTTAGGCAATGGGATAAACAAGTATAATTTGACAATTTTTGTGTATTATTTTAGCTTCTACCACTTCTTTTACTTTAATCCTTGATTTTTTTTTTTTTACCTCAACCAATACTTAAAAATATGATATTTTTTGAGTGACCAAAATGAAAGCCACCTAAAAGTTGGGTGACCAAAATGAAAGTGTAAATATGATGTGACATATACAGTTAACTGCGTATTAAAGATTCAACGCTTTTGAGTAAATAAAATGAAAACGCACTAAAATTTTAATGATAAATTGCAAAATTTTAACTTGAATGATCAAAATAAAAGTGGCTTAAAAATTAGATTAGCAAATAAGTAGTTAACCCAAACTGAAAATGAGCTCATTAAACAACTCATTCTTTAACATGACTTTTGAAAAAGATTTAAGACGTCTTTCAAAATAGATAAAGATCATATTGATAAGGATAAAGACGAAGAAAATCATGTGCTAAAAATAAATAAGGTCTTTAAATTAAAGATTTTAGATTATAGAGTTTGGACCCTCACTCACTGTGTCTATTTTCTTTTTCCCACTTTATTCTCTGATTTCTATATGAGCCTATAAATAAAGAGGGGTTTAATAATGATAATAATATCCAGTAATTGTGATTAGCACAGTGATGGACATGGTCCTCTTGTTTGACCCTGCCTACCATTGCAACCCTAGTAGTGAAACATGCTCCTCTTCCTTGATTCGTGGGGCTTAAGCAAAGCAAAATTATCATTTAAGTGGAAAGTGGAAGGAGATGATGACACGTCTCTTCCTCCTGAATTCCCTCTTTCAGTTTCAGCAATACTGTCTATATGAATCTCATCTTCCTCCTTCCTCAAGATTCTGCTCTTATACATTCACATCAATCATCTATCAAATCTTTGCTTCAAACTCAAATCCCTATCTAACACCACACTCATGTCTTGACGCAACGATTTATCAAGTTACGCATTATCCATTAAATAAGATTGTTGATGAAGTTTAAATTTTAATATTTGTTAATGAGTACTTAATCAATTAAATCTAGATATGTGGTGTGTTTAAAAATAACGGTAGTGATGGGATTAATTACTATAATAATAAGATTAGATACTACAATTGTGAGATAAAAAGAAAATGAAATGTACTGCACTGCACTGCCCATTCAAAAGAGTCTTAAATTTTATATTCCATCGTATGAGCATATTAATTGAGATTTGAGGGTCCAATCCAATCATTTTCCCAAATGAAACGAACCTGAAAGAGGAATTTTCAGCAACAAATTAGAAAAAGAAAGAAAAGGCTCCTAGGAATTGTTCTAAAACTTGGTTACGCAATTTAATTAAGCCAGCAGGCAGAAAGCATAAGAGAGGAGTGTGAAAGATAATGATTCACAAAAGCCAAAAAGCTGGAAAGAATCAAATGAGTGAAAAAAGTTATAACAATCTTTAATCATCTAAGTCTAAGTCTAGTACAGTAATGAACAATGACATTCAATGGGGTCGACGATAAAAGTTGAAAGATCACTCGAAAGAATCAAAGTCCAAAAAGCTCAAGGATTTTGAGAAACAACGTGCCACTGCAAATGGGTTTCGGAAAAATAATTACTTTCTTTATTTGTTTGATGGAGGGTAGAGTCCAAATGCAAAAAGCCTGATGATTGATTGGATTTGGATGAATTTGAGGTGGGCTAATGCTAGACCCATTTTCAGAGACTGTACTCGACCCATTCATTCATCTAACCACTTCAGTTCAAATTCAATTCTGAAACTTATAAACACAAATGAAGCGAAGAGATGAGAGAGTCTCGATCAAAAACAAACAAGCGTAAATACTGCTGTGAAGCCGCAGAGGCGTGAAGTGAAGTGAAGTGCATTCTGGCTGGTCGACAATGGGGATTTCGAGGTTTGTTTTACTCGTGTTTACGATCTCAATGCTGGCATCCCCGGCACTCTCCGATCTGGTTCTCTCCAAAGTCGATCGACGTGTGAGTTTCCATCTTCTCAATTCAATTTTCATTTCTCTTCCTTTATTGGATTTATTTATGATGATTATGTGAGTTCGGTTCTCCGATTTATTCACTGCCTCTTCCTCTCCATTTTCCTGTTTCTCAAACTTAATATCCTGGGTTGATCGAAATGCTTCCATAGCTGTGTCTCTTCCATCTCCTCAAACCGTACCTTTTATGCTAACTTCGTTTCGTGTGGTCCTGCAGATTTATTTGACATCCCACATTGTTCGAATTTCTTCAACTTTAGAGGTGCTTCACTATACTTTCTCTTTTCACTCTCAAGTCTCAAAGTTGCTAATGTTATCTCTTTTTGATTCATTGTTCAAATCACTATCTCCTATTCTTAAACTTTGCTTCTCTTACAATGTGCTGTTATATTGTTTCTAGGTGGAGAATGCAGGTCCAGAGACTGTGTCTAAGGTTTTGTTGGCTTTTCCTGACCTTCAAGCCCAAAACTTGGCATATTTGATGGCTTCCCCGCATGAAGCCAAAGCGAAATTCAAAGTCTCTGTTGTTTCTTTCCCTATTGATGTCGTCAAACCAGAAGATATGCCTCCTGGTGTAACATTCTATTCGGTATCATTGCCACAGGGATTAACCATGGGCGCTAGCTTCACTTTTGATGTCTTGTTTGTATTTACCCATGCCTTGCGACCCATGCCCGAGCAAATCGGTCAGGCTGATATTCAGCTTGTACTGTACCAGGATAGTGCATACTATCTGTCTCCTTATGTTGTCAAGCTCCAGTCTCTAAGTCTTAAGCTGCCTGATTCTAGAATTGAATCCTATACAACACTGGAGAGCACAAAGGTCCAGGGTTCAGAAATCAAATATGGTCCTTATGAGAATCTCCCTGCATTCTCGTCCTCACCTATAACAGTTCATTTCGAAAACAATCTGCCCTTCGCTATTGCTCAGGAATTGGTGAGAGAAATAGAAATATCCCATTGGGGTAATGTGCTGGTCACTGAGCATTACAAGCTCATCCATGGTGGTGCGCAAAGCAAGGGTGAATTTTCCAGGTTACTTTCATATTTTTCCTTCACAGTTTATGGTCTAGGTTGGAGATTCGTTTCTGATGTATTACCTTGACATTACAGGCTTGAACCCCAAGCCAGAGAAAATGTTCAAGGTCCTTCAGCCGTTAGGTATCTTGTTGCACATTTGCCTCCAAGGGCTCATTCTGTTTACTACAGGGATGCAATTGGCAATATATCTACGTCCCATCTGCAGGGTGACTCCAAAAAGGTTATATTGCAGATTAGGATTTAAATAGTATCTATGACCTGATATTTCATTTTTACTGAAGTGCTACTCGCCTTTGCAGACAGAATTATTGATCGAACCAAGGTATCCCATGTTTGGTGGCTGGAGAACAGCTTTCACCATTGGATATGGCTTGCCACTTCAGGAATGTTTGTATGAATCAGAGGGGAGGCGCTTTCTTAACATTACATTTAGTAGCCCAATGATTGAGTTGGTTATTGATACTCTCGTTGTGAAGGTTGGTAGCATGTCTTTCCTTAGGCCTCAGAATTATGGTGCAAAGAAATGATGGGAAATGTCCTTCCCAACCTTGGCTAAAACTTTGACTTAAAAAGTGTATTTAAGTACGTATTACAGCTATTATTCAACTAGGATATTATAATGCGTTGTCCTTCAAGTACTCAAATTGGCACCTATGCTTCATTAGAATTAAGATATTTGCATGTGTAATATAGGAATTGCAGTCTGGTGAATAAAAAGAAAGTTGTTTTCTTAGCAGCCTTACTTTTAACTGGTACTTTGACTTTTATAGGTTGTGCTGCCTGAAGGTTCCAGTGACATATCTGTAGCAGCTCCATTTTTCATGAAGCAGTGGCAAGAGGTATTAGAAAGCTTAAGATTTGTGTTCGTATTTGACCATCTATTTTTTAACCTAGGGCTCATGTGTTTGAGTTGAATTTCGAATCTGAAGTTTGTTGTCTTTTATGTATAATGTGCTTATGGTTGTATGCAGACCAAAATCTCCCACTTGGATATTGTTGGTAGACCAGTAGTTGTGTTGGAAAAGACCAATCTTGTGCCAGAGCACAATCAATATTTTCAGGTGCTCTTTTGTTCTCCATGTTCAATTGAAAAGGCATGCACACTGGTTCTAGCATATTAGTTTGAAGCCTCTACTCCGGTGCCTCCATATATAGAATTTTGTATAGTAGGATATATCATAACCCTATATTTTACAGGGTTATGTACTTTAATGGTTTACTGTTTGTTCTTGTGTTTGTTTACCTTACAGGTCTATTACAAATTCAACAGATTATCGATGCTTAGAGAGCCACTGATGTTAATTTCAGGAATTTTCTTCTTTTTTGTTGCTTGCATTGTTTACATGCATGCTGATACATCAATCTCCAAGTTTTCTGCTTCTTATTTAGCTAAACAGCAGTGGGAAGAGGTGAGTAGGATATCACTATGCCATTTACTTGGTTCACCCAAATCACCATCTACAATTGCATTGGTTATGGACTTTGCTTTCTGCAATTTCAGGTTCGGGTTGCGATTCAGCAGGTTCATAATATCATATGCCGGTGCTTGGCAACACATGATAAGCTGGAAGCATCTCTACGCGACCTTTCTAGGACAGGGGAGGTGCAAGCTTGTAAAGCTGCTCGAAAATCTACTGATGGTTTGTTAAAAGAGCTGTCAAAAGAGTTGAAACCGTTGATGACCTTCTTGCAATCTTCCCCATCAGCTGTTCAAGTATTATCCAAGGTTCACTTGTCTTTTACTTGTTGCTGTTTAGTTTGATATCCGTCTTTTTGCATTTTCAGTCTTACTCTGAAGAAGTTTGTTAATTAAACCTTCATAGGTGACAATGTTTTCATTGCAACTCTGTTTGCTCTGGATGTCAAATTCTGATTTGCATTTTAGGCAGTGTTGTTTAAGTGATTACTTTGGTGCTGTCTCTATAGGTGGAGGAGCTGGTGGCTAAGGAGAGAGAATTGCTAGAAAAGTTGATGGCGAAGCACTCAACAGCAGTGGAGGCCTATGAGAAGAAGTCAGGGGCCCGGGATATTGAGAACCGGATTGCTTTGCAGCAACAGAAAATTACAGCATTGAGGCAGGAAGTTGATGATCTTCTCGAGTTCATTGATGAAATATGAAGTAGGAATAATATTTTGGTCCAAACTGCAGAATTTTACCTCCAATCTGCATCACTTTGTTTCACTGTTTCAGTGCTTTCTTTTGATTCTTTGTTGAACATTGTTTCTTCCTTAATCTCTATATGCAAGCGTCTGCCCAAATTATTTTCGAGAAGAAAAAGGGTAGACATTTAAGTGAATTTCACCTACCTACACCCATCAGCCATGGCCTAATGGTCCTTACAGTACCAGAGTAAATTTGGTAAGCACGTTATTATTATACCATATAAAGCAATATGGTACCCAAAAAAATGAATTCAAGATGTATACATGAACTTGAAAAAATTTACACAAAATAATTATTAGTACATTAAAACAATCATGACACACCCATAAACATGGTTTAATCAGCTATAACTTATGAATAAGGGCAACTCGAATGTAAATTGTATAGTCCAATATATTAATCAATGGAAAGCAGGAATGCAGCAGGGTGGGCCTTAATTCTCTGGGGGTGGGCCTTAATTCACTTGCAAAAGCTCAATATTTAGCTCGAATTCGGCTCCTGGCTGCAGACAGAAATTTTAAAAAATGAATGATTTATTTTTTGGCCACAATATGAATGATTTCCTACAATCAAATCTATCATCAAAGTCCTAGGAGTTAGATTGCTGTCCCCTTCACTAAAAAATTGGGTAAATTAATTTTTATATGTTAAATCAAAGAATAAGTTGATTCTTTATATTAAATTTTTTATATATTTCTACCATTAAAAATTAGCTTGACTGACAAAATAATCAGATAGTCACACATAACATGCCGCATGTAACTCATGCTGACATATAAGAATCGGGTTTTAATAGTAAAACTGGATGACATTTTAACAGAAAGATTAATTTACTTTTTAATTAATATATAAAAATTAGTTTGCTCATTAATGCAATCCAACTCTAAGGCACTCAAATCTGCCTGTGTATTTTAACTTGTGTATTAACTATTCTTCTTCTCTTACAAAGCTATCCAATTAGCAGACACAGTAAGCTTGTGCTTGATGAATGGGGGAATAACTATTAGGTAGCCTCACCAATAACAAAGCTTTGCATAAGATAATTAGGGCATTACCGGGATCTCATTCATTCCTTTCTGCCCATAGCCTGCCTCTGGAGGAACAATGACAGTCCTCTGAAAATTAAACTAAAACCATGAGGTGATGACGAGAAAAAAAGAAGGGAAAAAGGTCCCAAACTACTAAGGTGACTGAACACAGAGGATGCTTTAACCTAACCTTGCCCCCAACTTTCATTCCTTCTGTGATATAATACATAGCTGGTGGGGGCTTTGGTGCGGCTTGTGCTGAAAACAGACCATTTGGATTATCTACATATTCCCGTTTCCGTTCCTTCCCTGGAGTAGCTCCAACCTTGAATTCATATGGCTGAGTAAAAGATAACACCAGTGTTAGACTTTGAAGATGATGCTTGTTTTTTTTTTTTAATTGAAGAAAACTAGTGTACAAGAGGTATAACCTGGGCAATGATGCGATTCCCAGCTAAAAGCTTAGACTCCCGACTTGAAACAGCAGTAATACCACGATATATGCAGTCAAAGTGCACCTGAAATAGCAAACAAAAGAAAAGGCAAGGAAGAGTGATGAATATGAATCCATGAATTACAAATTAAGACACCTGTACAGTTGATCCTTTCTCTGCTACTGGACCCTTCCCCTCCACAATATCATAGTACTTCAATCCCTCAGCTGTTGGGTTCAACAAAAAAATGGGAATTAATTGTTGAAAGAAACAATGCAGAAAAGACAATGATAAAAGCAACTAACGGGTGGTGAGATAGTCTTCAATGGGGATGGTCTTCTTGTTGCGTCTCTCCCTGGCTCCCGCCTCAGAGAAATGGGGCAGTGAAATGAGAGTGAGAGTAGGCACCGAAGAGAGCAATATGGCACTCCTTCTGGAAATGGGCACTGATACAACGAGCTGGTTTGTGTTTAGGGTTTGATTGGCAGTGCATTTGGGGCAGAAGATTAGTTTATGAAAATCAAGGATCCATCTCTGTAGAATAGTGGCTGAAGCTGAACCCATCTTTTCTCTTCTGTTAAAAGCTTAAGGTCGTTACACCTTTAGACACCAAACCCCATCCATTTTCCTCCTCCAATTACCTTTATACCCTTCACCCAACTCTTTCCCTACAGTTTTTTTTTTTTTTTTCTTTTTTAAAACTATGAATTGGTTATTTAGTATCCATTTTACATGTAAATTTCTTTCAGATGATTTTTAGAAAATTAATTTTTTTAAAAAGTTAATATTTTTTTATAGTTGAATAAATTTGTGTAAAATATTTTCTTTATTTGACAATTATCATAAATTTTTTTCACAAAAACTGTTTTAAAATGAAATAAACATACAATTGAGAATTTCTTGTCTTTTCATTGTTTAATTAAATTTATTTTATATCTATTAAATTTATATTTTACATTATTTTTGTATATATTGAAATGATTTATTTATAAATAAATACAAATATATAATAGGACTCAATTATTAAACTAGAATATTAACAATCATAAATTGAAAACAACTAAAACGAATGGATACTCTTGATTGTGTTATAAAAAACAAAAAAGCAAAGATTAAATAATAAATTAGCTTCCAAATCATAATTAGTATTACAAATTAATACTAACACATACATAACATGGAAATGTTAACCCTAATCCCTAAACCTACATAATATTTCTAGCCATATAATTAGTCCACTTAGGTTGTGCGATTTCATCTCTCTTAATAGACCATCCTCTTGCTTTTTCTCTTTCTTCTAGCTCCGTAAGAGTTGGTATTATCAAATCAGACTCAAACTCCTCATATAATACTTGATTAATTAAATCATTAGGATCAACTCCCATTATATGATTACGAATGATACAACAAGCCAACACTATATCTACTTAGGTCTGGAAATTTCAAAATGGTTCAGCATCTAACACATGAAACCGTTTCTTCAAAATCTCAAAAACACGCTCAACAGTGATTTGCAATGATGAATGACGAATATTAAAAAGTTCCTTTGCATTTTCTGGCCTCTGATCACAAAACTCTTTTAAATGATATTGGACACCACGATATGGAGTAATATATCTATTTTGGATGTCATATATTATCTAGCATCAGCAAGATAATATTTACCTACGATTTTACAAAACATAAATTATTACTAATAAATTATGAGCTTAATTGAACTATTTTGTATAATTAATGTTAATTCTTACATTCCGGAATTCTAAATCCTCTTAGGCGTGCAAGTGGATTACTTAAAACACGAAAATTATGTGCATTACCTTTCTAACCAACTAGAACGTAGGAAAATTTTAAATCAAATGTAATGATAGCTAATACATTTTGTGTCGTCCCTCCTTTACGGCTACTAAGTATAAAAACAAGTTATTTCTTATTCTATGGCATAACATGGAATTTTGTAGAGATAATAAAAATAACAATAAAAGCAGAAGCAGTAAAAAAAAAAAACAGAAAAGTATTATGTAGATAAATAAATAAACAAAAATTTGTGGATAGATTCATTACATTAAAATTTCAAGTACAAAGTCCACTTGTTTAAATCCTATTATGATTTGCAAAATACATGTCAAAAGCTTATACATGCAATGGGTATATCAATAGCAGGAAGAGAGAGATGATTTTGTAGGGTGAAAATAAGTACCATAACAAGTTTTAAGTTAGTCAAAAAACCTCTCAACATAGAGGTGTCACAAGGTAAGTGTTTTCCTTTAATCTTTTAATCATGTCTGTCGTACATGCTTTCCCCCAGAATTAGTTTGTCTTTAATCAATTTTTACATTTTAACTAAAAAAACTTTTCTTTTTTCAAAAATGGAAGTTTTAAACTGAAAAAAAAATATATTTGTTCTTGGTTTTGTTGTGTTTACCACTCAAACATAAATGGACGAGAAGATATGAAGCCCATCTATGGGACAATAGTTGCAAAAAGGACAGACAGAGCAGGAAAGGATGACAAGGTTTTTGGAAATTTTAGAACTACTGTTTTAAATTGAAACGTCTCTACAAAGAGGAAATGATTACATAAAAAATGGGATCAAAAAAAGAGGGGGGGGAGAACTGTTGTAATAACTAAACCCAAGAATTCTTCACCTCATCATCTTTATTTTCTATTGTTAATATAAATCACTTCAACTCAAATAAACTACCAAAAACATCCTATAAGAAAAAATCATCAGAAACATTAGAATTTAGAAAACTTGTTTATTTTCATCGGATAGAGATGAGGAGGAGAGGCGGAGGCCGACGGATAGAGATGACGAGGAAGGGAGAATGATTGTTATTCAAGTCAGTGATGAGAGTGAAGAGGAGAAGTGAAAATGTCTTACGGGATGAAAATTAGTAAGACATTTTCCTTAAGAATGCATTGGTTTTACCCGTGTTTTGGAGAATGTTTTCCTTTGAGAATTCATTTTCCACCAAATAAACACCGTAAAACAATAGAAATATTTTACAGAAAATATTTTACTGGCAAACAAACGGACCCTTAAACTCATGGATTTTGAAACGAGATCGGTGATCAAATTAGTTAGGTCACCAATTTTTGATTCGATGGCCAGTCTAATTTTAATTAAATAAATTATTAAAAATTATAAAATTTGAATTAATTATCAACTCAATCAATTTTTATCTTGATTCAACTGGTTCGTAGGTTAACTAGTTCTTTCCCTTTCTCTAGACTAATGTAAGATAATAATAAAAATCCTTTAACAATAATTGATAGACAAAAGTTAATGACGATTTGAAAAGAAAAGATATAGAGTATAATGTGGGTGACAAAATATTTGTAAAAGTGTTGTCTGAAAAAAGATTCTTTGATTTGATAAGAAAGGTAAACTAAATTTGATACTCATTAGACCTTATGAGCTACTTGAACATATTGGTCAAGTGGTTTATCGATTAGCTTTACTACCTGAGCTGGATATGATTCATAATATTTTTCATGTCTCTATGTTAAGAAGATATAGATCAAACCCATATCATGTTATAACTTTTGAAGAAGTTGAGATTTAACCTGATTTAACTTATGAAGAGGAATCTGTGAAAATACTTACTCAAGAGAGTAAGGAGCTTAAAAATAAAATAGTTCCTTTGGTAAAGATATTGTGGAGACATCATGATATGGACAAGACAATGTGGGAAAATGAAGATACGAGGAAACAACAACATTTACAGCTATTTGAATGATACTCACTACACCAAAACATACTTTTGCCGGCGTTTTTAGTGGCGTTTTAAAGCAAAACGCCGCTAATTTTATACATTCGCGGCGTTTGAGGTAAACCGCCGCTAAAAAATGAGTAATAGCGGCGTTTATTTTAAAAACGCCGCTAAAAATGATATATAGCGGCACTTACTACACAAACGCCGCTAAAAGCCGACACTGTAGTGGCGCTTCTTAACAAACGCCGCTAAAAGTCGGACACAGAGCGGCACTTCTTCACAAACGCCGCTAAAAGTCGATTTGAGCGGCGCTTCTTTAAAAACGCCGCTAAAAGTCGGACACGTAGCGGCGCTTCTTTAAAAAAGCGCTAAAAGTCGGACTGTGCGGGCGCTTTCTTTACAAACGCCGCTAAAAGTCGGACTGTAGCGGCGCTTCTTTAGAAACGCCGCTATAAGTCGGACACTGAAGCGGCGCTTGTTTACAAGCGCCGCAAGTTTGTATATACATTAATCTTGGCGTCGTCGTTTTAGACGAGTATAATGTTCATTAAGTAGGACGGCGTCGTTTTGTGAGCGGTAGTGGCGCTTTTCAAAAGCGCGCGAACTTTATATTTAGTGGCGTTTTTACCAAGCGCGCCGCAAGTTTGTACGGACTTTATCTTCACGTCGTCGTTTTATCAGCGGTGTAATGTTCATTAAGGTGGACGACGTCGTTTTATGAATGATTAGTGGCGCTTGTTACAAGCGCGCAAAACATAAAGCGCTTTCAAAGAAAACGCCGTCGTTCGGCTCTGCTTCAGTTTTATCCCCTTTTCCCCCGAAATCCCTAAGTGTTGCTCCTAAAATTTTTCTTGGCTTGGTTTTCTGCTTCAATTTTTTCTGCGAAAGTCCATCTCCCTAAATTCCTCGTCCCTAAAATTTTCTGCTCAAACTTGGTGGATTTCGCAATATCCGCTGCTCGCCGTCCTTTGTTTGCTCATATTTCGCAATATCCCTACATTCAACCAACAACGACGGTATGGAATTTGTAAATAGAAACTGTTTTGATTTAGGGATTTTGTTTTTTTTTTTTTGTTTAACTTCTTCATTTTTGTGATCTTGAGTATGATTTAGGTAGAAAAAAAACTTGGTGGATTTCGTGGGCTGTATCGTCGTCTTGACAGAAAGGTGCGAGGGTGGTTCTCTTCATCTTCTCTGTCAATTTAAAGATTAGAAAATATCGTTAATTCTATTTTGTTTTGTTCTCTTTTGTTCTTAATTTTGTTTTTATTTTTTGTGAATTGGGTTTCTCTGTTTGATTGAAATCGCAAAGTAAGGAGGCCTCTGTTTCAATTCACGGTTAAGTTGCTTAGAAAAGGTAAGCACACTCTTTTTGTTCTTATTCTTGGATATAGGCATTCAATTTTGGTAATAACTTAGCCCCAATAAGTCAATTGAATCAGTTTGATTTCTCCTGGTATTGGAATTAAGTTTGCTTCATGATCCCAATTGCTTTCGAACCGAAGTTGCAGTTCTCATAATTTTTCCTCTGTTATAATTGTTCCTCTGTTATAATTGCCCAAGTTAAGGGCAATGAAAAGCAACTTAGGCCCAAGAAGATCTACTTTATTGTCTTTATAAGGCTCAAAATTGATGTAATAAAGTTTTCTTTCCTAAAAGTTTCCTGTTCTTTTTCGTTTTTATTGTTTGAATTTAAAGCCTATGGATGAATTAGAAATGCAATTTCCCTGGTAGTTTTCTTGCAAGTAATAGAAAATGGCATACAAATTTTCTAGTCTTGTGGAAAATATGTTTGTTAGATACCATTGTTCAACATATATAGGATACACATGGTTTGAATTTTCAAGCAGCAAACTTTGAATATATAGAAGACAAGTGATAAGGGATTGTATATCATTGAAGTGTTTTCTATAATACAATCATTCAAGTGTTATTTACTCTCAAACTTTGAACTTCTTTTCCGCTTTGAATATGTCGGGACAAAATTATTAGTCTTTTTTGTGTGTGTGTGTGGAATTACTGTACATTGTGGTGACTTGTAGATTAGGTTTGGGTGACATTGACAGTTTTGGTCTTCTTCACACTCTTAGCTTTTCTCCATCGAAATAAAAACATGATGGTTATCCACAATTTCCATAAAATTTCTTAGACTCTTCATTATCAATGGACTATACCATTAAAATTCTTAGTTTCATATCGGTTTTGTTCTTCCTATAAATAGGGTTCTCATAATTCATACCATGTTAACCTTATTTGAAAACAAAACATGGCCTCTTAATCACACCCTATCACTTCCTTTACCTATTTTTCTTCTTCCTCATCTTTTCTGCCTCTTGAAGAACACACTGTGCTCTCATCACGAAGCTCTCTGCTTTGATCCATTTCAAGAACTCATTTTCCATCATCAAAACAGAGTTTACTTCTTTTCTTTGTGATAATATTGCTGGCCTTAAATCTTATCCTAAGACAAATTCATGGAAAGAAGTGCAGATTGTTGCTCATGGGATGGGGTCACTTGTGATCACCTAAATGCTCATGTTATTGCCCTTGACTTGAGTTGCGGTTGGTTGTATGGCGACTTCCCTTCCAATAGTACTCTTTTCCTTCTTCCTCATATTCAAAAACTCAACCTTGCCTACAATGATTTTAATTATTCCAAGATGCCCTCCGAGTTTGGTCGGTTTACAAGGTGGTGTATCTTAACATCTCGAAACGTTTTTTTGCAGGAAAAGTCCCATCCCAAATCTCCCATTTGTCAAAATTGGTTTCACTTGATCTCTCTCATAATGTTTTTTTTGACCAATTAACACTTGACAAAAATACTTTGGAGGGACTTGTTCACAACCTAACTGAGGTGAGACATCTTTTTCTTGATAGAATTATCATGCCTTCTATTAATCCTAATGTTTTCATGAATCTATCCTCTTCTATAAAGTCTCTCAGTCTTGGTGGTTGTGATTTGCAAGGAAAATTCCCAAGTAACATTCTTCATTCGCCAAACCTCAATTTGCTCAATTTGCTCAATTTGATATTAATTTTTTATCGTACCAATTGCTTTCGAACCAATTTTCTAATACCCTATTACAATATATCTTTGATGATTTTCCATTAATTCTAAAAATATTAATTTATTAATATTAATTTAGTCTTGATACTAACATTTTCATGATTTTTAATGATTTTCTTTTTCATTTTTAATGATTTTTCTTTTCTGTTTTTGTGTGTGCTAGAATTCACATTGCGAGACTTGTTTGTATTGGGGTGATTAGGAGCGGATGAATCGGTTGAAAACATTTTTGAAGGAAGCGAAACCAAAGCAGAAACTTCTTCGCTGTGGATTTATACGGGTGGATTGCGGCTTTATCTTTTCATCGAGGTGAGTTGATTGAGTTGAAATTATTTCAACTAATTTTAGTTTCTAAACACGATCTTTCTACATCTTTGGACCCTTGATTTTTCTAAAGCGCTATGTCAATTTTTGTAGCATTGGTTTGAACTTAAGTTGTATGTTTTTGGAGTATGCATGGTAAGTATCGATTACTCTTACTCCTAAATCTTTGGTACTTACGAAGTTAGTTGCCAAAATTTTGAAGTTGGACTTACTCGTATTGATCTGAGGCTTACAAAATTTCAATATATATATATATTTATAAGTATATGTACATCGTTCGATTACCTCAAAACATTGGTTTGATTGAAGAAAACATTTAATATATATTTGTAATATATACGTTTTTAATATACGTTTTTAATATACTTGAGCTTGAAGCCTAGATGCTTGTTAAGCAAACAAAAGAAATCAGATATGAAGCTTAAGCTTAATAATTATGATTAAAGTAGTAATAATAATAACAATAATGATTAAAGTATTAATAATAATAATAATAATAATAATAATAATAATAATAATTAAAGTAATAATAATAATAATAATAATAATAATAATAATTAAAGTAATAGTAATAATAATAATAATAATAATGATTAAAGTAATAGTAATAATAATAATAATGATTAAAGTAATAATAATAATAATAATTAAAGTAATAGTAATAATAATAATAATGATTAAAGTAATAGTAATAATAATAATAATAATGATTAAAGTAATAATAATAATAAATAAAGTAATAGTAATAATAATAATGATTAAAGTAATAGTAACAATAATAATAATAATGATTAAAGTTATAATAATAATAATAAAATAATAATAATAATAATAATAATAATGATTAAAGTAGTAATAATAATAATAATGATTAAAGTAATAGTAATAATAATAATAATAATGATTAAAGTAGTAATAATAGTAATAATAATAATTAAAGTAATAGTAATAATAATAATAATAACGATTAAAGTAGTAATAATAGTAACAATAATAATAATAATGATTAAAGTAGTAATAATAGTAATAATAATAATTAAAGTAATAGTAATAATAATAATAATGATTAAAGTAATAATAATAATAATAATAATAATTAAAGTAATAGTAATAATAATAATGATTAAAGTAGTAATAATAATAATCTTGATTCTCGATTTGAAATTTTAATTTAACTTACATAATACGTAATACATACCTAACATAAAATTATTTAACTTACATAATACATAACTTACATAATAATAAGATTCAAAGTATATAAATTTGGAAACCTAACGGGTTGCCTTATATCTCACTTGGAAGATATAACGGATCCTCCCAGTGTAACAATGCCACGTATGAAGAATCTTGAATAATACATGCAATTTAAATAATACTTACAATGCCATGTATGATGAAGCTTAAATAAATCTTTGTTTTAAAAATCAAATTCTTGTCAATTAACAATTAACAATTTAGTAGTGTAAATTCTTGTCAACTTTAGACTTCAACAACAACGAAATGGATAGGAGTTGGATGAAAGCTGTCAAGGGTAAGCAACGGCTATCGAAATGGAGTAGAAACTTTTCTCAATTTCGCATTTCAAAATGGAAGCCAAGAGAATATGATTCTTTGCCGTGTAAGAAGTGTTGCAATGGTTTATGGCATTGTCGTGAAGTGGTCTACGAACATCTAGTTGTTGATGGCTTTGTCAGGGGTACAAAATATGGTTTTTCCATGGAGAGTGTACACCTAGTGTAGCATCTTCATCGATGAATCGGGGGTATCATCATAGTGCTTTCAATCAGAATGTTAGAGACGATAACATGGAAAACATGTTGCGGGATGCTTTTAATATGCGTAGTGATGGTTTTGGTCGTTTCCACGACTTGGGTGCAACCGATGATCATAATTTTGTTGGAAATACTTTCACCAGAAGGGGAAGAAGTGTACCGAGATGAACAACCAAATGAAGAAGCGGCAAGATTCTACACGTTACTTGGTGAAATGAGCGATGAAGCTGTATGAGGTTCAAGATTTTCCAAACTATCATTACGTATTCGTCTTTTCACTTGAAATGTTTGGGGGTGGACCGGAAACTTCGTTGACAATCTTTGTTAGAGTTTACGCAAGAAATGTTCCCTTTGCAAAAATCCTCGATCTTCCAAAGATATGAAGAAATTGATAAAGGATTTAGGCCTTGGCTACAACAAAATTCACGATTCTTTGAAATGATCGCATGTTGTATTAGGCGGCCGGATAAACCAACGATCTTTGTCATGTATGCGGCCAATCCCGTTGGATTAATAGAAATACTGAGGAGGGCGATGCGAGGATGAACACGATACGATCAAAGAAGCGACCATTTAAGATTTTGCGGTATTTTCCGCTAATACCAAAACTTCAACGGCTTTTCATGTCCTCGAAGGCAGTAAGAATCAATGACGTGGCAAGGATGGACGAGCAGATGATGGGTTGTTAAGGCATCCCGCAGATTCTTTAGCTTGGAAATCTTTTGACTCAAAATTTCCAAGCTTTGCAAGCGATCCTGAGTGTGAGGCTTGGGCTAGCATCAGATGGATTTAACCCTTACAAACTCATGAGCACAACGTGTCTGATGCTTGGCTGTGGTGCTTGTTCCCTACAATTTGCCTCCATGGGTTTGCATGAAACAATCTTCTTTTATCTTGTCTATGATTATACGGAGAGAAAGGGTAGGGAATGATATTGACGTCTATTTGTAGCCACTTGTTGAGGAGTTAAAACAACTATGGGCTGGTGTTCGGACATACGATGCAATGAGAAAAGAGAACTTTAATTTACGTGCGGCTTTAATGTGGACTATAACGACTTCCGGCTTATGCTAATTTATCCGGTTGGAGTACCGGGGGCGTTATGCTTGTCCGTGTTGTCTTTGCATGCAGACATGTTCGCAATGGTTATATAATGGGAAGAAGTTCTCGTACATGGGGCATCGCCGGTGGTTCACCGGAAAATCATACATTTAGATTTGAGTGCTCGGTTTGATGGTACTCAAGAGTTGAGACCAGTTCCTCATGCACTGTGGATCCGAAATATTCTTAATGTTGAAAGATATGAATTTCATTTATGGGAAGGTGAATCAACCGGCTAACCCGCAAAGAAATAGAAGATCTAGGGATGAATCGATGAAGAGGATGATCCTCATGAGGCGGACTTGTGGAAAAAGAAGTATTCTTTTCGAGTTGCCTTATTGGAAGCATCGATTTTACGCCATAATCTTGATGTCATGCACATAGAGAAAAATGTCCATGAGAACATCATTGGGACTATTTTGAATGTCGATGGAAAATCGAAAGATAATCTTGAGTTGACTTGATTTAGTCCACATGGGAATTGGCGTGAGCTTCATCCCCGAGAACTTCCGAATATGAAATATCGGTTGCCGCCTGCTATTTTTTCAATGTCAAAGACGGAGAAAGAAGTGTTATGTACGGTGTTGAAGGATATAAAGGTCCCGGATGCGTATGCATCAAATATTTCGCGATGTGTGAGTCTTAAGGATCGAAGACTATATGGCTTAAAATCGCATGACTATCACATCTTGATGCAAGACTTCTCGCCGGTTGCTATGCGGTGTTGTATGTCGAAAAAGGTGACGGCTCCTATAATTGAAGCTATCACAAATATAATGAAAGGTATTTGTGGTAAAGTTTTGAATGTTCAAGAACTTGAGAGACTACAAGATCGAGTCGCATTGACTTTATGCAATCTGGAGAAGATCTTCCCGCCTTCCTTCTTCACTATTATGGTGCACTTGTTAATTCATCTCCGCGTGAAGCACTTCTTGTGGACCCGTTTTCTATCGATGGATGTATCCCATTGAAAGGTCTTAATTTATTTGCAACATATTCCTTCATTCAGCTCAATGCCTTTAGTTGCAACTTTTGTTAATGTTGTATACCGTGTTTAGGTTCCTTTCCAAATTGAAGTCATCTTTGCGCAATAAGCGTTATCCGGAAGGATCAATTGCAGAGGCTACTTGGCGAGAGGAATGTATGACTTTTACATTCGAGGTATTTGGAAGATGTTGAAACAAGAATGAACAGACCAAGTAGAAATCTTTGGGCTCATGAGATCATAATTCGGTCGACACTTATTTATTTCAAAGTTTCGAGAACCGATCGGCAAAGTCGAAATTGTAGAATTAGGCGATAGATCGTGGGTCCAAGCACATCGATACATTCTTTTTCATCACGATTCAATGGAACCATTTTACGCGTAAGTTCTAGAATTTGATAAATACTCATCAATTATAATTTATTTGTCTTCTAACAAGGTAAAACCTTTTTACCGCATGCAGATGAGTACAAACAAATATTAAGAGCTCGTTCACGATCCCGAAGATTAAATCGGCGAGAAATTAATAAGTTGTTCACGAAACATTCCATGAATGGTTAAGCCAAATGGTATGTAATTTAAGTTTTCATTGACAAGTCATAATGTTCTCTCATAACATTCATAATTTCTCGATTTACTTTCCATCAATAGGTTTGGAGTAGGAATGAAGTAAATGACGACGTTAAATGGCTTTCACAAGGTCCAAACAGAATAGTTAAAAGATATAATGGCTTTCTCATCAACGGATACTGATTTCATACAAGGTATCGCGAGAGATTGAGAAGAACCCAAAATTGCGGAATTGTTGTTAATTCTTCGATTACAAGTTATGCTAGTGCTAGGGACGAATCCGGTCGAGGGAATGCGGAGTATTACGGACTTATTGCGACATTATTGAGTTGGATTATTATGGCAATTGCAAAGTTGTCTTATTTCGAGGTGATTGGGCTGATGTGAATACGGCTCGCGGAATTAAAAACGATCAATATGGCTTTACAATGGTGAATTTCTCTCGATTGATTCACACAGGAGAACAAGTGATGGACGAGCCGTATGTGTTTTCTTCTCAAGTTAAACAAGTTTTTTTACTCAGAAGATCCAAGCGATGAGGGGTTGGTACGTTGGCGATGGAAGTAGAGATGACATAGTCGAAAGATCGAAACTTTGCCTTTTCGAACAAGACTTAAGCGAAAATATCCCTAGTACTAGTCAACAATTTCAATGGGTTCGTCAGGATGTGGGCGAAGATATTTACGAAATATGATGTAGTAAGATTTAATGATTTATTTTCTATATGTAATATTATAATTTTCATGTTGGTCATGTTATATAATTTAACTATTTTAAATGTCCTATTATTGTTGTTATTTGTTACTAAAATTTTGAACTCTTTTATGTGTTTTTACAGAGAAAATGCCTAGAAGACGATTACGAGGTTTAAATATTAGCAATTATAATTGAAAATTCAGCAGACGTAAATAGTGGGCGGGGATACGGTTGTTGGATCTTCTACTCATCAGGACATAGATGACGAGCATGGAGAATTCCAAAGTAATGTTAAGTTTATTTTACATGCATGTTGAATTTTATTATTGATTCATTTTTCAATTTTAATATAATAATATATCATTTTTCATTTGAGGGTGGTGGGGCCGCAGAGCTCGGGGACGTCACGTTGCTTACGATTTATATGACTTAGAGCCTACCCCGTGTTATAGTAAGGAGAAGCGATCATGGCAGCCTATCGGATCGAAGCTCGATTGTTGGCGTGCTATTTGGGCATTATAGCACGAAATTCGAATATGTTGCCCATTAACTATGAATCATGGCATCACATGCCCGATGCCAACAAAAATCGAGCTCTCGAAAATATTAAGGTAATAGAAGGTGAATGTAATTTATAATACTTTCATTTAACCTTCATTTATATTAACTTTTTAAAAAAATTTGGGGTAGATTTGATTTAGAGGTCTCCGATGACTATATTAAGAAGACGTTGGGCAAAAATGGAGAGACAATAAAAGCACCTAAAAAAACAATATTTTAAAAAGACATCAGCCTCGACGAAAAAGCTGCGAAATGTCCCACGGAATGTTGAGGTACCAATGGGAAGATCAAGTTAGATTCGGAATTCAAAGAAAGGAGAGGTATTTGCGTACTTTCAAAGTATTAGAAATTTTTCGGTTTATCGTATTTACTATATAATTAATTCAAATCCCATTATGTAGGACCGTGAGCGAGTTGGAACAAGCGTGACATGAAACAACATTTCACGCACACGCGGAGTTCCGAGAAGTTTTGCTCGTGTGTGGTGAGGGTGAGGTATTATAATTTATTACTTCTTTCAAATATTAATGATTTATACTATTAACTTATATTTTTCCGCTATAATGTAGGAAGTTTAGTCAAAGTCAAAAAGTTGGACGGCTTCAACTTTTTGACATTACGCTATAGGAAGAAGGATGGATCTCGGGATGACATCCGAAATGGCAGAAATTTTGGTATATTTATTTAATAAATGCTTATTTTTTATAAATATTTATAATGCTTAATTATAATGGTTTAATTCATCGTTTGTAGTTTTAAATTTCTAATTTTAACTTATGTTCCATTCATTTTTATTATATATTTCGTTTCTAACTCTTTTATTGATTTATTAGGATAAACTAAAGGAGAAGAAGGCGGAGTATGAAGCGGTTGCTTAAATCGTCAGCGATTCTGTTAATCTCGGCGAGGTTGATAACATGATTATTGCGATGTTTTGGGTCCCGAAAGGTACGATCGCTTGATTGATAGTTTTGTTAATCTTGAGTATATTTATAAATGTAATTATCACTAATGTTTTGGGTCTTACAAGGTATGGTGGGTTCGATGTCAAGGATCGGGTGTTACTCAGACCCAATATTTTGATCCGGCTCCGGCAATACATGCCTTCCGGAGTCAATCTCGTCTTGAAGTTCGAGACCGAAAGAACAGATATCCCCGATGGAAGCGAGCACACACAGTGAGCAAATTCTCGGCTTAGAGCGGAGGCGTGAGAGAGAGGCGAGCATGTTGCTCAACTTAGAAGCGGAGGCAGCAGTAGGGAGGCGAGCGTAAGCGAGAAAGTATGAAGAACTCGGCTACAATTGCGAGTTATGATGAATTTGTTCAAGCAAATTGCGCAGAGGCCGCCATCTTAGACATTTCTTTTCTTATTGTAAGATTTTTTTAACATTATTCTGATTGAACATTATTCTAAGAATTGTTTGAATTATGATTCATTTTTAATCAATATCATCTTTTATTAAATTTGAAGTATTTGTTTAGATTTAATGCTTTTAATGAGAATTAAATGTTTTATTTCTTTGCATTAGGTTGGAATTATATGCAATTGTTCTTTGTTATTGGTGGTTTTTTACTGCGCAGGAGGGTAGGATATTGGGAAAAAGTACACGACAAATCTGTGCAAATTAGTGGCGTTTTTAAAAAGCGCGCTAAAAGCTCCTACATTGCGGCGTTTTCTTTAAAAAGCGCTAAAAGCCCTACATTGCGGCGTTTTTAAAAGCGCGCGAAAAGCCCCACTTTGCGGCGTTTTTTAAAAAGCGCGCTAAAAGCTACACATTGCGGCGTTTTTCTAAAAAGCGCTAGCTAAAGCTCTACGCTTTTTTGCGCTTTTTAAAAAGCGCGCTAAAAGCCCTACCTATAGCGGCGTTTTTCTAAAAAGCGCGCTAAAAGCCCCTACCTTTTTGGCGTTTTTAAAAAGCGCGCTAAAAGCCCCTACCTATAGCGGCGTTTTTGTTCAAAGCGCGCTAAAAGCTCCATACAGTAGCGGCGTTTTTATAAAAAACGCCACTAATTTTTGCGGCGGTTTTTCAGAGCGGCGTTTTTGCGGCGCTTTTAAAAGCGCGCGAGTACTATTAGTGGCGCTTAAAAACGCGCTAAAGGCCCAAAAACGCCGCTAAAAGTACTGTTTTGGTGTAGTGACTTCTTAAGGGAAAGAAATGTAATGCCTTTAAAACTCTGAAGTCATAAATGGTACTATTATGAAAGATCACAGGATATATAAACATAAATCCATAAATAAACTTGTAAATAATGAGCATTGTTTTTCAATATCTCACAATATATTATTAATTTTTTTCTTTCATTAAGAATACTAAAGTCTTTGTATCTTTCAAGCTCATATAGAAAATCACATATTTTAGATTGTTGCTAGAACAAGAATTTTGCATGTCTAAACTACTTGACCTCCAACAAAATATTGAATACTATTGAACAAGCTATAATGTATTATGAAACTAAAAATAATTATAATAAAATAGGTGACAAAAGAAAGACAAAATATGAGGGAATAATTCTTTTTTTCTTTTTTAACTTTGGATGCGTGCTCTATTTATAAAGCTTAAATCACTACACGTTACAAATATATACATAAAAAAATTTTTAAAACACCCTATACATTCTTTAGAAGGTACAAGAAAATAAATTTTGAGGTTACAAACTAGAGGTGTACATGGGTTGGGCCGGGTTCAACTAAAATTTAGGCCCGTTTGTTAGGCCCCGGGTCTAGCCCGGCCCAAAAAATGTGCCTAAAATTTTTCCCAAGTCCGACCCGGATAAAAATATTAAAACCCGAACCCGACCCGACCATATTAATTTTTATATAATTTTAAAATATATATAATACAAAAAAAAATACTAAAAACATCAAAATAAATATTTCCCGACAAATTGAAAATAAATTTTAAAAAATATGTATACTTAAATAACACTAAGATAGATGAAACTTAACAAGCAAATGCCTCCAAAATAATAACAAAATTAACAAATGTCTTTAAAATAATAACAAAATTAACAATAAAATAAGTTTTATACAATATCCAGACAATAACAGTAAAATAGTAGCAACATAATAGTAAAATAGTAGCAAAATAAAGAGAAAACAATAAGAAAATAATATTAAAAAAATATTTTTTTGTCCTTTAATGAATTCGGGCCGGGCAAAGCTAAAAATGTCCTTACCTGAAGAAACGTGCCTTATTTTTTTGTCCAAACCCATTTTTCGGGCCTATATTTTTGCCCAAATCATCCCACATTTTGGGCGGGCCTTCGGGCCGGGCCGGACCAAGTGGCTCAACCCATAAATAGGTCTATTACAAACATAAGCAAATTTAGGGGTAGGCAGGGGCACACCCCGGCCTCGCCCAAACTTTGCAAAAAAAAAATTAGCCCCATTATAATTTAAAATTTTTATTTTAATATTATTAAAGAAGAAGAAATTTGTGTTTAGCCCTCGAAGTTTTTAAAGTTTTTTATAATTTGATTTCTTTTATAGAATTTATAATTTTAGTAGCATTTTTAGTTTAATTTAATAAACTAATATAAAGTAGCATCTAAATATTAATTTGGTAAAAAAAAAGTTTAATAATTGTAATATGTAAGTATGAATAGTATCTAAATATTAATTAGGTAAAAAAATAAGCTTAAATAATTATAATACTTAATACAAATTTAGTATTAAACTTATTTTGTTTTGTTTTTTTTTTTTAATTTTGGATATTAAAATTATCCCGAATTTAAAAATATGTAGGCTTGACCCGTTCAACATGTATATTTTATGTAAATATGTCTGTCCCCTACCAATAATTTTGACTTCACCCTAATTAAGATGTTATAAAAGAAAAGTTTACCGCAATACTTAGGATTAAAAAAATATGATTTTTTTTTCATAAAAGAGTGCATGAGAGCTTCAAGGCAAATTCAAATTTTGTTTAATTGTTTATTGTACTTATCCAAATAAAAAAAATTGATTTATTTTTCATAAATTATAACTATTGGTGAGTAATCCTAGCACAGAAATTAATTAAGCAATTTAATATTGTTTGGATTACAATGGAACTAGTGAATTAACTTAAGGCTTGACAAAGGAAAAATCAATATTATGTTGATGATGATGATGATCATCAAGTTGTGTTAAATGTTGAGGAGGAGAAAGTGCGGCAGCTTCAATATCAGAGAGATCAGTGTCGGAGGGGTAAGAGAAGTTGGAATAGGTGGGGGAATTAAGAACCCCATCGGTTTGATCACTGGCGGTGGACCTATGTTTGTGATTGTGTAGCAAGTGTAAAGGCGATGTCCCTCGGCTCGGTGTGGTGTTACCACTCATTGACACCGACATTGGGCTACTCATCCCTCCTCCTTCCTTTTCCTTCTGCTTGTTTCTCTTCTTGGCAGCCTTCCGCCAGTTCTTCAGAGCTTTGGCTGTTTGCTCTTCGAATATTGCAGTTTTCATGTGCGATCCCATCTGCATTCATTCCAACATATAATTCAACAACAAATCCATCATCATAATGATAAATGTTAATGCGTTTTGGTTCAACCCAAAGTTTTATGGGTTCACAAGTCAGAAGAATACGTCAACAAGTTTGGTAATTCTTGACCAGGGTTTTATCTCTCTACTCTGCCAAGAGTCTTACAAGTGTCTTGGCAAGGTTAAAGTACTCAAGACCTCTAGCATATAGAGAATCTCGAAGGAGGGTATCACTTGAGTTAAGCACTCTGTGAACTTGTAAAGCTTTTGACAGAATAGGAAAACAAAATCCTTATTGATGTACTTCTCAACCTGTAAACTCATGGGAGTTTCAGCAAAACCAAATCACATGGACAAATAATGATAATCACTTGTTCTACTACTCACTTGCGTCACCAAGGAATACAGCGGGAAGGTAATGTAGCTGCATAGAATTTGAAGGAACAGCCCAAGAACAACCCTTCCCACTACAAAGTACGGTTTCTCGTGGATACAAGAACCTAGGCTGTACTTAAACTGCACCATAAAACATATGAATTCCATATACAGAATAAATAGAGTCAAACATTGAATAGAGGAACACACTACTTACCACTACCCAAAGGAAATATGCCATCTGGAATGCATTCTGCATAAATATCAATCAAACTTAATTAATAAACCAATAGATGTCAAGCTGGTAATTAATTAAGGAAAACATGATTAATTTACCTGAAATAATGTATAATGTATCAAGAAGAGAATCCACCGGGGTCGATTAAACCAGAAATACTTGTTATTTGGCTCCACCACTGGTGCCCCTCTTACCACTGCACTCCTTTCCTGGATTTCTTCCGCCATTTCCATTATGATCAGTTCAAGCTTTGTTCCAACCAATACAAGTATCTACACAATTCACCAAATCTTTCTACTTTTATTTCTCAATCCATAACATATAAAGTTTAATTAAGGATGTGGGTGGCGCGGCTTACAGTCAGTGGGACTAAAGACAACCAGGTGAGAGTTTGCCATTCTGCATGCACCACGTATATTATATATTATAAATACTCCATTTATTAATTTATGATATGCTAATCAGAAAGGGGTAGAATTACAAACTGTAAACGTTTAGAAGCAAGAAGATGATAGCAAATGCCCACAGAGGTGTGCTGCAACATCCCAAAAACCAACAACCAATAAATTTCAGAGTAGCAATATAAAGTTAATTTAAATTTAAAGTTGTTTTAAACAGACCTGATACCGACAACGACTTTGAAATCGTCTTCCATGGATCTTTTGATGTATTTATGGAAGTCAAATTTTGTGTTAGCTGCAAAATGTGCCTGCATTAACCATTAATATTTGGTGATTAAAGTTGAACTCACCAGCTGAGCAATTTGCTAATCAAATTATTAGATGATGTACGCCGGCCAATTACTTACGTTGATAAAGCCATTGCGCATGGTCAAATAGTCCACCTTGCTCACCGAACCAAAGAATTGCCTGAAGAAGGCTACCTATAATTATATTTTTAGATTTTTTTATTCCAAATAACCAAATATACTCAAAAGTAAATATATAAATCTTTTTAGTTTATTAATATATCAAATATTAATCAGAAATGTAAAACTGTAAAATTGCATAACTCAGTTTGTCTCTCTACTTATTTACACTCCAATTTTACAATATATATATATATATATATATTTAATTTTTGTCTTTTTTATACTTTGAATTTGCGTTCAGGGGCGAAGCCAGGGGGCTGGCATGGGCCCCGGCCCCCCCTAAAATATAAAATTGCTATTTAGGCCCTTAAAATTTTTTAAAAATTTTAAATTAATAAAGGTAAAATTACACTTTGACCCCCCTAAAATTATAAAAATTCGATTTAATCCTTTACAAATTATAAATATATAAAATATAAAAAATTAAAATTTCATCCGGCCCCCCTAAAAAATTGTTCTGGCTTCGCCCCTGTTTGCGTTATTTGTTAAATCACCTAAACATAAATGAAAAAAATAATTTTTGTTAATTTTGCTTGTATGCCACACCAACAATTAATTAATTTTTTAAAATTAAAAAAATATAAAAATATACAGTTTTTATAATTTTTATTTTTTTTTAAATTTTAAAAAAATTAATTAATTATTGCATGATATCCACACGTGTGTCGCGTCAATAAAGTTAATAATTTTTTATGTAAATTAAAGGGAGGGTCAATTAAAATGAAAAAAGACATCATCCCTGTCTCTTTCTAACAGGAGAATGATAAATTAGATTTTTCCACCTAATTTTTAATATTTTTAGTTGGATTTGAATTTTTTGGAAGAAAAAAGCAAGAGTCTTACTATCCATCTCATGCCCGGAATTGTGGAGAAACCAGAATGACGTTTGACGAAGGAAGTTTGATGGGTTAATCTGAACCTTGAAGGATCTGATGTGTAACATATACAAATGCAAGTATCAATATCAATCACCATTTCCAAACATTTTTTTTTCCATACAACCTTCATAATTTAGATCTAAAAGGCAAGGTGAAAAGTAGAAAGACTAACCATTTCTGTACTGATACTCGAGAGTTTTAGTTTCTGATTCCCAGGACTCCCATTTCTTCATCTGTTCAAATTCAATTCACCACAACTATAATATCAGCTCTACAACCAAACCAGTTGATCTTCAAGGGGAAAAGAAAAAAACTTACTTTGGCCTTAGCCAGTAGAATGGTGGCTACACTGTAAAGAACATGAAAGACAGCAAGCGCAAATATGAATATGTGCAAGTCGTGCATCCCGCTTTGTGTAATCAGGGCAACTTTACCCTATCATTTCATACAGAAATTAATGATCAGGTTAATTATCAACAATGTTGAAAATTAAATAGATTAAAAAAAAGGGCCGGCGGCATACTTTAGGGCAAGAATCTTTTCCTTTGGATGAAGCCAAGACTCGACGCCAAACCATATCTTCAGCATAAGAAAGTAACTTTCTCCGGCGATCTTCATCGCCGCCGCCTCCGCCCCCTTTGTTGCTATCTTTACCACTATCTCCTGCATACCCAGGCTTCCGTTTGCATGGAAGCATCGTATATCCTATCTTTTCTGGGATACATATCGCTGGAATGGAATATGTTCCTATAGTAAGTAGTAAGGATATGAAGCCCAGTAGCATCAACTCTGCAAATTATAATGGAATTTAATTTATTAAGGATTAGACTGCAGTTTACCTACAATATGATGAACAAGTACTATATATATATATATATAACCTAACCAGCTTTTATTTTCTCTAAAGCTTCCATCATGGCTTTCTTCTGGCGTTTTTGAAACCACTGCATGTCATCAACAAAGGTTATAATCATAATCATAATCATAATCATAATTAGTAGTATGAAATTTTCATTAGTAGATTAAATACCTTTCCCAGAGAATGAATTCCATGTTCTATGAGTATAGATATGATCACAAATATTGCACACACAACTGCAACAGCCCATGTTGGCGTTTCCTCCAGTGACCTTTCCTTAGGGGTTGCCATTTTTCCAAAAACCAAAACGCTTAGTAATGTAAAAGTATAACAAGAAGGCGGAAAGCATATAAAAATGGAGTGAAGAAATGCAAGTGGGCAGCGCGTTTGGATTTGAGACACGGTTTCCATGAACAAAAGTTTGTCATGATTTGCATGGTTTTATGTGGAAGGTTGGTGATGGGCAATGTGGTGATCCAAGTTAACAATCCCGTAGCTTAGGACAATATAGAATCAAGCCGGCCAATGCAGCCAATCCAAGGGAGAGAATTAATGTAATAAAGAAACAGATATTGGGATCCACCGGTGGTTATTTATATTCAATTATCACTTAGTATTAATCAACACCCATCTGATATATATTTTATTTTGTCTCAGATTGAAAGGTGTTGGACTGTCTCAAAACCGTGGTCCACAAGCCTGACTTTCTCCGGCCTAGACATATTCTACAATTCTAAATATAATTTTAGGGAATAATATACTTTTCGGTTTTTTCCTTCTTAATTAGTATAATTAGATTCATTTTGATACTTGAACTTAAATTCTGTCAAGATTTAATAATGTGATCAGTGTTACTAAATAGGACCGGATCGAACGGGCTGAGAGTTAGACAATATAACGACTGAATAAAGGAGTTGACTCAATTAACTCAACAACTACTTGAAATTGGTAAAAATAAAAAAAAATCAAGACAAAAATCGATAGTTAAGCAGGTTCAACCGGTTTAGTAATTTTTAAATATTTTTATGAATTTTATTATTTATTTAATTATTGTTAACTCAGTGGTCGAATTGGTCAAACTGATTGAATCAAAAATGGGTGGTTTGATCTGTTCAACCACCAGTGTAACAGCTTAATTTTTAGCGGTGTCGGAAACAGTGGTTCGAGACCACTAAATCCGAAAATTAAGTTTGAAATTTTTATTATTTATTATTTACGAGTCAAATGTGATTTTAGAAAGATTTTTGAATTGGTGATTTGTGTTTTAGAAGGATTTATTAGGTAGAATGGTTTAGAAAACGAGGTATCGAGACCTTGATTTTATAAACCGAGCCGTAAATATTTTTATAAATATTTACGGAGTGTCATTAAGTTAGTATTAAGATTTTGTTAGAAAATTTTAACGTTTTGATAGTTAATTAATTAAAAATGACTAAATTGAAAAAGATGCAAAACTTGCAAATTAAAGAGATAGTGATTAAATAGCCTAAATGGTAAATAAAGGAGGACAAAAAGGGCAATTAGACATTTATTAGAAGGCTGAAACGGTATGTTCAGAGAAAAATCTTGAAATTGGATGATTTAGGGGCAAAATGGTCATTTGGGAATTAAGATAAAAATCAAAACAAAGACTAAATTGAAAATCTAGACATTTCTTCATCGATCTTCAGCCAAAAACAGCCATAGAAGAGTCTCCAAAAGCTGGTTTTTCATATTTTCACATCATGTGAGTTCAATTCTTACTCTTTTCTTGAAATTTTTGTGTTTTTAAGACTTTTACAATTAGGTCCAACTATCTAATTCATTAGTTTTTGATTTTATGGGTAATTTTGAAAATTACCATTGATAAGTGATGGATGTTTATGATGAATTAATATATATTTAGAGCTTTAATTTTATTATATGATAATTTTATCAAGTGATTTTGATAGATATTGATTTTAGGACCAAATTGTGAAAAGGTTAACTATTAGGGTTTGGTGTTGAAATTTTGAATATCAAGAGCTGTATATTAGCCTAGAATGTTTAGATAAATTGTCAATTGAGAAAAAATAGCTCAATTGATGATTTAATTAGTAAGGGACTAATTTGCAAAAATTGTCAAAATTGGGGTAATTGTGTAATTTCAAAAATTGAGGGGTATTAATTGTGAAGTGAATTGGAACTGATATATATGCTAATGAATGAGTAATTTCATATTTTAGATCAAGAGGCCGTAGATACTCGTGATAAAGGAAAATTAGCAGAATAGTTCCTGAACTTCTACAAATCTTGCAATTTAACCCAGGTAAGTTCGTATGGTTAAACTTTAATATATAATGTTAAATTAATGAATGGTATTATGTATTTATTCATATTATTTGTTGAAAATAAAATTACTGTAAAAATTATGAAATTGAATGGAATGTTCGAAGTGAACGGAACGCTGGATTGAGTACAATTGTTCAGTGTAAAGGAGGAATTGACGGCAAATTACACAAGTAAACCGAAGTTCAGCATTTGTTGCGAACTTTTGTGTTTACTTTCCGTTTAGCTCTCATGAGCTTCAGTTAACTCATATGAGTTTCCGTTTAACCCTAATGGGTTTCCGTTCAGCTCTTTTGAGCTTCAGTTTAACCCTTTTGGGTTTCCGTTTAGCTCCTACGAGCTTTTGTTCAACCCTTATGGGTATTCGTTTAGCACTTACGTGTTTTTGTGCAGCCTTCGGGCTTCTGTTTACGATGTACTCATATCCGTAAGACGTTCTCCGATATGATAAGGTTGGTAAGTGACATATGGAAACAATGTCTATATATTTAAAGTTATTATTGATATCGATATGAATTAAGTGAATTCCTTGATTGAAGTTGTGGTTAGCAGGAATAGTATATTTAATGATTTACTTAAATAAATTATTATAATATGTTCGGTAAGATTTATGTTTAAAAGCCAACAAACTTATTAAGCTTCATTAAGCTTACTTGTTTGTTTATTGTCTTTGTAGATTAACGTGAGTTCGGGGAATCGAATCAACACATCGGATCACACTATCCAACTTGCTCTGGTAGATTTTGCTATACATACTATGGTTTATATTGCATGTATAGGGATTGAAATGGTTGTGTAAATGTAACAGTCCGATTTATACCCTAGTCAGAACAGTAGTTTCGGGACCACAAATCTGAGTCTGTATAATATTTTAATATTATTTTCTGTGCCGTTGATAAGTGACTAAGCATGTGTTAAATTTCCGTAAGTTAATTTGTCCGTCTGTGTGTTTAATTGACAAATAGGATGAAATTACATTGAATGTGAAATTTGCTTGCTATTTGCTAAAGTACTAATGTGTTGTGGCTTTGTTAAGGTAGAGTCCTTATGTTGTTATTATGCCAACTTATAGTTAGTGGATGAATGAAAGACAATCATGCCCTTATTACATGTTTGTTTTATTTGTTTAATGAAAGGCTAAATATGTAAATGAATTATTATGTATGTTATATTGGATAAAACATAACAAAATGGCCATTTTTAGTTCATCTTTTGACCGAAATAAGAAAAAGAGAAAGCAAGGGTTGAGCTTTACATATTCGGCCATTTGAGAGCCAAATTAGAGGTATGTTTTCGGTTGGTTTTCGATAATTTCTACGTTTTTGTAATCGTTGTTTTGAGAGCTACAAAACCCATGTATTAATTTCATGAATTGATGATGTTTGTGTAAAATGCCATTAATGCTATGTTGAGCTTTGTGATGTTTTGTGGTGTTAAATGATAGATATGTATTTGATGAACATATTTTGTTCTTGAATTTTGGATGAATTTAGTTAATTAGGGCTAAATTAAGAAAATATTATTTTGGAGGACTAAATTGTTAATTTGATGAAAAGTATGGCCTTGTATGATGTATATATATATTCGGCTAAGCTTGGTTGTGTATTGATTTTGTGAATTTGATGTTTTGAGAAAAATGGACTAAATTGATAAATTATGCAAATATGAGGGCTAATTTGCAAATTGCCCGAAATAAGTATTTTTGGGTTGAATTGAATGTGTTATTAAATAAAATGGTTAAATTCTGAATATGATTAGAGATCAAGAGCCGAGGAAAACGGACTTAGATCGTGGGAAAGCGAAAATAAATGAGTAGCCGTATCCATTCCGATAAACCGAATCCGAGGTAAGTCATATTGCAAATAAATGTTATTGTATTGAATTGAGTTTATTTCCATGACTATAAATGATAACGAATGCTTATGAGATGCTATGTATATGAATTTTGGGATAAGGTCGATATAGTGATAAGTCTGAGAAATCCCGTACGAACTTAGGAATACAAAGGTATATATTCTGTGTTATCGAGTAAGACCACATGCGAGACAAATGGCATCGATATCGACATGAGTAAGACCATGTCTGGGACAATGGCATCAATATCTGAATACGAGTAAGACCCTGTCTGGGATAGTGGCATCAATATCTTAATACGAGTAAGACCCTGTCTGGGACAGTGGCATCGATATCTGATTACGAGTAAGACCGCTGCGGGACGATGGCATCAATATCTCGAATACGAGTAAGACCTCGTCCCGGGGACAAGTGGCATCGATATCGATTCACGAGTAAGACCTTGTTTGGGACAAAGTGGCATCAATATCGAATACGAGTAAGACCACCATGCGGGATAGTGGCATCGATATCGACACGAGTAAGACTGCATGCGGGACAAAGTGGCATCAATATCTAAATACGAGTAAGACCATGCGGGACAAAGTGGCATCAATATCGATTACGAGTAAGACCTTATGTCGGGACAAATGGCATCAATATCGAATACGAGTAAGACCACATGCGAGGCGGTAGCTTCAATATTTGATTACTTTTAAGACCACGTCTGGGACGTTGGCATGGTATTATTATTCTGGGCACTCTACCTATTCTATTAGATTAAAAACGGTTCAATGGTCAAGTTCGAGAAGCAAGGAATATGTAAATTGTATATTTGTTTTAGGTATGTTTGATAAGTACACTATGTGTGTATAAGAAGGTAAGTAATTCCTTAAACTTACCTAGATGAATTATGTATTTGAATATGGGAATAAAAGTGTGTTATATGGGTAGAAAAGCTATGATCTAATAAAGTGTGTACTAATATACAGGTTTGAAGAATGAAAAGCCTAAGTGAATGTACTAAGAAGAATTATGATGGTGAAATTGAGCCATTAGTGAATTTAGATTGGTTATATGTTTTGAGTGTTTATATGGTAAGTTTGATTGTATAATTGACTTACTAGGCTTTTGGAAAGCTTACTCTATGTGTGTTTTCTCTGTTTTATAGGTCGTCAAAGCTATGAAGGCTCGGGACCGTCACGGATAAATCATCACACTACTAAACTTATTTTGGTACACTTTGAAAATGTATATGGCTAGATATGGCATGTATAGGCTAGTCATTGGTATGAATTGTTATGTGAACTTAGCCATGTGATTTGGCTAGTTATGTTTTGGTAATATGCTTAAAGGAATGTGATATGTGAAGTTGTTTTGGTAAGATTAGTTGATATATGAAATGGTTATGATATGGTAAGTATATAGATGAATGGTGTTTGGGCATAATTGTGATTTGGTCATGCAAATTGGTATGCTTGGAATGGATATTGAATGTATTATTGTGTGATTTCCTTAGTTGTCAAATATGAATGATTTAGGATGGTTATTTGGTATATTTTGGTGGTTATATGTGAATGAAATGGGATGATATATGTTGCTTGTAGGTTTAACCCTTATGGGTGGCATTTTGGCCTTGTAAATGGCCTATAATGTTACACGGTTGTGGCACACGGGTGTGCCTAAAGACCGTGGGTGAATTGGCAAAATGTATTTTAGTAGCGACGGCCTCGACACGGGGTGTCGGCTAGTAGCCGTGGTGTGCAAGTCAAGTAGCTAGCTAAGAGCACACGGCCATGGCACTGCGCGTGCTTGGTGGCCGTGGTGGGGAAGTCAGTATATGGCCTAGTAGCACACGACCATGGCACACGGGCGTGCCTAGTGACCGTGTTGATATAGTCAGTATATAGACACGGATGGACACACGGGGGTGTCTAGAAGCCGTGGAGGGCACACGGTCTCCTCCCACGGGCGTGTCTCCCTTGTATTTTAGAAAAGTTTAAATTTTTTCATGAGATTCTGTATGTGTTCTGGTTTAGTCCCGACACTATTTCTGAGCATACTTAAGGTTTTAATGACCTACTTAAGGGACACTATGATTGTAATTGATGTATGATCTTATGAAATTGTCTGTTAAAGTTTCCGATCCGTCCGGTAACGCCTTTATCCCCAGTCCGACGTCGGATACGGGTTAGGGGTGTTACATTTAATTGGTATCAGAGCTACGGTTTAGTCGATTCTCGGACTAACGTAGCATGTCAGGGTCTAGCTATACATGCCATATTTCTGAATTGTGATAGTGTGAAGAATCGACGTATAAAATGTGATTTTGTATAGTAATGGATCCCGAAAGAGCCGTAGTCGACGACGAGAAAGTAATGCGCCGCTTCCCGCACAAGGGCGCGCCCTCTGATCCGAGACCGGTTACTAGCGGTCAGGAGGGAGAAGCTAAATAAGCTTTCTTCCAGATAATGAGTGAATGGTTCACTCAATTCGTAAAGTATAACCCGACTGTTTCACAACCCCCGCCCCCGGTTAATCCCCCTCAAACCTCAGTTGTGCCTCCGGTGATGGGTATAAATCTGTTGAATAAGCCTCTGGTAGACATGATCTGCAAGTATAGGGCTGAAGAGTTCCGGGCTACTAATGATGATGATGCTGAGAAAGTCGAGTTTTGGTTAGAAAACACTATCCGAGTATTTGATGAGATGTCACTGACTCCTGAAGAATGTATAAAGTGTGTTGTTTCTTTGTTACGAGATACAGCCTATCGGTGGTGGAAAACTTTGATTTTGGTTGTTCCTAAAGAACGGATCACATGGGATTTCTTTCAGTCTGAGTTCAGAAGGAAATACATTATTCAGAGATTCATTGATCAGAAACGAAAAGAATTTTTGGAATTGAAACAAGGTCACATGTCTGTTACTGAGTACAAACGAGAGTTTGTAAGATTAACTCAGTATGCTCGGGAATACGTTTCGACTGAAATGATAATGTGTAAAAGATTCGAAGATGGCCTAAAGGAAGATATCCAATTGCTAGTTGGTACTTTGGAGATACAAGAGTTCGTAGTGCTAGTTGACCGAGCATGCAAAGCTGAGTCTGAAGCCAGAGATATGAAAAAGAGATTTATGAGCAAATCATTTGATCGCCTCAAGAAATTCAGAGATGAACATAGTCGTTCAAAGGCTAATGTGAGGCATTCGAGTAGAGATCGAGCTAGATCACAGTTAAGCTCCAAAGCTCCAACAACTTCAATGACTAATATTGGAAATGTCAGATTCAAGCGACCTGAATGTAAACATTTTGGAAAAAGGCATCCGAGAATTTGCATTAAATGACCGAACTTGTTTGGATGTGGATCATTAGACCATTTCATCGAGATCGCCGAGTCCTGTTGAACAAGAGATTGTTCGAACCCGAGATCCGAGAATGTTTCAATGAGAGGAAGATCTCCTCAAAATGCAAGAAACGTCAGTGGTAGTCAGAGAACTACTAGAGATACTGTTGCGAGATCAGAAGCTAGAGCGCCTGCCAGAGCGTATATTATCCGAGCTAAGGAGGAAGCTTCATCTCCAGATGTTATAATGGGTACTTTTACACTTTATGATACTTTTGTGATTGCTTTGATAGACCACTGGTTCTACTCATTTCTATATATGCATGAACTTAGTATTGATGAAGACTTTGCTGTAAAGTCTCATGAGTTTGCTATACAAGTATCGAACCCCTTAGGTAAAAGTGTTCTTGTTGACAAAGTATGCAAGAACTGTCCATTAATGTTTCAAGATATCTGTTTTCCTGCTGATTTGATGCTATTTCCATTTGATGAGTTTGATATTATTCTGGGTATGGACTGGTTGACATTGCATGATGCGGTTGTAAATTGTAAAAGAAAGACTGTTGATTTGAGACATTCGAATAATGAAATTGTACGGGTTGAGTCTAATGATTTAAATGGATTGTCTGCCATGATACCGGTATTGAAAGCCCGGAGTTATATGAAAAAGGGTTATGCGGCATATTTTACTTATGTGATTGATTCGAAGATGTCTGAAAAGAAAGTTGAACTAGTACCTGTTGTATGTGAATATTTTGATGTGTTCCCTGAAGAATTATCGGGTTTACCTCCGATTCGTGAAGTTGAGTCGGTATTGAGTTACTACCTGGTACTACACCTATTTCGATAGCTCCGTATAGAATGGCACCAACAGAGTTGAAAGAGCTAAAGTCACAGTTACAAGAATTGACTTATAGAGGGTTTAGATGGTTATTACCGCAGATTTGTAAAAGGCTTTTCGACAATAGCTAATTCGTTGACTAGATTACTTCAGAAAGATGTTAGATTTGAATGGTCTGATAAATGTCAGAGAAGTTTCGATCAGTTGAAAACTCTGTTATCAGAAGCTCCAGTGTTAGTACAGCCAGAATCGGGTAAAGAATTTGTTGTATACAGTGATGCTTCGTTAAATGGTTTGGGTTGTGTTTTGATGCAGGAAGGCAAAGTTGTAGCTTATGCCTCGAGACAATTGAAGCCTCATGAAAAGAATTATCCGACGCACGACCTTGAGTTAGCTGCGATTGTGTTTACACTTAAGATTTGGCGTCATTATCTGTACGGTGAGAAATGTCACGTGTTTTCAGATCATAAAAGTTTGAAATATTTGATGACTCAGAAAGATTTGAACCTGCGTCAAAGAAGATGGTTGGAACTGTTAAAAGATTATGAGCTTGTGATAGATTATCATCCGGGTAAAGCGAACATTGTTGCTGATGCGTTGAGTCGAAAATCATTGTTTGCGCTTACATGCTCTAAATGTCCGATTAGATTTGGTCGATAATGATTCGTAATAATTGAATTAAAAGCAAAGTCGTTGTTCTTACAACAGATATGTGATGCTCAGAAATCTGATAATGAATTGCTAGCGAGACGAGCTCAGTGTGAAGTGAATTCCGAATCTAAATTTCAAATTGTTGATGATTGTTTGAGATTAAAGGGATCGTTTCGTGTTCGAGAAATCGAGTTGATTCAGATTGATTTTGAATGAAGCACATGATAATCGTCTATCTATTCATCCGGGAAATACTAAAATGTATCATGATCTGAAGCAACACTATTGGTGGTCTGGTATGAAACGAGACATTTCTGACTTTGTTTGAAATGCTTAATCACTCGCCGCCAAGTGAAAGTGAACATCAGGTTCCGTCTGGTTTGCTACAACCAATTCTGATTCCCGAATAGAAATGGGATAGAGTAACAATGGATTTTGTTTCTGGTTTGCCTCAGACTCCGAGAAAGAAGGATGCGATTTGGGTCGTAGTTGACCGATTGACGAAATCTGCCCATTTTGTTCCGGTAAGGTCTGATTATTCACTTGATAGATTAGCCGAGCTTTATATTTCAGAGATTGTGAGATTGCACGGGGTGCCACTGTAACACCCCTTACCCGTATTCGATGCCGGAACAGGGTACGAGGCATTACCGAAGAGTACGGAACACTTATAGATGATTTAAACCATTTATCACTCAAATATCAAAATTGATTATAAAAGTTCTTTTAACGGACCCTTGAAGTCCAAATCATGCATTGGGATTGGGTCGGGACTAAATCAGAATCGTATGAAATTTTTCGCAAAATCCCTAAGTTTATCTCATTTACAAGGGTCCCACGCTCATGTGGCTCACATGGCCGTGCCTCTGGGGCGTATAACTCTCTGACTTGCATCTATGAAGGAAATTGGGTCACACGGCCTTAGTACACGCCCGTGTTGCTAGGCCGTGTGGTAAAGTTAATTTTCACAAATTAGGCTATTTTCTAAGCCATATTTCTCTCTCATTTGATCCTTATTTTTCACCCACATTTAATACATACAAAAACCAATTTAAGATATTCAACTGAGCCTTATACTTAATACCACTTGTTAGTCATACACTTCATATAAATAACAAGAAACGTATATGGGTTCAATTCTCATTAAATTTCTCTTGTACTTATACTTTTTCACACTATGTATTCATATAACATATAACAATCACACCTCTGTATTTCATATACATTTTTATAACAAATTGTCTTGGTTTCAAACTACTTCATATTTGAGTTTTACTTATCAAATCATTTGAAACATCATCTTTACACATATAGTGCACTTGAGATGCACAATTCTATAATTATGAATGAACACATTTATCAAACATATTCCATGTTTTTATATATTATAGTCTCATATTTCCATGTATCAATTACCATCATTTCCTTGTATTTTGAAAAATACATGTAACAATTCATAAACATGCAATTCACTAACTCTTCCCGCCAATCACAATTTAAATTGACAAATCACTTATTGAGCCTAATTTCAATGTTCACTAAAATCTATTAGGATGTACGTATCCACCAATAAATTCCATGTACAGTATCATCACCTCATATTTTCACATACATTTACTTTCCACATTATGAACTCAAATAACATATACAAGACATACCAATGTATTCCAAGTACGTTTTCATAATATTTCATTTCAAATTTAGATTATGTCATATTAGAACTCTTCTCATTAACTCATTTGGAATACCCATTCATACGGATAATACACTCAAGGGTGTACAAATATATAATCACAAATGAACTCATTCATCAACCAAGTTCTATGTTCATGTCTCATCAACTCATACTTCCTTATATCACATAATTCTATGTAACACTTACCAAGCTTTGTCAAATTAGTGAACTTCTTATGGAATTGGTGCACTTGCCGGTATGCACCGAATTTCACCGATAATCACCGATGCCATAACATAGCTATGGTCTTTTCACTAGAATGCCATAGCTCAGCCATGGTCTTACATCTTCACTATCATTATGCCATGGTGAAACCATGGACTTATCCGTCAATTCATCACTTTTCACTAGAATGCCATAGCCCCGCCTATGGTCTTACATCTTAAACACGTATCACACCGATGCCATATCCTAGATATGGTCTTACACCGAAATCACTTGTCACTTGTAGCCGGAAGCTACCACTATCCATCGATCGGTAGCCGAGCTACCACTTTTCATCGATCGGTAGCCGAGCTACCACTTTTCACTTGATCGGCAGCCGGCTACCACTTTTCACTTGATCGGTAGCCGAAGCTACCACTTATCACTTTCACTTGTCCTTGATCGGATAAGTGTAGCGAAGCTATCACTTATCACTTTCACTTGTCATTGATCAGATAAGTATAGCCGGAAGCTATCACTTATCACTTGTTGCCATAGTTCAACTATGGTCTTTTCCATCAATTCATCTTGTCATCGAATTGAAGTGCTCAATTTGATCATTTATTCAATTTTCATGCTTTTACATTATTCACGATTTTATCATCAATACATATGAAATAACACATCATGAAGTTCATAAAATTAACAAATGATCACTAAAATTTAGCCATATAAACTCACAAGTTCAATTTTTGTATTATAACGATAATCATAATTTCATAATAAATATTCCAAATAAAACATTATATCATTTGTAATTCAACATTTATCAATTATAATCGAGCATGTAATCAATTTATACACAAGTCGTTCATATATTATTTTTCCTCCTCCTCCTCTCCATCCACATCCTTAATATAAACAACACACTTGTAAGTAACATTATTTATAATTTTCACTATTTACTTATGTGAATATTCAAGCTGTCCATCTGTGTCATAGTCACTAAATTATTTTTATCTTGAGGTAAAAAACTCTAAATTAATATTCGTTAATTTTATTTGAAACTAGACTCATATGTATTCTTACTATAATTTTTCCAGAATTTTTGGTGTGGCCAATTAGTACAGTTTATTAGTTAAGTTCTCCCCTGTTACACAGTCCGATGACTCGACCTCTCTTCACTAAAAATCAATTATCTCATAGTACGATTTTCATATAGTGTTTCCGATTATTTATAATGAAAATAGGCTCACTAAGGAATACAAAAATATAAATTATAACTAATAATTATTTTTGTACAATTTTTAGTGAATTTCTAAATTAAGAATAGGGGATCACGAAGTTATTCTAAACCAGTCTTACAAAAGTTTAAATATCTCAATATATAGACTTGCTCTGTTTCTTTTATATGAAAATAGACTCAACAAGCTTTAATTATACATCTCATTCAACTTCTAGTTCAATTTATACTATTTTTGGTGATTTTTCAAAGTTAGACAACTGCTGCTGTCCAAAACTGCTTTAGTGTAACATGTTGATTTCTATTTTGTCCCAAATTCCACAATTCATACAATTCAGTCCTTGCTCAATTCACCCCTCAATTGAGCTAATTTTCTCATTTAATACTTTTATCTATCATTTTAAACTACTTCATAACCTTTGAAAATTAGAATTTTAACACTAGGCCTTAATTTCAACTCTTTCACAATTAAGTCCTAAACCAATTTCCATCAATTTCACTTGATAAAATCATCATATAACAAAATTAAAGCTTCAATTCAATATTTATTCATCATATTCTTCCAGCAATAATCCACATCAACTTTAAAAATTTTCCATAGAATAAAAAAACTAATGAATTAATAAGTTGGACCCAATTGTAAAAGTCCAAAAACATAGAAATTTCAAGGAGAAAGCAAGAATTAAACTTACATGAAGCTTGAGTATGAAAACCAACTTGAACTCTCTCCCATGGCTGTTTTTCAGCTGAAGAAAATGAAGAGAAATGAAGAGAATTCTAGATATTCCAATTTGGTCCCATATTTATTTAACTAATTTTAGTAATTTTCCAATTTTACCCTTATTTCACCCATTTCCTGATTTTTCTCAGCTATTGCCGCCCAAAATATCTCCTTTGGGCTTATTTACACTTTAGGTCCTTCCCCATTTAACAATTAAGCTATTTAATCCTTTTAGCAACTTTTATACCTTTTTCAATTTAGTCCTTTTATTTAATTAACCACCAAACGTCAAAATTTTCTAACGAAATTTTTATACTACTTTATTGACATTCCGTAAATATTCATAAAAATATTTATGACTCATTTTATAACACCGAGATCTCGATACCTCTTTTTCGATTTCTTAACCAAATAAATCTTTATAAAACACAATTTACTATTTCAAAAATATTTTTAAAGCTACATTTGGCTGGTAAATATTAAATAATACAATCTACGAGTTCATTTGTCGGATTTGATGGTCTCGAACCACTATTTCTAATATCACTGAAATTTGGGTTATTACAACCACTATCCATTGTGTCAGATAGAGATCCGAGGTTTACATCGAGATTCTGGAAGAAAGCGCAAGAAGCTTTAGGCACGAGGCGCATTTCAAGATGACTTTTCATCCGCAAACGGATGGTCAATCCGAGCGGATCATTCAGATTCTCGAAGACATGATGAGATGTTGCATTCTTAAATTTAATGGTTCGTGGGAACAGTATTTGCCGTTGATTGAATTTGCGTATAATAATAGTTTTCAGTCAAGCATTAAAATGACACCTTATGAAGCTTTATATGGACGTAAATGTCGTACACCTCTGTATTGGACCGAACTCAGTGAGAATAAGTTACACGGGGTTGATTTGATAAAAGATTCAGAACAGAAAGTGAAACTGATCCGAGATTGTTTGAAAGCAGCATCTGATTGACAGAAGTTTTATGCGAACTTGAAATGTAAAGACATAGAATTTCAGATCAGCGACAAAGTATTTCTGAAAGTGTCTCTGTGGAAGAAAGTGCTTCGATTCGGACGGAAAGGCAAATTAAGTCCGAGATTCATCAGACCGTATGAGATCATTGAGTGTGTCGGGCCTGTTGCATATAGATTAAGGTTGCCATCTGAATTAGAAAAGATTCACAATGTATTTCATGTTTCAATGCTCCGTAGATATAGATACGTATTCTTGCTTGTGAAGTGAAAGAGCTAAGAAATAAAAAGATTCCATTAGTGAAAGTGTTGTGGAATCGACACGGAATTGAAGAGGCAACGTGGGAGCCCGAAGATTCAATGAGACAACAATATCCGATTCTGTTTAACGGTAAGATTTTTGGGGACGAAAATCCCTAAGGGGGAGAATTGTAACAGTCCGGTTTATACCCTAGTCGGAACAGTGGTTTCGGGACCACAAATCCGAGTCTGTATAATATTTTAATATTATTTTCTGTGCCGTTGATAAGTGACTAAGCATGTGTTAAATTTTCGTAAGCTAATTTGCCCGTCTGTGTGTTTAATTGACAAATAGGATGAAATTGCATTGAATGTGAAATTTGCTTGCTATTTGCTAAAGTACTAATGTGTTGTGGCTTTGTTAAGGTGGAGTCCTTATGTTGTTATTATGCCAACTTATATTTAGTGGATGAATGAAAGACAATCATGCCCTTATTACATGTTTGTTTTATTTGTTTAATGAAAGGCTAAATATGTAAATGAATTATTATGTATGTTATATTGGATAAAACATAACAAAATGGCCATTTTTAGTTCATCTTTTGACCGAAATAAGAAAAAGAGAAAGCAAGGGTTGAGTTTTACATATTCGGCCATTTGAGAGCCAAATTAGAAGTGCGTTTTCGGTTGGTTTTCGATAATTTCTACGTTTTGAAATCGTTGTTTTGAGAGCTACAAAACCCATGTATTAATTTCATGAATTGATGATGTTTGTGTAAAATGCCATTGATGCTATGTTGAGCTTTGTGATGTTTTGTGGTGTTAAATGATAGATATGTATTTGATGAACATACTTTGTTCTTGAATTTTGGATGAATTTAGTTAATTAGGCCTAAATTAAGAAAATATTATTTTGGAGGACTAAATTGTCAATTTGATGAAAAGTATGGGCTTGTATTCGGCTAAGCTTGGTTGTGTATTGATTTTGTGAATTTGATGTTTTGAGAAAAATGGACTAAATTGATAAATTATGCAAATATGAGGGCTAATTTACAAATTGCCCGAAATAAGTATTTTTGGGTTGAATTGAATGTGTTATTAAATAAAATGGTTAAATTCTGAATATGATTAGAGATCAAGAGCCGAGGAAAACGGACTTAGATCGCGGGAAAGCGAAAATAACCGAGTAGCCGTATCCATTCCGATAAACCGAATCCGAGGTAAGTCATATTGCAAATAAATGTTATTATATTGAATTGAGTTTATTTCCATGACTATAAATGATAACGAATGCTTATGAGATGCTATGTATATGAATTTTGGGATAAGGTCGATATAGTGATAAGTCTGAGAAATCCCGTACGAACTTAGGAATACAAAGGTATATATTCGTGTTATCGAGTAAGACCTGTCGTGGGACAAATGGCATCGATATCGATCGACACGAGTAAGACCACTGTCAGGATAATGGCATCAATATCGAATACGAGTAAGACCCATCGGGGAAAGTGGCATCGATATTCGAATACGAGTAAGACCGCATGCGGGACGGTGGCATCGATATCGACACGAGTAAGACCTCATGCGGGACGGTGGCATCAATATCGAATACGAGTAAGACCGCATCGGGACAAATGGCATCGATATCGATTACATGAGTAAGACCTTGTGCGGGGCGGTGGCATCAATATCGAATACGAGTAAGACCGCTGCGAGACAAAGTGGCATCGATATTCGACACGAGTAAGACCACATGCGGGACGGTGGCATCAATATCTCGAATACGAGTAAGACTCATTCGGGACAAGTGGCATCAATATTCGACACGAGTAAGACCATGCGGGACGGTGGCATCGATATCTAATTACGAGTAAGACCGCATGCGGGACGGTGGCATCAATATCTCGAATACGAGTAAGACCATGCGGGACGATGGCATCGATATCCGTTACGAGTAAGACTGCATGCGGGACAAAGTGGCATCGATATCTCGAATACGAGTAAGACTATGTTCGGGACGGTGGCATCGATATTCGACACGAGTAAGACCATGCGGGACAAGTGGCATCAATATTCGAATACGAGTAAGACCTGCATCGGGACGGTGGCATCAATATCGATTACGAGTAAGACCGCATGCGAGACGGTGGCATCAATATCACGAATACGAGTAAGACCCATGCGGGATAGTAGCTTCAATATTTGATTACTTTTAAGACCACGCCCGGGACGTTGGCATTGTATTATTATTTCGGGCACTCTACCTATTCTATTAGATTACAAACGGTTCAATGGTCAAGTTCGAGAAGCAAGGAATATGTAAATTGTATATTTGTTTTGTGTATGTTTGATAAGTACACTATGTGTGTATAAGAAGGTAAGTAATTCCTTAAACTTACCTAGATGAATTATGTATTTGAATATGGGAATAAAAGTGTGTTATATGGGTAGAAAAGCTATGATCTAATAAAGTGTGTACTAATATCTGAGTTTGAAGAATGAAAAGCCTAAGTGAATGTACTAAGAAGAATTATGATGGTGAAATTGAGCCATTAGTGAATTTAGATTGGTTATATGTTTTGAGTGTTTATATGGTAAGTTTGATTGTATAATTGACTTACTAGGCTTTTGGAAAGCTTACTCTATGTGTGTTTTCTCTGTTTTATAGGTCGTCAAAGCTACTGAAGGCTCGGGACCGTCACGGATCGTCATCACACTACTAAACTTATTTTGGTACACTTTGAAAATGTATATGGCTAGATATGGCATGTATAGGCTAGTCATTGGTATGGATTGTTATGTGAACTTAGCCATGTGATTTGGCTAGTTATGTTTTGGTAATATGCTTAAAGGAATGTGATATGTGAAGTTGTTTTGGTAAGATTAGTTGATATATGAAATGGTTATGATATGGTAAGTATATAGATGAATGGTGTTTGGGCATAATTGTGATTTGGTCATGCAAATTGGTATGCTTGGAATGGATATTTAATGTATTATTGTGTGATTTCCTTAGTTGTCAAATATGAATGATTTGGGATGGCTATTTGGTATATTTTGGTGGTTATATGTGAATGAAATGGGATGATATATGTTGCTTGTAGGTTTGACCCTTATGGGTGGCATTTTGGCCTTGTAAATGGCCTATAATGTTACACGGTTTGGCACACAGGCGTGCCTAAAGACCGTGGGTGAATTGGCGAGAATGTAGTTTAGTAGCACACGGCCCGACACGGGGTGTGGCCAGCCGTGGTGTGCAAGTCGAGAGCTAGCTAAGAGCACACGGCCATGGCACACCCGGGCGTGCTTGGTGGCCGTGGTGGGGAAGTCGCGATATGGCCTAGTAGCACACGCCGCCATGGCACACAGGCGTGCCTAGTGACTGTGTTGATATAGTCGGTATATATAGACACGGATGGACACACGGGGTGTCTAGAAGCCGTGGAGGGCACATGATCTCCTCCCACGGCGTGTCTCCCTGTATTTTAGAAAAGTTTAAATTTTTCCATGAGATTACGTATGTGTTCGGGTTTAGTCTCGACCCTATTTCTGAGCATACTTAAGGTTTCAATGACCTACTTAAGGGACACTATGATTGTAATTGATGTATGATCTTATGAAATTGTCTGTTAAAGTTTCCGATCCGTCCGATAGCGCCTTTATCCCCAGTCCGACGTCGGATACGGGTTAGGGGTGTTACAGTAAATGTCAGGAATTACATTTTGTTTACATTTTTAAGTTAACTTATATATGAATGGTTTTATCATGTTTGGTATAAGTGTTAATGTGGTTAATGGATGGATAGTTCTTAGGCATAATGATGAATAAATTATGATGAATAAATTGGTAAAATATGTTGATATAGGTAGTTACATGTAAAAAAAATTAATTTATGTTCTAATTAGTATGTTTGAATGTGTATGATAATATGACTTTATTAAAGCTAGAGCTGGTTGTTTTGAAGATCTTGTTATGGTCTATAAGTATGAAATTTGAGGTGTGTAGGTTGAAGTCAAGAATGGGTGAGAAAAGAGGCCATAAAATGACTTATTTTCGTCCACACGGGCGTGTGTCTCAGCCGTGTGTGATACACGGCCTAGCACATGGGCATGTGGTCTGGCCGTGTGTCCCTTGCCCCTTAAAATTTCAAAACAAAATGCCTAGGTTTTTGCACACGGCCTAGCACACAGGCGTGTGGCTTGGCCGTGTGACCTCTGTACCTTCCACACGGCTTAGCACACGAGCGTGTGGCTTGGCCGTGTGACCTAAGTCAGAGAGTTACACGGGTATGGACACGGGCCGGGACACGACCGTGTGCCTCACATTGAATGCCCACACGGCCTAAGACACGGGTGTGTCTCCTGGCCGTGTGAGCCACACGGCCTGGCCACACGGGCGTGTTTCCCCTGCTCTTAAGAAAATTTTAAGATTTTGCGAAAAATTCTCTGAGTTTCTAATTTAGTCTCGATTCACTTCTAAGGTGTATATTGGGCCTCGAGGGCTCATACAAGGGACAATATAAGTATTTTATGATTGGTTTATGATATGTTTATTAAATGTTATAAAATGTTCTTATTTATTCCGTAAAGTTCGGTAATGTTTCGTAACCCTGTTCCGGCGACGGATAAGGGTTATGGGTGTTACAACCAGTCTAATTATTAAAATAGTAAATATGACACATTGAGATTATACATCATATCATCACCTAAAATTTTATATAAATTTTTTAAGTAATGATGTGCCACAATCTTAAAGTGTCACATCGTTAAACTTTTATATTGTTCAAATTTAAATTTAATTGTCAAATTCAAGTGTTAAATGAACAAAAAAGAGTACATATACCAAAATGAACCTAATTACAAAATTAAGTGATAAATAGTATATTATCCCGTATATTTATTAATGGATGTGGGATTTATATTTGTGGATCTTCCTAAGAAAAATATTCTTCATTACCCTGGAGTAGAGGTGATCATGGGTCGGGCCGGGCCGGGTTCGGGCCGAGCCTAGACAAAATTTTAGGCCCGTTTTCTAGGCTCGAGCCCGGCCCGGCCCGAAATATGGGCCTAAAAATTTTTCCAAGCCCGGACCGAAAGAAAATTGATAAACCCGAGCCCGGCCCGGCCCGACCCATATTAATTTTTTTTTAGCTTTTTTCATTAAATAAAAAATTTTAAAACAAATATTAAAACAAAAAAACAAATAAAAAATATGTAAATTTAAAAAGTATATTTGATTAAAAATAAAAAATATATTTAATATATAATTCGGGTCGGGCCGGGCCGGGCCTGGGCCAAAAAGTTTTACCCGAGGCTTGACCCGTTTTCTAAACGGGCCTCATTTTTTTTGCCCAAACCCATATTTCGGGCCTATATTTTTACCCGAACCCTCCCATTTTTCGAGCGGATCGTCGAGCCGGACCGGGTAGCCCAACCCATGATCACCTCTACCCTGGAGGGAGGAGAGTTTAGAACACGTGTACCTAAGGAATTTTACTCCTTCCACTTTCTCTACTCCCCCTTCTTTCTTATAACTAAGTACTAGTACAATATTTATTTATTTATGGGTCCTATTAGTTCTAAAACATAATGATTTTTTCCCCTTCAACTTTGAAAAAAAAATCATTTTAATTCTTTATTAAATTTTTCGTCTTTTTTTTTTAATTTATATTTTTTTTCACATCACTCGTAAATGGATGAAAAAATTAATATTTGTTAATTTTATTGACGTGGATAATATATCGTACAAACTAAAAAAAAATGATTAATATGTAAATTTAATTGATGACATATATAGTAATTGAGCACCCAAATGAGATTGGTTTGTTGGTATTAATGATGAAGGATTCAAACATATAATAAACATTGTTAACATATAATAAATTTCACTGTCCATTTTGTTTTGTATTTCTTGATAACATGCGCCTTTCATAATTAAGTTTGAACATTCTTTTGTTTCTTAGAAGGTATTAAATACAGCATTGCTCTTCAGCTTCATATTTCCATTGCTAGAGATGACCCCATCAAACATATGCTTCAATTTTCTTTTATTTTAAAATTAATATACAGTGGCCAGTGAATTGGACAATGACACATCATAAATAAATCTTAAAATTAAACTCACTAAACTTAATTAACCGTCCATAAAATTATATAATACCTTTACATTAAATATTAACCCTGAAAATAAATTTTAAAAAAAGTCAAGTTTTTGTTATTACCTGTTTATCATGAGTAAGTTGTAAATTCTTTAAAATTTAAAATTTCAGTCTTGATCCAAAATGGTACCCATTAATTTTGTTAAATTAAATTATACCATTTACATGGGTAATACCATGCTAGTTTACTATTTCCACATAGTACTTACAAAAGAAAAGTTGTATCATTTTAATTAAATGATACCATTTGAGCTAGGACTGTAATTTCAAAATTTAAAAAGAATAAAGACTAAGAATAATCAAATCGGAGAATAGAAACTAAATCCAAAACCTACACATAGTATGAGACAAATAACAAAATTGGTCAAACAGATTTAACTGGTTCTATTTGGGTTATGATTGAAATTTCAAAATTTAAAAGATAGAATAGAAGAACTAAAATTGACGAAATTCAATACAAAATTTCTTATTCTAGGTCCAATCCAATAAGAAGAAGGAAACAGTCCAATCTAAAAAGTTAAGAGATTGGGCCGAAAGCAGAGCAACAGATCCACGGTGAAATTTGGTCGTCAAGCTCAAAGCTGAAGGACAAAAGGCAGCATAGGTATCATCGAACTAACTCGTCCGCTCACTCACTCACTCACTCACAACTCAGGAGGAGTAGCAACCGGGTTGGATTATTTATTTTGTTTCCCTCGTCGTTCAACTGTCTCGTTTCATTTCTTAAAAAATGACTACCCTTTCAATTTCTTTGGTTTTATCGACAAATCCTCCCCTTCAACTATTTTCTGGTAACAATCCCTTCACATTTCGTTTTTCTTCATTCTTAATTGTTTTATTTATAATTTTATTGTTGTTCATTGTAATTGATTCGATCTTTTTAGCTTCTTTTATTTTTAATGGAGTACGATTTAACGTCCAATGCATCATAATTGAGAAAAAAGAAGAAAGTTTCTTAGCAAAATATAAATCCATGCTCGCTGTTTCCATGGACTTGGATTCATATCTCAGTGTTGAAGTTGTTGATGGGTCTTAGAACATTGGCACTTTGAGGCTATTGATTCTAAACTAATCTCCTATTTGCAGATTCAAGCCTATAATTTATTATATTTCCTAGCATATTTGTCTTTTTTTTTTTTTTTTGGCATGCTATTAAACCTAAGGTAATATTGACTGCAAGTGCTGTCAGCTAGAAACGAAAGAAAGATGCCAATAGGATTTGTTGAAAGTACTTTGGTTGTGGAATTAATTGTTAGGCTTTATTTTTCGTTATTTCTCATTTTAGTTCAGCATTTTACATCTTTTGATGCAAGAATCTGGGTTTAACATCAATTCAAAATTTCAATTTTAGAATTTTTTAAATCATAGCATCATCAACATGTTATTTTCCATCCTCTGAGATCATAATATTCTTTTACCTTTGAGATCATAGCATCATTAACTCTGAATTTTGTTCCATCCAAGCTATGTTTTGTGCATTTACAAGTGTACCATCCATTTGGTTTTAAAAGCTTTGAAAGGCTGTTCCTTACCTTCCCTGCGCAAATTTTTTTGCTAGGCTCTCATGGGAGTGCCAGCTCCACCAACTTGACATTCAATTCTAGTCATTTAAGGAAACTGCATATTTCTACCTCTAGAAGGCCTCTCACTGTTCAAGCTTCGTACAGGTATCATCTTTCGGACAATTTGAGCCAAATAATGAATGATTATTCCTGTTAATATTCCTATAACTGGGAGATAATTAAAGAAGTACTAGCAACCGTATGCTTAGGTTTGTGTGTGTGCTTGTGTACACGCATATTCTGTTCTCTCTTTTGTGTTTTTTTGATATGTTCTGTTGGGAACATTAGCATGTATTATTACCCAAGTTGTCGGCTTCATATGTTCTTACAGTGATGGCGAAAGGTCAAGCAGTGCTAATGCCTTTGTTGGAGGTTTTGTTTTGGGAGGTCTCGTGGTTGGTGCACTTGGTTGTGTATTTGCCCCTCAGGTGATATTACAGTTGCAAATTGCTGTAGAAATTATACTAAACTATCTCCTTGCTCTCCTTTATGTATATTTGTTATTTTGACCAATTAAAATGCCCCCATATAATTTTCAATGGATTACACTCTACAGCTGTAGTTTCATAATTGACTAACTCCCCCTCTTTTTGATGTCTAAAACATACAGCCGGAACTCTGGAAACTATTTATGTTTGACTATTATTTTTCCTGTGTCAACTTACTATTCATGACTTATATGATGGTGATTGTCGACTACTTAGATTCTTATGCTGTTTGCCTTCTATAGATCAGCAAGGCACTAGCTGTAGCTGATAGTAAGGACCTTATGAAGAGACTGCCTAAATTCATATATGATGAAGAAAAAGCTTTGGAGGTGAGCACTTACTCTGTTCAGAATTATTGTCCTCTAAATATTGGAATGGCCTGAGTAGTGTGTGCTTTGAAGTTGATGGACCAGCATTTATGTGTTGTCTAAAGTTTATGGGTTTAAAAGCAGAATAATGAGTGACCTTTATTGTGTAGAAAACTCGGAAGGTACTGACCGAGAAGATTGCTCAGCTGAACGCTGCCATTGATGATGTTTCCGGTCAGCTTCGATCTGAAGATGCCCCTAACGGAGTTGCTGTAAACTCTGATGAAATTGAAGCTGCCATATGAATTGCCTTACGAACGGTGGTTTAACTAGTCTGTTATTAAGAAATAATAGGGAATTTGTTGTAATTTTCCTGTTTTCTCGACAAAACAGTGTAACTCTGTCATTTTAATATGTGGTGATTGTTGCTAAAAACATGAATACTTTAAAAACTTTTGCCATACATGAAGGTAAGATGCTCAAGGTTTGCGACAAGTTTTATAGAGCAGCATTTGAGGTGTTTCCTACTTGTAATGTTGATTTAATTCTTGGAACGATCTTTACTTAAAATAAATTTCCTGCATTTGATGTTTGGAAGAAAATTTTAATCGAATCTTTTTGTTTGGAAATAGAATACCCCTCTCTCTGTCTCCGTTGTGGGGTTTCATTATTATTAGCCTCAAAATAAGTTTATCCTTCGAACGTACAATGACATGGATATTTTAATTTCATCTAAATGTTCACCACCATCCAAAATAATCTCCTCGTAGCCATAAAATTATTGCTTGTACACATCTTGGGCACTGCTCCATTGAGCTTGAGTCCTTTCTCTCTTGACGACTTGCAGATTTTTTTTTTTTTTTTTTTTTGTGGTTATTTATCACAGTGCAAAACTGCTAATGCACTTGAGAGAAGTGACAAGGGATGGAGCTGTGGCTCAAATTATGAGCTTCAGTTCTCCCATACAATCTTATCACGTATATCTTGCACACCCTTCATATTCACCACACGTTCCGTTAATTCACTTTCAACCATAATTTATATCCAATGATATATTAACCAAAACACCAAATTCAAGTGTATAAATAGTAGTGGGGAGGGGAGTTGATCTTTTAGTTTTTAATTACAGCCATCATCCATGGCAACAAACGCTGCTTTAGCTCCAAGAATCCCTGCCAACACCAGGCTTCCATCTAAGACCACTCACTCTTTCCCCACTCAATGCTCTTCCAAGGTCTCCCTCTTTCTTCTGCTTTTTGTTGCTCTTTAATTTGCTTCAGGGTTTTATTTTCATTTCGGTTTTGTTGTGCAGAGACTGGAAGTGACTGAATTCTCTGGACTTCGATCCAGCTCATGCGTCACCTTTGCCAAGAATGTTAGAGATGCTTCCTTTTTCGACGTGCTGGCTGACCAACTTACTCCCAAGGTTCCTGCACTCTTCTAAATAACTTTACTTTTTAAGAGATAAGATTGTCCTGCTAGTCTTACTACTGTTGCATATGATAGTTCTGATGGCTTGAAACTGTTTGAATTTTAGAGTGTAGGTGTACCATCAACATCTGTTAGGGGAGAAACAGTTGCCAAACTGAAGGTTGCAATCAATGGATTTGGACGCATTGGCAGGAACTTCCTCAGATGCTGGCATGGCAGGAAGGACTCACCCCTCGAGGTTGTTGTTGTAAATGACAGTGGTGGTGTCAAGAATGTAAGTAACTTAAGTTTCACTTGTCATGCTTTATAAGAGCTAACCTATGAGGTTTGGTTTGATTAGTTTCATTCATTAACTGCGGTATACAATATAAACACAGGCTTCACACTTGCTGAAATATGACTCCATGCTGGGAACTTTCAAAGCTGATGTGAAAATAGTTGACAATGAAACCATCAGTGTTGATGGGAAGCCCATCAAGGTCGTCTCTAACAGGGACCCTCTCAAGCTTCCTTGGGCTGAACTTGGTATCGACATTGTAATCGAGGTAGGTCCTTTGCCCTTAAGTGCCCTTAAACATATCCTGCAATCTATTATTCAGCTTATTCTAAAGAGTATTAATTATAATTGAATCATTTGACATGCACCTTAAAGGGAACTGGAGTCTTTGTAGATGGCCCTGGAGCTGGAAAGCACATACAAGCTGGTGCCAAGAAAGTTATCATAACCGCTCCAGCTAAAGGTGCAGACATTCCAACCTATGTTGTTGGAGTCAACGAAGGGGATTACGACCACGAGGTCTCGAACATCATCAGGTCAGTTTTGAATGAAGAGTTGCATGCTAATAGAGCAGTAACGAAAATCATTCCCCTTGTTCCTTCTGTTCTAGTGGTTTAGAATTTGATTGCCATTTTGTACTTGCAGCAATGCTTCATGCACCACAAATTGCTTGGCTCCTTTTGTGAAAGTCATTGATGAAGAATTTGGTAACCATTTCTCATATTTATGTATCATTTCAAAGCTTGAACATTTTGAGGATGATCCTTTTCTCACTTTGCCAAAACTGATTTGCAGGCATTGTGAAGGGTACAATGACAACCACTCACTCTTACACTGGAGACCAGGTAATCATACTAATTAACCAAACACAAACACACAATTGAATTGCTTGAGCAACGAAGAAAACTAAAATTATTTGTTGGTGATGGTCCAGAGGCTATTAGATGCTTCGCACCGTGACTTGAGGAGAGCCAGGGCTGCAGCATTGAATATTGTACCAACAAGCACAGGTGCAGCCAAGGCTGTCTCTCTTGTGCTTCCTCAACTCAAGGGAAAGCTGAATGGCATTGCACTTCGTGTGCCGACACCAAACGTATCAGTTGTTGACCTTGTTGTGAATGTTGAGAAGAAGGGCATTACAGCTGAAGATGTGAATGCTGCTTTTAGAAAGGCAGCCGAGGGACCATTGAAGGGTGTATTGGAAGTGTGCGATATTCCTCTTGTCTCAGTGGACTTTAGGTGCTCTGATGTTTCTTCCACCATTGACTCTTCCTTGACCATGGTCATGGGAGATGACATGGTCAAGGTGGTGGCCTGGTATGACAATGAATGGGGTTACAGGTGAGCTTTAAGCAAGCAATCTAAAATCAGTGTAGGTGATGTTTATATTTGATTTTGTAGATTAATAACTGTTACAATGTGATATGCAGCCAAAGGGTTGTTGATCTGGCACACTTGGTGGCAAGCAAGTGGCCGGGCATGCCTGTAGCTGGAAGCGGTGACCCCTTGGAGGATTACTGCAAGACAAACCCAGCAGATGAGGAATGCAAAGTTTACGAGGCCTAAATAGTTGCAACTTTATGATTGTTTTTTTTTTTTTACTTGCAGATGGTATAGTTGGTGGCCAAGGATTTTCCAATGTTCATGTTAACAAAAAAAATAAACAGGTCATTTTGTAATGACAGCAGAGTGACATGAACATATAACATTTCAATGCATGCAGCTGCAATCATCTTTTGAATTAATTACTTGTTGCTGTGTGTCATCCTACTTTCTCATACATACATACATACATACATACATACATACACTTCAGCTAGTTGGAAGAAACGAAGCAAAAACTGAACACCAAAGTGTATAGTTGTGTTAAGCTTTAAAAGTTTGAAGAGAAGAGGCAGAAGGAGAATGAGGCCTACCATGCATAACCCGACAACAACCATTTGCATTTAGCATATGGTGATATAGAATGTTAGGCTCTTAATCAATATTCAATCATAATAACCTTAATTATAAAAAAAAATCCTAGTTTATGCATAATCCAAATAGAGAATTGATTATCAATGTAAAAAACACTCAAGCCCAGTCCAATAATGGTCGTTGAGTTCTTGCTTTGCTGCCAAGAATGTTGAGCTCTTCATCAAAAATCTTCTTTATAATTACATATAATCTTGTCTTTTGTCACAGTAGCTACTCCATCACTAGCATCACAAACCAAAGGGTTTCTTACCAAACAACCACCATAATATTCACCTTTCCATCGCCAAGCATAACACTATACATGAATTGAATGCCTCACAAACACAATTTCAAAGCCCTCCATCATTCAAGAACTCTTTAACAAAACATGAAAAAGCTTCAATAACAACAGCACCTTAAAATCTGAAAGAGACAACAATCCTTACTTAGCAAAACATGAAAATGAAAGCATTAATGTCCGAACTCTGTATTAGTAATGACTCCTCCAAGAGTACAAGAAAGAATGATGTTCCCATGAAGTTTATAACTACATATGCAGAAGTTTAAGATCATATACCTCACAAGGTAAGTCACCAGGCTCACTGTATTTGCCATACTTGAAACTAAAATCACTTTTTCACTTTGAGTTAAACACTATGATATCATGATGGACTCACCAAACCACGGAAACGAACACGAAAGGTTGTAAGTACTGACTCAATCGCGGAACTACATATGTGATTGTAAACTCAACTGGTTTCAAAAAAAAAAAAAAATGCTTATATATATTTTAATTTATATAATTAGTAAATTGAGCTCACAAAAAAATTGTAAAATAATCCACCAAAATTTTTTAAAATTTTATTTTATATAAAAATAAATTAATCTCTCTCCACTCACTTTCTTTTAACATTTATCGATTTTGTCTCAAATTTCTTTTAATCTCTCACACACCCTCTAAAATTTTTACAAGGTAAGTGATCAATATTTCAATACTCTCAAGCAAGTCTCCCTAATTTGGTAATTGTCGAAACCATTCTAAAATCGGTTTTTTAAAAAATGGCGATCGACTTTAAAAACAAAATGGGAGTCGCCACCAATCCTTTTTTCTTAGGTGTGATTGGATCACCTTTTAAAACATTTTATTTAAAACATTTAATTTTGGTCTACGAAAAACTAGAAAACAGGCTCGGGAGTCGGTTACGTATGAGGAAGGGTTAGCACCCTCATAACGCCCAAAAATTGGTACCTAATCGATAAAATCATGTCCAAATGTTTGAAACTTAAAAGTATTTAAAAATATGATTTCTAAAAAAAAAATTCGAACAATTTGATTTAAAATTTGAGAATTCTTCGATCCGAGAGAATATAAACATTACATCCAGCACGATTGGACATGATATTTTTAAACCCTCGTAACTAAGATTATCTCATAATTTATAAAACTTGTTAAAAGGATATTTAGTTATTTAGCCGAACGGAAAATCAACACCCAGCACGATTGGGCATTATTTCCCGAATTTCTAAATACCAAAATATTGCCTTACTTTAAAAATCTTTAAATAAAATATTAATTTTGTGAAAATGTATTTTTTATTTTAAACCATAACCATGTGGTAATATTGCATTTGTACATTATCGAATAAATAAACAATTATAACATGCTAACATTTAAGATAGGCAATAACATGAAATACTACGAATAATAATTCCTATAATAAAGCAATTACAAATATATGATGAAGTATAGACAAATATAATAAACAATAAAATTAATTATGGACACATTTCATGCAAATTTAAATAGATAAAAAGGACAACAATATAAACAATATGTTTTAAAAAATATAATAATTTAAAAATAAAAATAAATATTATAAATGAATATATTATAAATAATTTTAATCAAATATATGATATAATATTATATAATATGTAGCATTTTTAAAAAAAATAATATAATATCTAATATATATATAAATACTAAAATAATTTTATAAACAAAAATAATTAAACTAAAATAAAAATAATAATATAATAATAATTTAGAAATATATAATATAATAAATAATATGCTAATTTATATAATATAAGTAATAAATAAATAAAAATAGGAATACTAATGTTAAAAGTAATGATAATAATATGGATAATAAAAATATTAGTAAAAATAATAATAATAATATGATAATAAAATAAAATTAACAATAATGATAATAAAATTAATAATAAAATAATGAAAATTATAAAGGAAATAAAAAAAAGGACGAAATTGAATTTAAAAAAGAGGAATATGGGGCAAAATCGAAAATAAATAAAAGGGAAAAGATCGGATTGTAACGCGCGCGCAATGTAGAGGGACCAAAACAGAAAATAACCCACTCTCGGAAACGGTGCCGTTTGAATTCAGACCAAATTGAAACAGAGGAAAAAACATTGGGCAAAATTGGGAATAAAATAAATTTTAATTATAAAACAGTAGAAAAGCGGAGGGACTAAAGGGATAAATCTCCCATTTTTCGAAAACACGCCGACCCTGTTCAGGTCCGGGTCAACGCGCGGGTCACGCTAGACGAAAACGACGCCGTTCCGTTTCGCCTATAAAAGTCATTTTTATTGTCAAAAATTCATTTTAACACCGTTTGTAAAAAAAAATATGAAAAATTCTCTGAAATGTTCATTCCCCTCCGCTTGAGCTCCGATCGTCGATTTTAGGGCCACGCGTCTCACGCGCTCCATGGCGGTGGCGGAGGCCTAAAACGTCTCGCTTTTCCTCGCTTTGAAAAGGTAATCGCTTCCCTTTTTACTTTTTTTAAACCGTGGTTATATGTACAAATATATATATATAATAAAAATAAAATAAACGACAGAATAAAAGGAGAATCACCTTTAAAAAAAAACTGCTTTTATTGATTTCTGTTTCTCGGTATCTCTCTGTGTGTATATGTATCTTGTAAAAAAGAAAAAAAAACCCCGTGTCTGTTATTGTTTCTCAAAATCTCTCCTCCCCTTACAGGTTTTTACAAGGGGTTTTATAACCCCCAAAAAACAAAATAAAGAGGGAAATATATCTTCCCGTATCGCTCTTTCCTTTTTGCTGCGGCATGTTTCCTTTTTTAGCAGGTTGATGACAATGATTTCGCGGTGAGGACTAGACGCGAGAATGGCGGCACTATCGAGGGGATTCTGGTGGCTGCGAAGGTGCGACGATCGGACTCCAGCTGTGACGATTAGGCTCCAGATATTGTGGCGTGACGATTGGCTTTCTGACCCTTGCTGCGCGACTGTTGGGATAGCCTCTGCTTGCGGCGCCTAGGGTTTCAAAAAACCCTAGGCCATTCTGACTTCTGTTTAGGGTTTTGGGCCTTTTGGGCCGTGTATTTGTTTTGGGTCTATTGGTTAGGTCTGGGTAGGATTGGGTTTAGGTGGGGTTGGGTTTAGGTCTGTTTTGGGCCACAGGTAATTGGGTTTTGGGTTTGTAACAGGTTTTGGGCTTTGGTTGTAAATGGACTGTAAGGATATTTATTATTTATTTATTTTGTTTTTTTTTTCGAATAAGAATGGGCCCGGGCAAAATGGGTTATTACAGTAATAATTTTTCTTTTCTTTTCAAGGGTCATTAATTAATCTCTAAAACATAATATTGTGGCTTTTTTTTTGACAGATTAAGATTTTTATACAATATTTAGTTTTTTGTTGATTGAATGATTTTGAGATATTGATTTTGTATGAGATCCCTAGCATCTTGATTGACTAATAATTTTTAAAAGTTGATTAATAAAAATCCCTGTAGAAATTAGGATTGGTTATCTTTATAATGTTGAATTTCTTAAACATTGATTAGGAATTGTGACCATACCGCGTACGGAATGTTGTTTTCGGCACATCACTAGCTTTCACTTTCAGTTGATAATATCCGGATCTCAGATCAATTTTGGAGAATACAATTACACCTTTCAATTGATCAAATATGTTGGCGATCAACCCGATTAAGCAACGAAAAAGTTATTAGAGCTAGTTCAATTTTCGTAAATCAGCCCGTTCAGAGATGGCAACAACAATGTTTGACATTGAGAAGTTTGATGGTGTCACAAATTTCAATCTATGGCAAGTTCAGATGATGACAATTTTAATTCAGACTGGGCTGAAAAAGGTCGTTACTAGGAAAAAGCCCGAGAATCTAGATCAGTCAGAATGGGAAAAGGTTGATGAAAAGGCCTTGTCTGCAATCCAGTTGTGCCTCGTGAATAGGGTATTGCAGGAGGTATTGATGGAGAAGACCTCATTCGCCTTGTGGAAAATATTAGAAACTCTTTATGCTAAGTCTCTGGCTAACCGTTTAGTGTTGAAACAACGTCTATTTACGTTTCGCATGAACGAATGTGAGCTTCTTATAGATTACATCAGTCAATTCATTACCCTTTTAAATGATTTAAATAACGTTGAGGTTTAGATTGACGATGAAGATCAGGTTATGCTATTATTGTGTTCTTTACCCCCTTCATACAAGTCTTTTAGGGAGATCCTGATTTATGACAGAGACAAACTATCGTTCGAGGATGTGAAGAGTCATTTGTTGAGTAAAGACAAAATTAACAATGAGTTTGGTTCGGATAGCAAGACAGATAAACAAGCTTCCGTTTTGATAGCATCAAAGAAGCGAGACAAAAGGTGTCGCTATTGTAAGAAGTTAGGTCAAGTCAAAGTAGATTGTTATAAATTGCAAAATAAAAGGGATGCTAAGAGTAACGAGGAAGATGTAGCTGGTGCTACTTTGGCCGAAGAAAGTGGTGATGGTTTCTTGTTAGTGTCAACAAGCGAAAGCTCCGAGCTTACGTCCGAATGGATCCTAGATTCGGGATGTTCTTTCCACATGTGTCCCAGTAGAGAATGATTCTCCACATACAGTTTGGTTCAAGGTAGAGTTGTGCGTATGGGAAACGATTCATCCAGTAAGGTAATTGATATTGGTACTGTTAAAATTAGGATGCACGATGGGACGATTAGGACACTCTTAGATGTTAGGTATGTACTTGATTTACAAAAGAATCTCATCTCCTTGAGTATTTTAGACTCGAAAGGTTGCAGAATTAACATCGAGTCAAAAGGCATTAAGGTGCTTCGTGGGGCTCTTGTTTTGTTAAAAGGTAAAAGAACCGACAGCCTTTATATTCTATAATGTTTTACAGTAACCGGTGAAATCGGACGTCCCTCGTCCATTACGAAGTCGAAGTCAACTTGTTTGGAGCGAAGGTAACTTGGTCATAGGAGGGAAAATATATGATCATTTCATTGAAGAGAGGTTCTCTTTTGGATGCAGGTTTTGAAAAGTTAGGGCACTGTGTTCGTGAAAATTAGACCCGGGTTAGTTTAATTTGGTAGCGTACAAGTTGAAGGCTAGAAGTCTTCCAGTTTCTAAGCATAGATTCGACTCAGTTTGTAACAGCCTTAACCCACATCTGTCGCCGGATTAGGGTTACAAGGTATTACTAGACATAGCAAAGCCCATAGCAAAATAAGTACTATATAATTAATCAAATATTTAGCTAAAGGTAATTAACTTCATGGAACGATTAAGTAAATGTGCTCTCAATTTAATCATAATCAATCAAATATACGCATGAAAGTACATACTTACTTCACCTATTAAAAAAAAAACACAATTCATTTGGTCAATTTCAGAAGTAGGGCCGAATATGCATATGGTTCTTATTCATTTATATAAACAATGTGTTAAACATTATAGACCAAATATACTTATGCCAAAACCTAGCCAAACCAAATTAGCTTAACATAGATCAATTACCAAATTTATTGCCGAGTACATTCAACTACATTTATATTCAATTTCTTATAAATGACATAACTAAAATACTCAAAACCATACATTTCATATATATATATATATAACTTAAATTCTATAATATCCATTTCCAATAAAAAACTCATGCATATTATGTTCGAACATATATACACATTCTAGAACATAACTCATAATGTCATTTACTCCCTATCATGTACCATACTTAACTTCTCACAGCATTTATAATATGATTAATCTTACTAATGTGAAATATATCATGAATCATTTACGGCAAAACCAAGCAAAACATAAAACCAAGATACTATCCTTACAAGATATGCTCCATATCATATATATATACCAAGCTGAAACATCAAAACCAAATACTCAATCATTTAACTAATAACATAATATATATATATATCAAGCTCAAACATAATAGTCTAGCTACTTTCATATGACTTAATACATATACAACTTTTAAAGGATCCAAACAAAAGTTAGCCTAAACACATAGAGCATGACATTATCATTTCATAACTTGACATGCGGTACATACACATAATTGTACATAAGTTTATTCAATCACTTAATTTACTATATGTCCTACTCATAACCTTATTCATGCATCCACATATATGACATAAATGAAATATCAAGGAATAAACTTCCGAAATCAACTTACAATAAAACCGAACATAGACAAACATTATCATCATGATTAAATATTCATAATCAACTCAAACCCCAAACGTAAGAGTAAAGCCATATTCGCATGGCCTTTTATACATCATATGCAAAATAATTCAAAAGAGTAATATAGCCTATACATGCCATAGTTTCCAAATGTTCAACCTATCAAAAAGGGTACCAAAAGTAGTTGATAGTGTGATTGACTTCGACGATGATCCCCGAGCTCGTATGTAGACTTCCAAAAATCTATAAAGCAGTCAAATGAACACATATGAAGAAGCTAACATAGCTTAGTAAGTTATAAGCAATGGTAAAGTATACAATTAATCCTTATACAAATTAAATCGATCTAACATGATCATCAATGAGCTCATAACCGAATGTATATATATATATACCTCATATTAACATTCACTAACTACTATATATAGTGGTCTAAAAACCGAATACTCACCTATCATTATTCCATCCCAAACATACTCAAAATTAATAATCGCATTTCATTTCTTTAGTTTCATGAACGGGAACAACTTACCTCATTAATATTTATCTATTCAACTATCATACATTATTTACCTGTTTATTTCCCCCCGTTTATCACCATTCATTAGTTTATATCCTTGGAGGATCCGTAAACCCGCACACATAGTGCAAACCATGTAACTTATCGCACACTTAGTGCCGTTACTTTGATAAAGTGCACACGTAGTGCCATTTACTTGTAATGTATCGCACACTTAGTGCCATTACTTGTTTCCGCACACTTAGTGCCAGATGACCGATTTCGCATACACAGTGCTCGGTATTTAAGTTCGCACACATAGTGCTCCTTAACCTATCTTTCCTCATTCATAAAAAAAAAAACACATTTAATTTCATTTTCATTCATATATACACATATATATACATGTTCAAACAACTCATTTCTCCTACCAATTACCATCACATTCGGCCATAGACAATAAACATGTACATTCACTTATTCAATACAACCATCACCCATTACAATTCCACATTTATCTATATCTCAACTATGCATAACCATTCAGCTCAATTAAATCAAAGCTTATAAAAATACCAACCTTATATTCGGCTAACACTTAAATTATTCAATGTCACATTTGGCATTAAGTAATTTAACAAGCTTACTTTTATTTGAAAAATGCACCTCGATATAGACTAAAATTCAATTTAACCCAATTGCTTAAAAACTTACCTCGGAATCGACTGATTAGGTTTCCCGACTATTCGTTCAACTTTGCTTTTCCCCGATCCAATCCCGATTCTTTTCGTTCTTGATCTAAATAATTTCAAATTAAGCTCATTCAATATATTTTCATTCAATTCAATCCAAAAATACATAATTATGTAAATTACCATTTTACCCCTGACATTTACAATTTTTACAATTTAGTCCCTATTGTTCAAAACACAAAATACACAAAATTTGAACATATTCCTTTAGGGCCGAATATTCATAGCTCTTATACAAACTCATACATTTCATTTGTTTCACATTTTGACCCTCCAATTTACAAATTTCTCAATTTAGTCCTAATTACTCAAAATTATCAAAATTTCTAATATAAAACATGTTAATCTAAAACATATCTTTAATATAAAATCATCAAACATCATAAAACACAAGCTTTCATCAATGGCCGAACACCACACATGCATCAAAATTATAAATTCTAACATGAGTCGGATAGTATTCGAAGCAACGATCTCAAACGTAAAAATTATCAAAAACCGAACTCAATTGCATACCTTAATCAAGCATGCAAGGGCCGAATGTGTTGAGAGCTTAAGTTCTTTCTTTTTCTTCTTTAGTTTCGGTGAAGAAGAATGTAAAAAAAATAATAAAGAAACACATGTCTTTTTATTTTAATATTATTAACTTATATTATAACATTTTAACTTATATTTTATATAATATATAAAAACATATTAACATGAAATTAAAACCACATGCCGTCCACTAACATGCTAAATGGTTAATTTACAACCTAATTCCACATATAAAAGAAGACAAATCAATTAAGCCACTCAATTTAATAAAAGGCTACTTTTACCACTTATGCAACTTAGTCCTTTTTCTTAAATTGAGCACACAAACGGACAAATTAATCCACAATATTTTAACACATGCTCAAACATATATCATAGATGTTAAATATAATTTTAAAATATTTTTCTAACTCGGATTCGTGGTTCCGAAACCACCGTTTTGATTAGGACCAAAATCGGGCTGTTACACAGTTAATTCCTTGCATAGTTCAAGATAAGCCTGTGGCGGACTTTGGCAAAGATGGCGTTGTGAAAATATGAGTCAATGTGGAGATTTGTTGAGTATGACTCCTATTTCAGTCAAATTTGAGAAATAATCTTCCAGTTAAACTCTGTTTATTTGTTTCAATCAAACTCTGTTTATTTGTTTCAATCAAACTCTGATTAGTCTAGATTATTTTACTATTTGATCTATGAATTTAGCCTATAAATAGGTTCTTTTACAACCCTAAAAAATAAACCCATTAGAGATTATAACTCATAACACTTTTGGAGAATTTTGTATTAACGTTTTGAGGGTTCTTTGTTTTTTAGGGTTTCGGGGTTTAGTTTTTATCTCCATCTTTGTACACTTCGTTCTTTTGCTATTATAGTAAAATTATCTTTGGCTGTGGTTTTTTATCCTCTTTAGAGAGGTTTTTTCACGTTAAATTTGTGTGTTCAATTTCTCAATGTCTTCCGCTGTTTTTACTTGTTCATTGCTTAATGGGGTCGATCCCCAACAAAATAGATTGTCAATACATGGAAACAAATATCTATTATTGATTGTCAACTTATTCAACTGCCAATAATTAATACAAAGTCGTATGGCCCATCTTTCTTTCTAACAAAAAGCACCGAAGCTCCCCAAGACGATATACTAGGGCGTGTAAAGCCTCAGTTTAGGAGATCTTGTAATTGAATTTTCAACTCTTTTAGCTCCGTTGGTGTCATACGATATGGAGCAATAAAGACTAGAGTTATACCGGGGTAAACCTCAATTACAAATTCAACCTCGCGATCAGGAGGCAATCATGACAATTCTTCTTGAAATACATCCAAAAACTCGCATATTGTCCAAATCTTACTCATTTGACTTTCATCCGAACTCGAGTTAATAACATAGGCCAAATATATTTCACAACCTTGATTCAGAAGTTTATTAGCTCGAACCAACGAAATGATATGAGTAGAACCACTCAATCTTATGCCCTTGACTTCAATGATATCACCTTCAGGACTTTGGATAAAGAACTTCTTTTTACGGGATCCCAAAATCATTTTATGCTTGGTTAACCAAATCATTTCTAAAATTACATCAAAATCACCAAACGGCATGATCAACAAATCAACTGGAAATGATTTATTCTGGATTTCTAATAGGCAACGCTTGCATACTTAATCAACGAGCACTATTTGTCCCAAAGAACTTGAAACGGATATTGGTATGCTTATAACTCCAACTTCAATTTTCCCGATTTCAAGAAGCTAAAATTAACGTATGAATGCATAAAGCTAGGATCAATTAAAGCATGAACAAGTGCAAAATATAAAAGGAAAATACATGCTACAATATTGGTAGCATTATCCTCTTCTCTGTTTCAGAGGTCTAGCTTCATATTGTTCCCTACTCTCTTTTTTTTTTCATTACTTTTAAAATGTTATTTTATTATCTTAATTATTTTTCAAAAATAATAGACTTATATTATAAATTAGATCAATTATCATTTAATAAGCTATGTATATTTTTTTTAAAATATATTATTTAATAATTTTAAAAAATAAAATCACGGGTGATACACTTGTGATTGTCCAAAACTTGATATCAAACTAAGACTTCATTTCTAACAAAAGTCTATTTTCTCAAGTTATAAATAAAAAGGGATTTAGAGGGAATAAATTAGATAACTATGTTTAATTGTATTTTAATTTACATGGTATATTTGATTTGATTTGACATTTTCATCACTATAACTCAGATAGGGTTTCTATATTTTGTTACTGTGCAAGCAGGGTTATTTCAAGTCAACATTAACTAACCGCATATAGATCAAACATAATGGAAAACTTAACATAACTCTATTGTTCGCTACCCATTTCTTTCGCCCTACATATTTCACCTACTTTGTTTCATTTTTAAAAATAATTTACTTCTTTTGAAGGTTAATATTTTTTATATTTGGATGAATCTGCGTAAAATATTTTCTGTTGCTTTGACAGATTTCGTAAAAATTTCATAAAAGTTGTTTTCAATGAAACAAACATTCGTATAAAATTTTCTTATCTTTTCATTATTTAATTGAATTTAATTTATATCTATAAATTTATATTTTACATTTTCTTTGTAAAACAAACACGATATAAATATATTTGTTATAAAATATTATAATGTAATCTTTTTAACAATCGAAATTTATTTTATAATAATCAATCTCATATATAAACTTAATAATAAATAATGCTTAATTAAAATTTAATTTTTTATACATTAACTAAAACTTAATTTAAATTACATATATTACAGATATAAGAGTACATATTGACACATTAGAGTTGTAAGAAATGAAGCTAAGCATTATTTAAACAAATGCTTATATTTATATAATTAAAATATTCATATTTTTATACTAGGTTAAAATATATTATAAGTCTTTGTACTCTTCGTAAATTTAAAATTTAGTCCATGTACTTTTATTTTTGGGTTAGTCCTACTTTTTAGATATCAAAATTTAGGTTCAACTGTTAGCATTATTAAAAATATTTTGTTAAATTCATATTCATTATTACTTCATCTTTTAGTTACATGAATACCGAGTATTTTTTTTTATTTAAAACTTTGACATCAACAAAATTGAAAAAAAAATAATGTTAACAATTAGACTTGATTTTCAAATCTGAAAAGTAGCTAGACTAAATTCCAAATTTGTGAAGAGTACATAGATTTATAGCATATTTTAACTTTTATACTACAAAACATTTATTATTAATATATTTATAATTGTAATAAGTATTTATTATTAAAATATTAATATTAAATATTTGTAACACCCCAAACCCGGCCTAGAAGTTAGGCCCGAATTTGGCGTGTCACATTGAAGTGTTTTTGGAAAACCATGTTTTCGTTGAAAATCCTTCTTAATATTTAAAAAAACTTCTTGCCATTTAAAACTTGTGTAAAGCCTCAGCTTGCGTTCGTTTATTTTAGAAACGGGGTTCATTGAAAAAGGTTGTTCACTTTTAAAACGTTATTGATTTCCTTCAAAATCTCCTTCAACTGCGGAAGCTTTTTAAAATGTTGCGGAAACGTGATAACCGAAAACAGTTGTTGTAACGTAGTGTTTTGAAAACAATAATCATTTTGGAAAAATCGCGATTTACTTCTAACAGATACAAATTAAAATAAAACCAAACCTAAAATTTAAAATCTGAAAACTTTAAGAGGCCTTATTACAAACCATACCAAAATAAAGTACTTGTGAATAACTTAATGGAAAAATGAAGCGCTTGTGTGGCCATCTCTCGAGTCCTCACACTCCGATCCGTCTAAGGTCGGGATTGCCTCGCACAAAGAAAAACGGGTGAGTTTATTTAAAACTCGATGTGTAATCCCTAACATAAAAACAACGATCGAGATAAATAGAATTGAAGCGGTGTGGGCTCGAGCCCTATTCGATACAAGATAGCCAGTGGGCCTAAGCCCATTGCAATATCGTTTGGGTCTCGGCCCATAACAGAATCTTTTGGGCCTAGCCCATATCAGTATCGGATCTCATAAACAGAAATGCAATAGTGTAAGAATGCACCCCACCCCAATCCAGCCAGCACATCACCCGTACCAACCAACACACCATGTGGGGATAAGATCGACACACCCAGCCAGCACACCAATGTTAGCACCGGTTGCGGTACTAACCGATATCGCAGCAGAGCTGCCAAAATATAAGCGGCTTAAAGCCGTCAGTAGGTCCACAGTCATCTCGGGCGACCTGTGCTGTAACACCCCTAACCCGTATCCGTCGCCGGACTTGTAACACCCCTTACCCGTATCCTACGCTGGAACCGGGTATGAGGCATTATCGGACTTAACAATACAATCTACCAAATCCCGAGCCACAAAATTTCACTTATAATTTAAACTTTAACAAACACATGCATACACAAACATTATAACTCCATGACCAATATGAACCACAACTCGTGGCCAAATACAGAATAATCCTTATTACCGTTATGAAGCTATAAATTTGGTCAAATTAATTAACACCTATACAAAATGACTTAATCAAGCCCCTATACATGCCATAACTTAAATTATTTATAAATAAAGATACCCATAGATAGCTTGATAGTGTGAAGCGATCTCCGACGACCTCCAACCCGAGCTTATTTAATAGAACTCTGTAACATGGGAAAGAAAAGGGGGTAAGCTTATAAAGCTTAGTAAGTTCACATGTAAAAATTAAATAAGCATTAGCAATAAATTTAGCTTATTACTAAGCACTCATAACTTGCATAAATAATGCTAAGTTTTTACTTTCCCAACTTACTCATTTGTAGCCTTACTAAAGCCTCAACATGATAAATCCTCACAACAAGTTCTTAAATTGATACAATCATTAAATCACATGTTTATACCTTATTACTCATATTCACATTAATCTATCTACTTGAATCGCTGTCACTAAATTATTTATTTCTTGAGCTACAGAGCTCCGAATTACAAACCGCTAATTTCCCCTGAAACTAGACTCACATATCTTCATACCATAAAATTTCTAGAATTTTTGGTCTTGCCAATTAGTACAGTTTATTCATTAAAAATTCCCCTGTTTCACTGTTCTATTATTCTGACCTCTCTTCACTATGAATCAATTTTCTCCTTGTAAAGAATTTAGATGGCCATCTTGTTTAGTTCATTTGAAACTAGACTCATTCAGGATTTCAGTAATATAAATTATATCCCATAATTATTTTTATATTATTTTTAATGATTTTTCTAAGTCAGAACAGGGGATCACGTAATCATTCTAAACCAATCTCACAAAAATTCAAATATCTCAGAATATAGAATTCCTTTTATTTCTCTGTTTCTTTTATATGAAATCAGACTCATCAAGCTTCAATTCTATATCTCATTCAACTTCTAATTCAATTTCTACTATTTTTGGTGATTTTTTAAAGTCACCCTTATGCTGCTAATTAAACTGTTTTATCTCAAATTTCATCTTTTTCAATAAAATTTCCACATTTTCACATCAGATTTCACTTAGTAAATTCATATCTCTCAATGAACACTTCGGAATATAACAAATAATCAGTTGTTTTAGCACATAGCTCCACCTTTCTGAATTAAATATACATCCGTGGTATTTCCACTTAGCAAATTCAATCACTTACACATGTACAATCTTACCAATTCACTTGTACATACATTTAAATACTTAATCATTATCACGTATGCTCATTCTTTCAATTATACCTGCATACACACTTCATCTCATATTCACTTTAATTCATTATTAATCCCGTTGAACACTCGGAATATGCATGGATACGTAGAGAATTAGCACATAAGTGCCACAATCGATATGTAGCCGGCTACCATCGATATGTAGCGAAGTTACCATCGATATGTAGCCAAAGCTACCATCGATATGTAGCCAAAGCTACCATCGAATGTAGCCGGCTACCATCGTAATGTAGCCGGTTACCACTATTCATCGAATCGGGTAGCCGAGCTACCACTTTTCATTGATCGGCAGCTGTGGCCACCACTTTTCACCGATCGTAACTAGAGCTACCACTTTTCATCGATCGTGCAGCTGGGCCACCACTTTTCACTGATCAGGTAGCTAGAGCTACCACTTTTCACTGATCAATAACACCGGAAATGTCCACGGGCCTGCTCACACAAGCTGTCAGGTGTCTGCAACACATGCTAGATCACCCAGCACCCGGGACTCACTGTAACACTGGTCTCTAATATCCACTTCTATTCCTATGTTCAACCGGGAATTTACACTTAACACTTATTTTAAACACTATATCACTTGAATAATTCATGAATAATTTTCCTTCCACATTTAATATTAATTCACATATCAAATATAATTCACAATTTATAAAATTATATCGCTATTATTTACACATAACTTACATAATTACATTCAAACTTTCGTCATTAAATGATTATTAAACATATGAACTTACCTCGATACCAAACCGGCCATTTTACCAACTTTCCCGATTTTTAATTTTCCTCCCGTTCTAGGTCCAAATCTCATTTTTTCGGGGCCTAAAACATCACATTTCACTTATTTAATTAATTTAATATTCAAAACAGTCCTTAACTCAACTTTTGTAAAATTACTACTTTTCCCCTAAACTTTTACATATTTACACTTTTGCCCCAATACTCGAAAATTAAACTTCAGCCCTTACTCTTATGTTTTATAACATGCTGATCATTTTTCCCTTCTATGGCAACATCAAATTCTCACTAATTCACACACTTATGAACATTAGGTATTTTTACCGATTATGACGTTTTACTCGTTTTCAAGTAAAATCGCTTAGTAAAAGTTGTTTAACATAATTTCAGCCTTCATATTCTACCATAAAACATCAAAATACACACTTTTCACCTATGGGTAATTTTCCAAAGATGAACCCTAGCATGAATTATTGGTAGTATAAGCTAAATCGAGCTACCGGGACTCCAAAACCGTAAATAACTTGAAAAACGGGCTAGAACGGACTTACCATGAGTCGCCCAAAGGTCCATTGCTCCTTATAGAATGGCAGAAGGAGTTGTCTGAGCTTAAAGCCCAAATTCAAGAACCGCTAGATCGGGGTTTTATTCGACCGAGTGTGTCTCCGTGGGGAGCACCACGGTTTTGTTTGTTAAGAAGAAGGATGGGTCAATGCGTATGTGTATTGACTATAGGCAATTGAATAAGCCGACGATCAAGAATCGCATTCTCCGCCAGGATTGACGACTGTTTGATCAATTGAAGGAGCTTCTGTTTTCTCCAAGATTGATTTAAGGTCGGGTTACCACTAGCTTAAGGTGAAAGAAGCGGATATTCACAAGACGGCGTTCGAACCCGCTACTACGGACACTATGAGTTTTTAGTGATGCCGTTTGGGTTGACCAATGCACATTTGCATTTATGGATATGATGAACCGGGTCTTTCAACCATTCTTAGATCGGGTTGTGGTGGTATTCATAGATGACATTCTGGTTTATTCGAGGAGCTAAGAAGAACATGACTCGCATTTGCGGATTGTATTGCAAGTGCTTGAGATAATCGGTTGTATGCCAAATTCGATAAATGTGAATTTTGGTTAAGAGAATTGACTTTCTTGGGTCATGTGGTATCGGTAGAAGGAGGAATAAGGGTGGATCTCGGAAGATTGAGGCGGTATTGGATTTGAAACCACCAAGTCGATGAATTGAGATTCGGAGTTTCTTGGGTTTAAGTTTGGATATTATAGACGCTTTGTTGAGGGGTTCTCATTGATTGCCGCACCTCCTTAACTAAGCTTTTTGCGGAAGGAGTGTTGTTTATATGGACCGATAAGCAGAAGAAAGTTTCGGCTGGTGAAGAAGGTTTTAGCAGGCCAGATTGATTCAACCCGAGGTGGGAAGGAGTTTATAGTTTATTGTGATGCGTCACATACGGGTTTAGGCTGCGTATTGATGCAAAGTGGGAAAGTTGTAGCTACGCTTCTCGTCAATTGAGACCGCATTTGGCGAAGTGAACTACCCTACTCATGATTTGGAGAGTTAGCAAGTGGTCTTTGCCTTAAAGATTTGGAGGCATTACCTCTATGGTGAAAAAGTCTATCATCTATCACGGACCACAAGAGTCTTAAGTATCTTCTTACTCGAAGGAGTTAAACTTGAGACAACGAAGATGGGTGGAGCTGTAAAGGACTATGATTTCTCAATTGAGTATCATCCCGGAAAGGCTAATGTGGTGGCGGATGCATTAAGTCGTAAGGTGGTATCCGATTTGGAGAGCTATGTTTGCCCATTTGAGTTTGTATGAGGATGGTAGTTTGGTAGCGGAACTTCAAGTGAAACCTCGTGGTTGGATCAAATCAAGGAAAACAGATATTAGATGAGAAGTTGAGACTTCTAATTCAACAAGTGGAAAATGGTGGGATAGAGGATTTTGGTATGAACATGGAAGGTGTGTTGTGCTTTCGTGGAAGAGTCTGTCAGATGCCTAGGGACTCGGATATGAGGCAAATGATTTTGCGGGAGGCGCATAGTAGTCCTTATGCTATGCATCCGGAGGAAATAAGATGTATCGGGATCTTCGTGAACGGTTTTGGTGGCCTGGATTGAAGCGTGAGATTTGTGAATTTGTGGGAAAATGCTTAACTTGTCAGCAAGTGAAGGCGAGCATCAATTGCGTCAGTCTTTTGCAACCGATTAAGATTCCCTTTGGAAATGGGAGCGGATAACAATGGATTTTGTTAGTGGGTTACCTTTAACACCTACTAAGAAAAATTTCTGTTTGGGTAATTGTTGATCGTTTGACGAAGACTCCGCCATTTTCTACCAGCGCGTCACGGACTACTCGTGCGTAAGAAGTTAAGCGTATGTATCCGAAATCGTGAGGTTGCATGAGGTACCAGTCGATTATATCGGATCGGATCCTAGGTTTACATCTCGATTTTGAAAGCTTTTGCATGAAGCCTTGGGTACAAAGCTTAATTTTAGTACGGCTTTTCATCCTCGGTCGATGGTCGATCGGAGAGAGTGATTCGATTCGGAAGACATGTTAAGGGGATGTGTAATCGACTTCAAAGGTAGTTGGGAGGATTTTCTATCATAATGGAATTTGCGTGCAACAACAACTACCTGCCCTAGCATTCAGATGGCACCCTACGAGGCATTGTATGGTCGTAGGTGTCGTTCTCTATTCTTTCGGGTGAGTTGGGTGATCGGCATTGTTAGGACACGAGATGATTCTCGAAGCGGAAGAAAAGTGAAAGTTATTCGAGCATCAGTTAAAGGAAGCTTCCGGATAGACGGAAGTCGTAAGTGCGGATCCAAGCGTAAAGAGATCGAGTATGCCGTAGAGATCAAGTCTTCTCAAGGTCTCACCTTGGAAAAAGATATTCGATTCGGGAAGAAGGGCAAGTTGAGTCCTAGATACATTGGACCGTATCGTGTGGTGAAACGAGTTGGTCCGATGGCCTATCAAATCGAATTACCTCCGTAATTGAGTCAAATTCATAATGTTTTTCATGTGTCCATGTTGAGGCGCTATAGATCGGATCCTTGCACATAGTGCAGGTAGAAGAAGTGGAGTTGAATTTGGATTTGTCTTTTGAGGAGGAACCAGTGGAAATCTTAGACCGAGACGTGAAGGTGCTAAGAAAGAAGAGCTGTGCCGTTGGTCAAAGTGTTGTGGGCGTAACCACGGAGTGGAGGAAGCTACGTGGGAGCCCGAGGATGCAATTCGGCAACAATACCTCACCTTTTTTCAGTGTAAATTTCGAGGACGAAATTTTCTTTTAGGGGGTAGAGTTGTAACACCTGAAAATTTGAGTAATTTATTTTCTATGTGTGCTTTGAGTAATTATTCTAGAAAGTAAAATTTTCTGATTTATTTTCGTGGTTAGTATAGTCCTGAAGAAGGATTTAAAATTTTTTTAGAAGGAATATTATTAATTTTAAGAAATTATTTATGGAAGTGGATTAGTGACTTTGACACATAAATAAATTTAAGTGTCAAAGTGAGGCATAAGATGAATTATTGGACAAGTGGTGATGGCGCATGAGCTTGTGCATGAGGTTGAAGGTTCGAATCCCATGTTTAGCATCTAGGTGAATTTTATTTTGAATTTTTATGCACCAATATAGCAAGTGTCGGCCAAGAGCATATATGGAAGGTGTTGACTTGTTATTTTTGGTTAAAATATCAAAGGAATAAGGAAATTTTGAACTTAAAGAAGGGTATCAAAAGAATAAGGAAAATGTGAAGATATGAGGCAAGAATCAAGGAATTATTTTGGAAACAATATCTTGGTCATTAGACCATGCATTTGGACTAAGCATCATGGCAAAAGAAGGAGCCGAATTTTTGGTGATAGTTGGCTAGGAATTTTGGTTTTGTTTTGGTCATTTTTTTAGTGCATAGTTTTGCAAATTCTCTCAACCTCTCTCCCTTGGCGAAATTTGATCCTTGGTAAGCCTTGTTAATTTTTGACCATTTGGTCATTTTGCACATCAATTGGTATTCTTTGTGCCTTATTTTCATTAGTGCCGAAAATCATCTACACCAAAAGCTTTTCTTTCTCTTTTCTCTCACCATTGCCGAATATCCATCTCTCTCTCAAGCTCATCTTTTTCTTTTCTTTTCTTCTATTCACTTTGAAATCAAAGCAACATCATCATCATCTTTCTCTTATTTTATTTCTTTTCAATCAAAATTCTCTCCACCTACACTTTAATGGCGAATGCTAAAGTGTTTATAAGCCAAATTATTTTCTCTTCTCCTTAATCTTTCATAGCCGAAACTTTCATCAATCAACCACCATTCTCAATTCTTTCTTTTCGACGTGGAGATTAGGTAAGAGATTCTTTTCGCTTCGATTAGTTAATAGTGATTATAGCCGAATATTGATGGTGGTTTGAAGGCTTTATTAGATCAAAATAAACGTTCATTTTATTAACGTTTATTTTGTTAAACTTTAGTGCGATAACGAAGTTGGAAACAAGAAGTCGTGGGTGACACAAATCGTTGGAATCGATTTTTGTGGTAAGGAAATCATATCTTTAAACCTTGGTATTATTTAAAATTTATCTTAGATGGATTAACGATCTTTGTCTTTGAAGACATTCAAAATAGGGAAGAAAAGGGCGGTGTTTAGCCGGAAGAAGGAGGTTCTGTTATTCCCCTAAGTTCAAGCAAAGGACTATTTCGAATCGGGATTTTCCACCGGGTTGTGGACGTTCAACCGAGGAAAATCAATCTGTTCAAGTCGTTCGTACTCGAACCATTATTTGTTCGTGGATTCGATTCGGTTAGCGAACCATCAATCGGAGAGAAATCGCAAGTAGAAGTCTTACTAAAATCAGAGAGGTAAATTTCTAGATCGCTATATTTAGATCGGTTTTATTATAGATTATAGTGTTTTAATTAACACAATACGTATAGGTGTTGAAGAGCGGGAAAGTTTAGTTCTCTCCATAACGGTGTGTAACTTCACACTCATTTTCGGAGTTGGACATCAAGTTGTAAGTTCTTGGAAAGTTGAGAAAACCCTATCCATGTCTTCTCTGGTAAATTTCGTCCATATGAAGAAGATGGACAAATTTGGCATTTTAATATTGTTTTTAATTCATTTAATTATCAAATTACCAAACTGCCCCTAACTTAAAAATATCTCATTCACTTATCTAATGTCCATTATTGTCCAACAATTTAACCAATGGTCTAGTTGCCATTTGAGGACCTCCAATTTAAAATTTCATAGAAATTGGAAACTTCTAACATGTAGAACTTAACTTTTTCACTATTTACAATTTAGTCCTTTTGACTAAATTGAGTGCCCAAACGTCGAAATTTTTGAACAAAATTTTCACGAAATCTTTCCATGAAATCATAGACCATAAAAACATAATAAAAATAAGATTTTCCTCAACAGATTTGTGGCCCCAAAACCACTATTTCGACTAGGCCCAAAATCGGGCTGTTACAATTCTCCCCCTCTTTAGGGATTTTCGTCCCCGAAAATCTTACCAGAAAAAGCTGCTTTCAACTCTCCTGAACCACTTTCACTAATCTTCTCAAAATTAAAAATCGATCTAAATCTCATATATCTCTTTCCAATATCCTTTAAACTTTTAGCACACAGTGTCGGAGTACACTGTCGAAATCTGAACTACCCTCTTATACTTATCATTGATATAAAAAAACAAATTACTGTGCCAAAATGCAACTGTATACTCAGAGTTCCCTATGGTTCATTCTATAATTACAATGTAACCTTCGGATCTCTATCCGACATAATGGAACTGGCACTCTGCATAATCGAATAATCGCAGGACCATATTCTAGGCTAATCTGTCAAATAAGAAATCTGCACTTAATGAAATGATCATACGGATCTTTCTTTGTCAATTGATCAACCATAAACCAATTATCATATTCCTTTTCGGGGATAATGACAATCTCGATATGAAATCTATGGTAACTCTATCTCATTATCACTTTCGCACAACCACTGACTGTATTAGTCCTGAATTCATTTGATTTTTGGCTTTTTATCTGTTAACATATCGTCCTCTGAATACGGATCCAAGATATCATGTAACATACGCAATCATTAGCACATCTACTTTATATGACTGCACCGTTTATTACTCTTGGATGAACTGACGAACTACTACTGAGTCTCGTATTTAACATCTGTACAAACTCTAGATTACTCAGTACATGAATTCCATCTCAGAACAATAATAATAACAAGAATCAGGTCCAACTTGAAATTTGGAATAGAAAGTCGTTTCACATTTGTACTCGTTTAGTTCACCACCGTCTATCACATTTCGAACTTCTCAATTCACAAAGAAAGTATCGCTTAAGCTTTTAACTTAGCTAGGACTAGTCCATCATCAAATAAGATAAATCGAGTAATTAGTACTCACAAAAATAAACAAAGATTTTCCATTCAAGCATTTGTAACCATACTTGCTTTCCAAAAGGTAAGTCGATAATCACTCTTAGTCTTTTAACATCTCAAAATAATCGCGTTGTCTTAATTTCAGATCCTTCTGCGATATTAAATACTTTAACCCATTAAGATCAGGAAGCTTATACCATTTTTTTCATCGAACATACAGAATCATCCAACTCACAACACAGATATAAAAGTGATCATCTCTAAATCATTAGTTGAACAGTTCTTCTTCTTTTTTTTTTGTGACTTTAACCGTCTGCATGTGCAAACTACTTTTTCACATGTATTAAAACATATTCTAATCTGTTCAATAGTACATCATAAAAAAATCGCAATTTCCTTACTCATTTCAAATGAACTCGAACTAGAGCTTGGTTAATAATACTTTTAACCATTTAGAACTTTTGCTAACATACATAGATCATTCGAACTTTCATAAATGTGATGACTTTATCAATCAGTACAGCTTTAACTCGTAATAACATCATTCGATTAAAACAATCCAATAGGCATATCTCTCTATCATACTTTCCGAATATAATTTCTTCATTCAGATTATCCGCTCTATATACTCGTGAATGCACAAAATTCATTACTATACTTGAGGATACTATAAACACACACATATGACTTAACATTCATCATTAACGTAATATCATCATAATCACATAATTCACCGACAATTTAATATGCTTATTCATTTTACGAATGTTTTTGTCATTCACAATTTCAAACAATGAAATTTACTTACTAGCATTTTTCAAATTAAAGAAACGACTTACGGGTTCGAGCACGTCGTTTACTTGATGCCATAGTCCAACTATGGTCTTACACATACACACATGTACCGCCATGGTCCAACCATGGTCTTATCCAAATCAATTCATCATTGAACGATCGCACTTATTTCCTTGTTAGCAAATACGTAAAACATAACATCATATCGTATCGTAATTTAATAAGTAAATATAAAATTCAACCACATTAACATACTGATTACACTTATTCAACAAATGTACATAACCACACATTCCATCAATTTGTGTAAGTGTACTTATCATATTCACTTAATCAAATAGGTTGGGCACATATCATCATATGCATGCCAAGGAAATATGAATGGGTTTATCACCATATAAATTTTCATTTTATTTCACGTTTCCACATTTCTCAACTCATGATTATCTCACTTCGTACATTAACGCATACATATCATGAACTTCTATCCATACCTTTCTAAATTTAGTCTCATCACAAACACATTTCAATCACCTCAATATCATTTTTTTTGTAGCATCATCGAAAATAGCTCGGTTGGAAGTCATCTCTGTCTTAACAAAATAATTTCGTTAGATCCGGGAGATATCATACTATCACGGTCAACATATGGCATGTATAGCTAGACTCTCACATGCTATGTTAGTCCGAGAATCGACTAAACCATAGCTCTGATACCACTAAATGTAACACCCCTTACCCGTATCCTACGCTGGAACCGAGTACGAGGCATTATCGGACTTAACAATACAATCTACCAAATCCCGAGCCACAAAATTTCACTTATAATTTAAACTTTAACAAACACATGCATACACAAACATTATAACTCCATGACCAATATGAACCACAACTCGTGGCCAAATACAGAATAATCCTTATTACCGTTATGAAGCTATAAATTTGGTCAAATTAATTAACACCTATACAAAATGACTTAATCAAGCCCCTATACATGCCATAACTTAAATTATTTATAAATAAAGATACCCATAGATAGCTTGATAGTGTGAAGCGATCTCCGACGACCTCCAACCCGAGCTTGTTTAATAGAACTCTGTAACATGGGAAAGAAAAGGGGGTAAGCTTATAAAGCTTAGTAAGTTCACATGTAAAAATTAAATAAGCATTAGCAATAAATTTAGCTTATTACTAAACACTCATAACTTGCATAAATAATGCTAAGTTTTTACTTTCCCAACTTACTCATTTGTAGCCTTACTAAAGCCTCAACATGATAAATCCTCACAACAAGCTCTTAAATTGATACAATCATTAAATCACATGTTTATACCTTATTACTCATATTCACATTAATCTGTTTACTTGAATTGCTGTCACTAAATTATTTATTTCTTGAGCTACAGAGCTCTGAATTACAAACCGCTAATTTCCCCTGAAACTAGACTCACATATCTTCATACCATAAAATTTCTAGAATTTTTGGTCTTGCCAATTAGTACAGTTTATTCATTAAAATTTCCCCTGTTTCACTGTTCTATTATTCTGACCTCTCTTAACTATGAATCAATTTTCTCCTTGTACAGAATTCAGATGACCATCTTGTTTAGTTCATTTGAAACTAGACTCATTCAGGATTTCAAGAATATAAATTATATCACATAATTATTTTTATACTATTTTTAATGATTTTTCAAAGTCAGAATATAGGATCACATAATCATTCTGAATCAATCTCACAAAAATTCAAATATCTCAGAATATAGAATTCCTTTTATTTCTCTGTTTCTTTTATATGAAAGTAGACTCATCAAGCTTTAATTATATATCTCATTCAACTTTTAATTCAATTTCTACTATTTTTGGTGATTTTTCAAATTCACCCTTATGCTGCTAATTAAACTGTTTTATCTCAAATTTCATCTTTTTCAATAAAATTTCCACATTTTCACATCAGATTTCACTTAGTAAATTCATATCTCTCAATGAACACTTCGGAATATAACAAATAATCAGTTGTTTTATCACATAGCTCCACCTTTCTGAATTAAATATACATCCGTGGTATTTCCACTTAGCAAATTCAATCACTTACACATGTACAATCTTACCAATTCACTTGCACATACATTTAAATACTTAATCATTATCACGTATGCTCATTCTTTCAATTATACCTGCATACACACTTCATCTCATATTCACTTTAATTCATTATTAATCCCGTTGAACACTCGGAATATGCATGGATACATAGAGAATTAGCACATAAGTGCCACACTGATATGTAGCCGAAGCTACCACTGATATGTAGCCGAAGCTACCACTGATATGTAGCCAAAGCTACCACTGATATGTAGCCGAAGCTACCACTGTAATGTAGCCGAAGCTACCACTGTAATGTAGCCAAAGCTACCACTGTAATGTAGCCGAAGCTACCACTATTCATCGAATCGGGTAGTCTGAGCTACCACTTTTCATTGATCGGTGCAGCCGGGGCCACCACTTTTCACCGATCGGGTAACTAGAGCTACCACTTTTCATCGATCGGCAGCGGGGCCACCACTTTTCACTGATCAGGTAGCTAGAGCTACCACTTTTCACTGATCAATAACACTGGAAATGTCCACGGGCCTGCTCACACAAGCTGTCAGGTGTCTGCAACACATGCTAGATCACCCAAACACTGAGGACTCACGCGTAACAACTGTAACACTGGTCTCTAGTATCCACTTCTATTCCTATGTTCAACCGGGAATTTACACTTAACACTTATTTTAAACACTATATCACTTGAATAATTCATGAATAATTTTCCTTCCACATTTAATATTAATTCACATATCAAATATAATTCACAATTTATAAAATTATATCGCTATTATTTACACATAACTTACATAATTACATTCAAACTTGCGTCATTAAATGATTATTAAACATATGAACTTACCTCGATACCAAACCGGCCATTTTACCAAGTTTCTCGATTTTCAATTTTCCTCCCGTTCTAGGTCCAAATCTCGTTTTTTCGGGGCCTAAAACATCACATTTCACTTATTTAATTAATGTAATATTCAAAACAGTCCTTAACTCAACTTTTGTAAAATTACTATTTTTCCCCTAAACTTTTACATATTTACACTTTTGTCCCAATACTCGAAAATTAAACTTCAGCCCTTACTCTTATGTTTTATAACATGCTGATCATTTTTCCCTTCTATGGCAACATCAAATTCTCACTAATTCACATATTTATGAACATTAGGTATTTTTACCGATTATGACGTTTTACTCGTTTTCAAGTAAAATCGCTTAGTAAAAGTTGTTTAACATAATTTCAGCCTTCATATTCTACCATAAAACATCAAAATACACACTTTTCACCTATGGGTAATTTTCCAAAGATGAACCCTAGCATGAATTATTGGTAGTATAAGCTAAATTGAGCTACCGGGACTCCAAAACCGTAAATAACTTGAAAAACGGGGCTAGAACGGACTTACCATGAGCTTGGAAAGTTGAGAAAACCCTATCCATGTCTTCTCCTGGTAAATTTCGTCCATATGAAGAAGATGGACAAATTTGGCATTTTAATATTGTTTTTAATTCATTTAATTATCAAATTACCAAAATGCCCCTAACTTAAAAATATCCCATTCACTTATCTAATGTCCATTATTGTCCAACAATTTAACCAATGGTCTAATTTCCATTTAAGGACCTCCAATTTAAAATTTCATAGAAATTGGACACTTCTAACATGTAGAACTCAACTTTTTCACTATTTATAATTTAGTCCTTTTGACTAAATTGAGTGCCCAAACGTCGAAATTTTTGAACGAAATTTTCACGAAATCTTTCCATGAAATCATAGACCATAAAAACATAATAAAAATAAGATTTTCGTCAACAGATTTGTGGCCCCAAAACCACTATTTCGACTAGGCCCAAAATCGGGCTGTTACAGGACTAGGGTTAACGGCGTTATCAAACAGATCGGAAACATTTACAGAAATGTCATACAACTGTATCAACCTCAAACATAGTGTTCCCTTAGTAGGTCATCGAGACCTAAAACATGCTTATAAACCGGGTCGGGACTAAACCGGAACACATACAAAATTTCTCGGAAATTTAAAACTTTTCTAAGTTTCAGGGGTTACTCGCCCGTGTAGGCAGGTCGTGTGCCTCCCACGGCTGCTGGAAACACCCGTGTGTCCTCCCCGTGGTCGAATCTGACTTTACTCCACGGCCACCAAGCACGCCCGTGTACCTTGGTTGTGGTCGAATCTGACTTTACATCCACGGCTACCAAGCACGCCCGTGTACCTTGGCCGTGGTCGAATCTGTTTTGGCTCCACGGTTACCAAGCACCCCCGTGTGCTAAGGCCGTGCACTCATAGGCCATATACTGACTTTTTCACACGGCTACTAGACACGCCCGTGTGTCTTGGCCATATGCTCCTAGGCTAGCTACTGACTTAGCCCCACGGTCACTAGGCACGCCTGCAGTGTGACACTGGCAGTGTGACATTATAGGCCATTTGCAAGGCCAAAATGCCACTCACTTAGGGTCAATTCTATAAGAAATCTACCAACACATTTCATGCACAATTAACAACCATAACATGCCAAAATAACCATTCAATCTATACATTCAAAACCAATCTCATCACAAGCATAACTCATCCATTACTTACTCAAAACTTGACCATTTCATGTGTCATCTAACCATGCCAAAAACATGCTTCACACATCACATTCATTTAATCAATTTCTCAACTCATATCTAGCCAAATCACATGGCTAAGTTCATATAACAAACTTATATCAAATACTAGCCTATACATGCCATATCTAGCTATATACTGGTTCCAAAATGTACCAAACACAAGTTGAGTAGTGTGATGACGATCCTCAACGGTCCCGAGCCTTCAAAGAGCTTTGACGACCTATAAAACAGAGAAAACACACACAAAGTAAGCTTTCTAAAAGCTTAGTAAGTCATAATACAAATAAACTCAACATGTAGAGCATATAAGCATGTAGAAACATTGGTACAATTCATATTCATAGCAAATTTCTCACATATATGCTTTGATCCATAATCTTGGCCATATTTGCCACATTCATAACCATTCTTACATCTCATTCACATTCTTATATTCAAACATACTTTTCTTCAAATCAAAGTCATATAGGTACTTACCTTTTATACACACTTAGTGTACATACCAAACGTACCTGAAACGAATATAAATTCACGTAATGGTTTATAGCTCGGATTTGCCCGTTGAACCGTTCGAAATCTAATGGAATACTCAGAAACTCAAAATGATCGTATAATGCCAACGTCCCAGACGAGGTCTTACATGCACTCAAATATCGATGCCACTGTCCCAGACATGGTCTTACACGTAAAGCTCATATCGATGCCAATGTCCCAGACGTGGTCTTACACATAAAGCTCATATCGATGCCAATGTCCCAAACGTGGTCTTACACGTAAAGCTCATATCGATGCCAACGTCCCAGACGTGGTCTTACACGTAAAGCTCATATCGATGCCAACATTCCAGACGTGGTCTTACTCGAATATCAAATCAATGCCAACGTCCCGGACGTGGTCTTACATGATAAAACAGAACAGATACCTATGTCACGACATAGCTAATCCTATCTATTCCTAAGTTCATACGGGACTTCTCGGACAATGTTACTATATTGATCTTATCTCGGAATTCATGTACATAACATCTCGTAAGCATTCATTGTTATCAATAGTCATATGAACATACATAATTTAATACGAATACGTTTATTTGCATAATGACTTACCTCGGATTCAATTTATCGAAAATGGAAACGGCTACTCAGTTACTTTCGCCTTTCCGCGGTCTAAGTCCGTTTTCCTCGGTTCTTGATCTATACATATTTAGAATTAACCCTTTTATTCACTAACTAATTCAATTCAATCCAAAGACACACACTTAGGGCTATTTGCAAATTAACCCTCACATTTGCACAATTTATCAATTTAGTCCATTTTTCTCAAAACATCAAATTCACAAAAATCATCACATACTCATGCTTAGCCAAATGTTTATACATCTCATACAAGCCCATATTTTCCATCAAATTTGCAATTTAGTCCTTCAAGTTGCTATTTTCTCAATTTAGCCCTATTTAGCTAATTTCATCAAAAATTCAAGAACAAAGTATGTTCATCTAGCTCAAATCTTTCATTTAACAACTAAACTCATCACAAAGCTCAACATATCATCAATGGTATATCTCATGAACATCATCAATACACAAAATTGAGACATGGGCTTGATAGTAGATTAAGCAACAATCTCAAAAACATAAAAATCATCAAAATCTAAAGCCAAAACATACCTAAATTTAAGCTTGCAATAGCCGAAACCCTTGATGCTTTGTTCTATCTTTTTCTTTTGTTTTTCGGCAAACATAAGATAATAATAAGGCCACTTACTCATGTTTTCTTTTTATTATAATAATATAACTTATAAAATAAATATAATATAAATTTAACTTATAAAATAACATATAAAAGCATAATATATATACATGTTGTCATCCACTAACCATATTTTTGGCTTAATTACCATATAAGTCCTCACACTTATAAAGACATAACAAATAAGCATCTTTTCATTAAACATGCATATTTGCATTTCAATGCAATTCAATCCTTTTCATCAAATTAAACACACGGACAGATAAATTAACTTACAGAAATTTAGCACATGCTTAATCACTTATCAACGGCACAGAAAATAATATTAAAATATTATACAGACTCAGATTTGTGGTCCCAAAACCACTGTTTTGACTAGGGTATAAACTGGACTGTTACACGTGCAACCCTAACAATCAAATCGGTGGGTTCACAGTCGTCTCGGGCGACCCGTGCAACCTTAACAATCAAATCAGTGGGTCCACAGTCGTCTCGGGCGACCCGTGCGACCCTAACAGATCAATCACTTCCTCCAATTACAAAATCCCAATCCCATGCAGTATGTCATGTATGCAAAGCACATATATATAAATCACATGGCATACTCTAGAAAGACAGACAAATCATAGCTCAGGTCAGTCAAAACATAGCATAAAACAATCATTTACCCACGGGGGCAAAACAGTCATTTTACCCTATAAGGGTATTTCGGTAATTTCACAAGTTGGGGGTATTTCTGGTAATTTCACAATTCGAGGGTATTCCGGCAATTTTATAAATCATGGGTATTTTGATAATTTTACAAATCAGGGGTATTTCAGTAATTTTATAATCTGAGGGTATTTTAGTAAGTATACAAATTAGGGGTATTTCGGTAATTTCACAATCCAAGGCATTTCAGTAATTATACAAATTAGGGGTATTTCAGTAATTTCACAAATCAGGGGTATTTCGGTAATTTTGCAAATCGGCCATAGTCCTCTCGGGCGACCCGTGCGACCCTAACAGATCAATCACTTCCTCCAATTACAAAATCCCAATCCCATGCAGTATGTCATGTATGCAAAGCACATATATATAAATCACATGGCATACTCTAGAAAGACAGACAAATCATAGCTCAGGTCAGTCAAAACATAGCATAAAATAATCATTTACCCACAGGGGCAAAACAGTCATTTTACCCTATAAGGGTATTTCGGTAATTTCACAAGTTGGGGGTATTTCTGGTAATTTCACAATCCGAGGGTATTTCGACAATTTTATAAATCATGGGTATTTCGATAATTTTACAAATCAGGGGTATTTCGATAATTTTATAATCCGAGGGTATTTCGGTAATTATACAAATCAGGGGTATTTTGGTAATTTCACAATCCGAGGGTATTTTAGTAATTTTACAAATTAGGGGTATTTCGGTAATTTTGTAAATCGGCCACAGTCGTCTCGGGCGACCCGTGCGACCCTAACAGATCAATCACTTCCTCCAATTACAAAATCTCAATCCCATGCAGTATGTCATGTATGCAAAGCACATATATATAAATCACATGGCATACTCTAGAAAGACAGACAAATCATAGCTCAGGTCAGTCAAAACATAGCATAAAACAATCATTTACCCACGGGGGCAAAACAGTCATTTTACCTTATAAGGGTATTTCGGTAATTTCACAAGTTGGGGGTATTTCTGGTAATTTCACAATCCGAGGGTACTTCAGCAATTTTATAAATCATGGGTATTTCGATAATTTTACAAATTAGGGGTATTTCGGTAATTTTACAATCTGAGGGTATTTCGGTAATTATACAAATCAGGGGTATTTCGATAATTTCACAATCTGAGGGTATTTCAGTAATTATACAAATTAGGGGTATTTCGGTAATTTCACAATCCGAGGGTATTTCGGTAATTTTACAAATCAGGGGTATTTCGGTAATTTTGCAAATCGGCCACAGTCGTCTCGGGCGACCCGTGCGACCCTAACAGATCAATCACTTTCTCCAATTACAAAATCCCAATCCCATATAGTATGTCATGTATGCAAAGCACATATATATAAATCACATGGCATACTCTAGAAAGACAGACAAATCATAGCTCAGGTTAGTCAAAACATAGCATAAAACAATCATTTACCCACGGGGGCAAAACAGTCATTTTACCCTATAAGGGTATTTCGGTAATTTCACAAGTTGGGGGTATTTCTGGTAATTTCACAATCCGAGGGTATTTCGGTAATTTTATAAATCATGGGTATTTCGATAATTTTACAAATTAGGGGTATTTCGGTAATTTTACAATCCGAGGGTATTTCGATAATTATACAAATCAGGGGTATTTCGATAATTTCTCAATCCGAGGGTATTTCAGTAATTATACAAATCAGGGGTATTTCGGTAATTTCACAACCTGAGGGTATTTCGGTAATTTCACAAATCAGGGGTATTTCGGTAATTTTGCAAATCGAGGGTATTTCGGTAATTTTGCAAATCAGGGTCTCAGCGACCCAACAGAAGGTCCACCGTCGCCTCGAGCGGCTTAAGTAACCTAAATAGTCACAACGGTGTAAATGGGCCTAAGGCCCATTACTCGGCCCAAGTGGGCCCACACACTCGTGTGGCCCAATTAGCCCAGAAAATAGCCTCGGCTATACGAACAACACAGTTCAAACCAATAGAAACCATATAACATGCATTTTATCTGTGTGGGGCCCACGAGCCCATTGGGCCCACACGGTCCACTTCGGCCCATCGAGGCCCATAACAACCTCTACAGTCCTACGCTAAGATTTGTAGGCTCGAATCACCACACGTGTGATCGCACACTCGTGTGGCATCAAACGCCGTATTTCGGCTTTTTGACTTTTCGGCTTTTGCTGATCTACAGTCCAATCAGTGTGGAATACACACCTTTTACGAGATCACACGAACAATCCAAGAACACCGCAACCTATATTCAATCAAGGCTTCCAATTAATCACTGACAAAAGATCAACAACCCCTTATACACTTATCACGAAATAAACACCAACTATTTACCTTGATTAAACGAGAAGATATCTCCTACTTGAACCCTTATTCAAGACTAATAACGATTTCTCCTAAAGGGAATTCCTGCATTTCCGAACGCCACTCATGATACATAGCATACACACGAAGTTGAAATAAGGGCACTAGGATTTACCGAAACAGAAGAGAAACGATCGGCCTATAGCCCCACTAGAAGAAAATCCCACACGACAGAAGTAAGGCTCCCTAGCCATTTAATCGACAATAACAACCAAGGTTAGACATAAGATTCCCAACCCGTGAAGGAGAGAATAGAGAAAGATCGAGCACTCACCGATTAATCAGAGAATATTTGCATATGACGAAAACCAGAATAGAGGGAAGAGCACTGAGATTCGGCCAATCAATCTATAAAGGAGAAGAGAAGGGAGAAGAAAAATAAATGATGAGGGAGGAAAAGGGGATGTATTCAGCTAGAGTAGAAACAAAGTGCCAGAAAAAAATAATATTGTAACAAGAAGGGAAAGAAAATCGGTTCAAAAGATGGTACTTGAAAAGGAGCAGAAAAAGCAAAGAACCAAAACGAACTGCCCAAATGGTCGTAAAAGCAAAGCACCAACTTACAAAAGAAGAGAGGGAAACCCGAAACACAAAAAGAAAAACCCGAAATATCAGAAATAGAATTCAGCACCTACTCATACACAATTGCCGAAAATGCACACTCCAAAGCCCCCCTTAGCCGAATTTGCCCAAAGAAGTTGTGCACAATTCGAATATAACACTCCAAGCATTCAAATCCCTTGAAAATCTCCACATTTTCCTCCTCCAAATCCCCAACAACCATCATCCATATCCCATGATACTCCCCCCCTTTTACCAAGTCCCAACCACTCCAAAGAGTTTGAATCCGCCATCCATGCTGCAAAATAAAACCTTCCTTGCTCCTCAAGAGACTTGAACCTCAGACCACAAGCTTCACTCCATATGCCACCTGCCACTAAGCCACAAGCTCATCTTGTGTCACAATTTAATCTTAATTGTTCTTAAGGCCTACATACCAACATATAGGGTTAAATTCACCAAAAACCAAAACTTTTGCTAAAGCCCAAGTTTGAACCCAAGACTTCTCCAAGACCTCAAACACTCCAATATTGCTAACCCAGCAGTACTAGCATGCATTTGTGCCCTTTTTTTGCTCTCAAGAATTTTAGGCGCTCCCAAGCCCAATGCCCAAATCTTCATGGCCCAAAATTCGGGGCGTTACAAATTTTTTCAATAATATTCAAAGAATATTATTTAAAATTATTATTTTTAAAATTTACTATTAAAAAAATTGAAATATTAAATATAATAAGTTACATTAATAATTTATTATATGATTAGATATAGATAATTAAATATGTATGTTTAATAATATTGAAAATTATAATATTATATATTAATATTTTATTAATTTTAAATATTTTTTAAAAAATAAAAATTTATTATTAATTTTAAGCTTGAAAATTAATTTTTATATAGAAAAAAAATTACCTATAAAGGAGTTTTTTTTTTTTTTTTTTTGAAAATGTCTTATGTTTTTGAAAAGGATAAATTGTTTTACAGGAACAAAAATATTTTATGTTCATTTGTATATCGTTTTTTTTGTTAATCAAACTATTTTTTATTAAACAAATATAAAAGAATATAACCAAAAAAAATTCGAAAATCATTTTTAGTGAATAAAAGGAAGGTGTTAAGTGTGTTTCTCCTAATGCTTATATTTCCAATTGAACGAGTTGATAATATGATGCGAAGGTTGGCTGTGGTGATTAAGGCTTCTCCTTTTTATTCATTATTTAAAAAGCCATTCCAATGTGATCCAACTGGTTGACAACATATAAAAGGTTCCCATTGGTTACATATTTAGATGTTATTTATACCAAAATTTAGACATTTTTGTTAAATATTTGTTCAGGTTTTAAAGATTGTAAAAATGCAAATTACCAAAGACAGCAGTCGTAACACAAGTTTTATAGTTCACTCAGCTGACATGTGCGTGGATATGTTTGGTTAGCATGGCAACGACCGGACCAGGAGGTTGGACTTGGACACGAATCAATTGAAAATACGCCAAGCTAGCCAGGCTACCCTGCCACCCCTAATTGACCTTTCCCCTTCTATTGCGGTATTCTGCAAAATTTCCCAATTCCATAACCCTAGATTCAGCATTTCCCAATTACACTCCAACATTTTTACCATCATTCATTACCGAACTCTGGCACGATATGAGGCGATCTCGGATTTTCCTTTTGCTGTTAGCCATCTTATTTTCTCCGTCTATACGCGGTTTCTTCTGCTCTCAGATCTCGCAAACTGCTCTTTCCAATCGTTTCCTGCCGCCCCCTCCTCCGTAAGTATCTTCAGCTCCTTATTCTCATTGGATTAATGCATTTAAGAAAGAAAAAAAAAACCTGATCTTTGATTATTTTTTTTGAATTACGAATTTTGCTATATCTGTCTATAATGGCTGCTGCAAGATATGTGGAGTTCGCTTAAAACCCTGAAATCAGTTCTACTCAAATTGTATTTTGTGTCTTTATTTAGTGACGATGGATTAGCAGTGGTAGTTACTCTGGATGGAACAATGCATTTAGTGGACAGAGTATCAAGGAAAGTTCATTGGTCGTTTGCATCGGGCAGGCCTATTTATTCATCTTATCAGGCCTTCCTTGACCAGGACAATGATAAGCTTAATGCATCTGGACCCAACAGTGATTTGTATGTTGATTGTGGGGATGATTTGCAACTCTATGTTCATAGCAGGAGCCATGGAAAACTGGTATCAATACTCATCCTGCTTCTGTTTCTTACATTTGTCTGTCCCATACTAATTTTGGGGTTTCTTAGTCATTGATTCTATTGTCTATGATAACTATTAAATTTGACTGATTGATTAGCTTGGAAATCTTGTTGATATGCTTTATTGCTTTCATACTGATAGCATCTTTTTCATCTCAATGGTTTTGCACTCTAGAAAAAACTTGAACTGAGCGCTGAAGAATATGTTAGAAGAACACCCTACATAGCAGAGGATGGAGGGATCACTTTGGGAGTAAAAAAGACATCTATTTACCTTGTTGATGCAAATTCTGGTAGAATAGTACAAACTTATAGGTCAGATGATCCTCCCTCTACGCTAGATATTCAGAATGATGCAGGCAAAACAGTTCGTTGGACAAAGGATGCTGATGCACTGGTGGAGTCTGGTCCTTTTAACTCAACAACAGTCAAGCAGTTTGTCTATATTATGAGGACAGATTATGTCCTCCAGTATTATTCTCCAAACACTGCTGAAGTATTATGGAATGTGGCATTTTCTAAAATTGATGCTGAATTTCGATGTCAAGGATCAGAGGAAAAACTTTCTGCAGATTACATGCATGATTGTGAGTTGCAATTGACATGTCAGAAGAGACCTGTTGTTATCCAAGTTCGTGATCATAAATTGTTGGAATCTCTCCCCGTCTTTGGCTGGCTTGATGGAATAATCCCACTGCCTTCTTCAAATCAAAATCCTCGCTTGCCGCCTGCTGATGTATTCCCACTGGCTCTTCCTAGTGACAAACCATGGCTTGCTTTGCCAGCTTCTGAGATGGAAAACCCTCTTATGTTGGATACCGCTAATACAAACATCACTACAAGGTTTGACGTCGCTGGATCCAGCATACAACCTTTCATTGCTTTCTTTGCTACCCTATTGACTATCATTGTCTTTGCCTTTTACCGCTTAAAACGAGGTAAGGGGAGTAAGCAGGATCAGGAAGTTAAATTGCAATCAGTACCTAAAAAGAAAAAACCTAAGAGAGTTGGGAATAGTAAGAGCAGTGGCAATAACGAGAAAAAGAACAAGCCTGTTTCAGAGGAGAATAATGTTGGAAATACCAACACACTTCCTTATATTGAAAGGAATGAAGGCAAATCATTGCCGAACTTTACAGATCTTGTTGATGGCCAAGTAGATGGGCGCCGAATTGGTAAGTTACTTGTTTCCAACAAAGAAATAGCAAAAGGAAGCAACGGTACCATTGTGCTTGAGGGGATTTATGATGGTCGTCCAGTAGCTGTTAAACGTCTTGTGCAGACTCACCATGATGTGGCTTTGAAAGAGATTCAGAACCTTATTGCTTCTGATCAACACCCTAATATTGTTCGCTGGTATGGGGTTGAGTTTGATCAGGATTTTGTTTATCTCTCTCTAGAGCGTTGTACCTGTAGCTTAAATGACCTGATCTATGTATGCTCTGAATCTTTTCAAAATCAAGCCATTGTCAAGGATGAAGATTCAAAATTCTTCAATGAGTGTAATGTTCGATTGCATAGTGTGATGGAAAATAACAAGGTTATTGAACTCTGGAAGCCTAATGGACATCCTTCAGCCCATTTGTTGAAACTAATGAGGTAAATTTCATATCCTCAAAGCTTTCTCGTTCTCTTCTGCTCGTGGGTGTGTGTTTCTTTGTGTGAAATTGATCAGAATATGACATTGTTATCTTTTTCTGTAGAGATATAGTCTCTGGGCTTACCCATCTACATGAACTTGGCATCATACATCGAGATCTAAAGCCTCAAAATGTTTTGATAATCATGGAGAAGTCTCTATGTGCAAAGCTTTCCGACATGGGCATTAGCAAACGCTTGACTGGGGATATGTCTTCCTTAACCCGCGGTGCTACTGGTAAGCTTATCAATCACGTCTGGTATCATTCAGCAACAATTCAACCATGCACGTTTCGTGATACATTGCTTGTGTAAAGATTGGTCAAATTAATTCTTTATAATGTTGCTAAATGTAGGTTATGGAAGTTCAGGCTGGCAAGCACCTGAACAACTTCGTCAAGGACGCCAGACACGCGCTGTGGATTTATTTAGTTTAGGCTGTGTTTTATTTTTTTGCATCACTGGTGGTAAACACCCATATGGGGATAGTATTGAACGTGATGTAAATATTGTGAATGACCGAAAGGACCTCTTCTTAATAGAGAGTATACCAGAAGCAATGGATCTTTTCTCTCATCTCTTGGACCCCAACCCAGAATTGAGGTAATCTATCATCCACATTTTGATGATCCTATAACTATGCACTCGTTGAATGCCCCTGGGTTTAATATTTGAGCATGCAGATCTTCTTGTCTATTTGCACATAGAAAAGCCTGTGAAGTGCATTCTTAAACATAACAGATGGAAAATATTTAAGCTTATCAGGTGTTGTACGCAATACATCTCCTCTAACAACTATATTTTGATATGTGGTAGGCCAAAGGCACAGGATGTTTTGCATCATCCGTTATTTTGGAGTTCTGAGATGAGGCTTTCATTTCTTCGAGAGGCTAGTGATCGTGTTGAATTGGAAGACAGGAAGAGTGAATCAGAAGTATTAAATGAATTAGAAAGTATTGCAGCAGTAGCTTTGGATGGGAAATGGGATGAAAAGCTGGAACCTGCATTCCTTAATAACATTGGACACTATAGGAGATACAAATTTGATAGTATTCGTGACCTATTGCGGGTAATAAGGAACAAGCAAAACCACTACAGGGAAATTCCTCAAGATATCCAAGAATTATTGGGGCCACTTCCAGAAGGATTTGATGGTTATTTCTCTAGTCGATTTCCAAAACTGTTGATTGAGGTTTATAAGGTACTCTATAAGCACTGCAAGGAGGAGAAATTCTTCCAGAAATATATGAACAGCAGTATAATCTAATCTAATTTTCATTTGTTCCTCTCCTCTTTAACTGCTGTTCTTACTGTATATAGAAATTGTATCATACTGCAAACAATTTTGTGTGTCAGTGATTAATGTAATATATTGTAATTTAACCATAAGTTTCATTTTGTAGTTTCATCTCTTCTAACCTTAAGATAACAAAGGCAGTTCATGAAACTAACCTTGTGTGTAGATCTTTGGCAGCTTCATATACCGCCAAAGTGGAAAAAAATCTAAACAAAAATAACAGGGTTGGCTTGGCATAGAAACAGGTGAAGAATTATTTTTATTATTTTAAATGAGAGTTAAAGAAAAGCAAGCTGAAAAGATTCTTGTATGATTCCCCAGTCCGTGATGAAGCAGTTCTTATACTTTATACATAATGGGCTAATGCGACAAACCTCAGTTTTAAAGCTTCTGCTTATCATTATAGAATACAAGAAGGGCATGTATAGAAAATTTCAGTTTGGAGAAATAAATGTAGGGTCTTCTTATTAATTATGAATTTATATACTCCCTCAGGATAAGTGTGAGAGACGCGTTTCATTGGTGGGAACACAAACACATTGCTTTGTTGTGGGATATAGTTGGATCCTCTGCTAATGTTGGAGTGGACCCACTGATCAGCCTCAGTAGTAATAATATTTTTGACAAAGGTGGAAAGATACTGTTCCTCCTCTGAATTTTTCATCACGTTCTGTCCCCACATTATCTGACATCCTCCCAATTTCTCTGCTCAAATGCATTTCGCATTTCATACCAGGAAACTGGGGGTACTACACATATCTTCACTTCATAAGGAACATCAATACCTTGATCCTTTGAACCATCAAATGGCTCTTCATCTCTTCCACCTCCTCTTCTTCCTCCTTCTCAGCCCATTATCTTATGTCTCTAGCGTTGGCATTAACTATGGCACTCTAGGAAACAACCTCCCTTCTCCAAAGAAAGTTGCTCAGCTCCTCCAATCTACGCTCATTGATAAAGTTAAAATCTATGACACCAACCCTGATATCCTTGAAGCCTTTTCCAACACCGGAATTGACCTTATTGTTGCCGTTGAAAACTACCACGTCGCCAACATTAGCAAGGACGCAGCCGCAGCCGACGACTGGTTTGCCACTCGTGTGCAGCCCTTCATCCCCGCCACTTCCATCGTAGCCGTTTGTGTAGGCAACGAATATTTGACCTCCGATGATAATTTGGACCCTGATGCACTGGTCCAAGCCATGCAAAACTTACATGATGTGTTATTAAAGCGTGGTCTTGACCGTAAGATCAAGGTCACTACCCCGCATAGCATGGCGGTTCTTGCTTCCTCGTTTCCACCCTCGGCTTCAACCTTTGCCACAAAGCTTATTCCCACCATGAGCTCTATTGTTGGGTTTTTGGCTGATACTGGTGCACCTTTCATGGTCAATGCCTACCCTTATTTTGCATACAGGGATAACCCCAGCACAGTTGATTTAGAGTATGCATTGCTAGGGAACTCGACAGGGGTCCATGACCCTAAGGGTTACATCTACCATAACATGCTGGACGCCCAGATTGATGCTGTTAGGTCAGCTATCGATGCCATTGGCTTTGGGAATCTATCAATGAAGATCACAGTGTCAGAATCTGGATGGCCCTCAAAAGGAGATCCAGAAGACACCGCAGCTACACCCAACAATGCAAAGACTTACAATACCAGGTTGATTGAGCGTGCACAGTCTAATAAAGGGACACCCATGAAACCTAAGGATAACATAGAGATATTTGTGTTTGCTTTGTTTAACGAGAACAAAAAGCCAGGGGGTCCGAGTGAGAGAAATTTTGGGATTTTTAATGGGGACGGGTCTAAGGTATACGAAGTGGACTTGAGCTGCGAGTTCTGCAGCAATGGAGGTGCATTCGAGAAGATGTCGACAAGCGGCCAAGTAAGGGGTCCGTCAGTATGGTGCGTGGCTAAACCACATGCAGATGAGAAAGTACTTCAAAGTGTGCTGGATTTTTGCTGCGGCCCTGGTGGAGTTGACTGTAGGGAAGTTTATGAAAGCGGTAAATGTTTTGAGCCCGACAAGCTTCACGCTCATGCATCATATGCCATGAATGCTTACTACCAGATGCACGGCAGGAATTATTGGAACTGCGATTTCAAGGGTACTGGGCTAGTCACCTTCAGTGATCCAAGTAAGTTGATACAATTTAAAACACCAATACTTAAAATCTTTCTTTCATTTTCCCCCATTAACTTTCAATTAATCTTCCTTGGTCAGGTTATGGGACATGCCGGTATCGACAACAGTGATTCAATAGCTTAGATGTGGTTGATTGACAACTCTTTTGTATTTGATTGCTGGTATTGTGGATTTGAAATTCGAGTAATGTAACGTGAACCAAGTTCAATATTATCTTATGGAAAGAGTTTGGGTTTAATGGGCGCCGAAAGGCAGAATTGATTGAATTTTGATTTGATTGTAAAAAGGGTGTTTCTTTTGAGGGAAGAAGGTGGGACATTGGCACATGGCCTCCAGGCTCCACCATTAAAGGCTTTTCATCTTCAAATAGAAAAGCTCTTCCTCTTTCTTGGGCGGGAATCTTGGCTAGGCCTGTGGACCCGTCTCGGGGACTGATAAAATGGGCCACCGCATCCTGTGCCGGACCCAGAATTTCCACTTATCCTTTGATTTTGCAACTTGTAGGCTGAATAACGAAAATGAATTCTTAAAATAGATTGATTTTTTTAAATATTAATATTTTTAAGTGTTTAAATAATCCTACATAAAATATTTTTTTATTCGGTAAATTTTCATAAAATCAATTTTAAAAAAAATAATATTTTATATAATATTAATAATAATTAATGTCTAAGTGAAACTGAATTTGAAGTTATATTTATATATATGATCTAAATAAGGTTTCATGCAAATAGGGGCAGCACCAAAGGGGCTTGGTATGAGCTTGGCCTCTCTTAGTATATTTGCGTCTTAAGTCCTTTAAATTGTGATAAAATTTAATTAATAAATAGTAAAAATTTTGTTTTGATTTCTTAAAATTTTTCAATTTAGTTCCTGCTTTTTAATTATAAATATTTTGACTTCGCCCTTCCACATAAAATAGGAAAATAGTATTAAAATAAAATTTAAGACTCAGGATGAGGATTATAAAGAAAACTTTCCTCTAAAAAAAATTATAAGAACAAAAATATGTGAAGCATAGGATGAATATAGATAAATCTGAAACCCTAAAACATGCCAAATCAACATTTAATTGCTAACAACTCTTTCGCCCACCCATCAAACACCTGAAAACCAAAACTCTTAATTTCGATACTAGTTTATGGATTGGGATTGTTCATTTTCAACTCATGTTCCGCAAACTAACATCCTTCCTACTTGTGATTTTCATTCCTTTTTTATCTCTTCTGCCTTCACTTTTTTTCCCTTCATTTCTTCAACAAAATTCAATCTTCAATATTTTAGTTGTTTTTAATCTATCATTCAAATCTTTTTAGGAGAGGCCCTTTTCTTGGTTTTCTTTTTTCAAACATTTCCTTTTGAATTACAATTTTTGGAAAATTCAATCTCAATAATAAAATCTTGGTGCCCATGAATGTGATACGGACTATTAAAGTATCTGTAACACCCCTAACCCGAAACCGTCGCCGGAATAGGGTAAAGAGGCGTTACCGATCAATCGAAACATTACACATCCATTTCACAACACTAAGTCATTCATCCATTCAACATACTCATTATCAATCATATGGTCCTTTATTGAGGTCTATGAGACCTTAAACACATGCTAGAAAGAGGTCGGGACTAAACCAAACACTTATGAAAATCTTCAAAAACTTAAACATTTATCAACACTGTTGAGGTCACACGCCCGTGCAGTTAGGCCGTGTGCCTCACACGATCACCAGACACACCCGTGTCAAAACAGAGCAAGCATACTGACTTATCCCCACGGCCACCAGGCACGCCCGTGTGCCATGGCCGTGTACTATTAGGCTAGATACTGACTATTTTACACGGCTACCAGGCACGCCCGTGTACCCTGGCCGTGTACTCTTATGCTATATACTGACTTATTCACACGACCATTAGACACGCCCGTGTTCCATGACCGTGTAGGCAAAACAGGCCCTTTGCAAGGCCAATATGCCAGCCATGCTAGGGTCAATCCTACAAGCAAAGAACCAATTCATATCATGCACATTTGACAACCCAAGACATGTCAAACAAACAACATAATATTTCATTCAATCTCATTTCCATTCATGCCAACTCATACACCAAATTTCATAACTAAAACTCATACATCACCAAGCATGATTCATCCACAAAATCATTAGTTTATAATAGCATCAATCCATCACTAAGCTTACCATTCATAAGACATTTTCATTGCCATAAAAAACAAACATAATATGCAAAATATACCAAATCCACACATGCATATTGCCAACATTTGTCTAGCCACATCACATGGCTATTTACACATCTCAAACATGTTTCAAAACTACTAGCCTATACATGCCATAATTCAACTATATACATCTTTCCAAAAGTACCAAAATAGATTGCCGATAGTGTGATAGAGAATGCTGACGATCCCCTGATCCGAGCTAGCTTTACTGCGACACCGCAAGCGAGAGAAAAAATCACACAATAAGCTTTCCAAAGCTTAGTAAGTTCGTAACATAACACATTTAAATCAAACAAACCACCACATAGATTATTTCGCATATACATATATATACATCATACCATCCAAAACTAATATGTTCATTTAACATAACTAAATATTTGTATTATGTCCGAACTTACCTCGGACGTTGAACTATCGAAACGATCGGTCAATCGAGCACTTTATCTTTGTCTCGATCTCGATCCGAACCTCTCATCTCTTGGTCTATACACATTCAAATTCAATCCATTCAATTACCAAATCATTCATTTTAGTCCAAACATACATATTTAGGGCATTTAACAAAATAACCCTCACATTTTCACATTTCGACACATTAGTCCCTAATTCATAAAATCATCAAATTCACATAATTTCCTTTCACATAAGTCTAACCGAATTTCTCTTGTGTTCATACAAACCCACACATTTTATTTATTTCACATTTTAGTCCCTCAATTTACACTTTTCTCAATTTAACCCAAATTACTCAATTTCATCAAAACTTCCAATTCAAACTATGTTAACCCAACACTAAGCTTTCATTTTCCACCATCAAACATTCAAGAACTCACATATCCATCAATTGTATATTTCAAAGACATCATCAATTCACAAAATTTAAACATGGGTTTGGAAGAGCACAAAGCAACGATTACGAAAACGTAGAAATTATCAAAAATCGATCAAAAATCATACCTCAATTGAGCTTAGCAAGTGCCGAAATTTCAAAAGATTTTAAAACCCTTTTCTTTCTTCCACAATCGGTGTAAAAGATGAACAAATCCATGCATTTTCTCTTTATGTTTTATTATTATTAACATAATATACATTTTACTATTTTATCCTTCATTATTAACATAATATAACACATGATAGTTGGTTATAATTGTCCAACTACCATCCACTCACTATATAATGGCTAAATTACTTTATAAGGTCATTTCATTTAAAAGCCATAACACATATATATTTCAACAATCAGCACACAACTTTTACACTTTATGCGATTAAGTCTTTTCTCATAATTTGACAGACAGTCGATAAAATTATCACACAAAATTTTCACACAGGCTATTTCACATATAATCAACACCAAAAAAATATTAAAATATTATTTCGACCTCGGATTTGTGGTCTCGAAACCACTATTCCGACTAGGGTCTAAACCGGGCTGTTACAACTCTCCCCCTTAGGGATTTTCGTCCTCGAAAATCTTACCAGTGAATAGATGCGGATATTGCTCTCTCATAACGTTTTCAGGCTCCCACGTAACCTCTTCAATTTCGTGTTTGTGCCATAATACTTTCACTAAGGAAATTCTTTTGTTTCTCAACTCTTTGGTCTCTCGTGCCAAAATTCGAATCGATTCCTCACTATACGACAAGTCTGACTGAATTTCAACCTCAGTAGGAGCAATCACATGAGACGGATAAGATCTGTACCGTCGAAGCATCGACACATGAAACACGTTATGAATCTTTTCTAACTCAGGTGGCAACATTAATCTATAAATGATAAATCGAAATAGTAACATATTTTAGGCCCACATTTAGTACGCTTTTGGATGAATTATCCCTTATTTTATGTAAGAATGCAAAACGGGCTTAAAACGGGACAAATGGGCCAAAGCATGAAATCAACACGGCCTGGACCAAATATCACACGGTCGTGCCTCACTGATCATCTAGAACACGGTCTAACCCGACTCACACGGCCGTGTCTCATTAAAGAAATCCAAACATGGCTCGCCACGATTTACGCGGGCGTGCGCCATGGCGTGTGCTCTACCGTGGAGAAGAGCAATTTCATTGAAAAAGGATACTTAGGAGAAAGAAACGTATGTCAAAAGCCTATAAATACACCCTAAGTATGACATGAAAGGGGAGTCCAAAGCCATCGTCTAGGGGCGCGTGCTAGGCCAGAGAAGGCGGTTGTGGGGATTCACTCGGGGATAGCCAGTTGATCCATCTCAAGAAGCGGAATTCTACTCAAGACGGAGGATCTCTCCTTCAATTCCTTCAGGGGTTTTAGGGATTTCTTATGTTTTGTTTTATCTTTTCTCTTGAGATGTTTTCCTTTATTGTTATGAACTAAACCCTTGAGATAGAAGAGGGATGAAACCTATTATGAATCTTGTTATTTGATTATTTGAATTATATGATAAATACTTAGTTTGTTCTTAATTATGTGAGCTTAATCCAAATTTAATGTGCTTAGGTGGAGGAGGAATAGACCTCGCTAAGAGTAGATCCAACATGATTAAGCGGAGTTGATCGCACGCCTAGAGATAGGGTGACGAGATTTTGCGGATTAGGGTGAAACCTAATATGGGAATCCACTGATCGATTTCATCGCTATTCTAGGGGTTATTATAAGAGAACGAGAGTTCCACTAATTAACCTAGGGTTAGACGTTATTCGCCTCGAGAGAGGGTTTAATATACGTTAGGAGTCTTACGGATCAAACTAAGTGAATAAATCGTATGGTTCAAATGTTAGATAACAAGTGAAGTCTAGGTGGATTCTTCCTAGGGTATCGTCTAAATCAACCGAGTTTTTCCCAAGTTATTTTCCAAATTCATTCTTCTTTGTCTTAGAGTCTTTAGTTTAGTAGTTAATTAATTTAGATTAATAAACATCTTCACTTATTTTAGGCTAAATAATAAAAAGAAAGTTAGTATTAGTACTTTTAGTTCCTTTGGGTTACGACAATCAGGTCTTGCCTAAACTATACTCTTTTTGCTCGATAGGTGCACTTGCCTTTAATCGTTGTCGAGTTAGTTTTCAGTGTTCGATATTCTTTTATAAATTTTAAAACTACGATTTACAATGATCAAGTTTTTGGCACCGCTTGCACGGGAACTAAAATATTAAGAAAACTCTATTTTTATTACTTTAGCCATTATTTTCTGCTTTGATCCATTTCAAGAAATTTTCCATCATAAACAGAGTTTACTTTTTCTTTGTGATAATATTGCTGGCCTTAAATCTTATCCTAAGACAAATTCATGGAAAGAGGGGTACAGATTGTCGCCATGGATGGGGTCACTTGTGATCACCTAAATGCTCATGTTATTGCCCCTTGACTTGAGTTGCAGCTTGGTTGTATGGCGACTTCCCTTCCAATAGTACTCTTTTCCTTCTTCCTCATATTCAAAAACTCAACCTTGCCTACAATGATTTTAATTATTCCAAGATGCCCTCCGAGTTTGGTCACTTTAAGGTCGTGTATCTTAACATCTCGTAAACTTTTTTGCAGGAAAAGTCCCATCCCAAATCTATTGTCAAAATTGGTTTCACTTGATCTCTCTCATAATGTTTTTTGACCAATTAACACTTGACAAAAATACTTTGGAGGACTTGTTCACAACCTAACCGAGGTGAGACATCTTTTCTTTGAATTCGGGTTACTCTCAAAACATTGGTTTGATTGAAGAAAACATTTAATATATATTTGTAATATATAATTTTTAATATACGCTTTAATATACTTGAGCTTGAAGCCTAGATGCTTGTTAAGCAAACAAAAGAAATCAGATATGAAGCTTAAGCTTAATAATTATGATTAAAGTAGTAATAATAATAACAATAATGATTAAAGTATTAATAATAATAATAATAATAATAATAATAATAATAATAATAATAATAATAATGATTAAAGTAATAATAATAATAATAATAATAATAATAATTAAAGTAATAGTAATAATAATAATAATAATAATGATTAAAGTAATAGTAATAATAATAATAATGATTAAAGTAATAATAATAATAATAATTAAAGTAATAGTGATTAAAGTAATAATAATTAAAGTAATAGTAATAATAATAATAATAATGATTAAAGTAATAATAATAATAAATAAAGTAATAGTAATAATAATAATGATTAAAGTAATAGTAACAATAATAATAATAATGATTAAAGTTATAATAATAATAAAAATAATAATAATAATAATAATAATAATAATAATAATAATAATGATTAAGTAGTAATAATAATAATAATGATTAAAGTAATAGTAATAATAATAATAATAATGATTAAAGTAGTAATAATAGTAATAATAATAATTAAAGTAATAGTAATAATAATAATAATAACTATTAAAGTAGTAATAATAGTAACAATAATAATAATAATGATTAAAGTAGTAATAATAGTAATAATAATAATTAAAGTAACAAAGAATAATAATAATAACGATTAAAGTAGTAATAATAGTAACAATAATAATAATAATGATTAAAGTAGTAATAATAGTAATAATAATAATTAAAGTAATAGTAATAATAATAATAATGATTAAAGTAATAATAATAATAATAATAATAATTAAAGTAATAGTAATAATAATGATTAAAGTAGTAATAATAATAATACTGATTCTCTGGATTTGAAATTTTAATTTAACTTACATAATACGTAATACATACCTAACATAAAATTATTTAACTTACATAATACATAACTTACATAATAATAAGATTCAAAGTATATAGGCCGAAACCTAACAGGGTTGCCTTATATCTCACTGGAAGATATAACTGATCCTCCCGGTGTGTAACAATGCCACGTATATGAAGAATCTTGAATAATACATGCAATTTAAATAATACTTACAATGCCATGTATGATGAAGCTTAAATAAATCTTTGTTTTAAAAATCAAATTCTTGTCAATTAACAATTAACAATTTAGCCGTAAATTATCACAACTTTAGATCAAACAACAACGAAATGGATAGGAGTTGGATGAAATCGTCAAGGGTAAGCAACGGCTATCGAAATGGAGTAGAAACTTTTCTCGAATTTCGCATTTCAAAATGGAAGCCAAGAGAATATGATTCTTTGCCCGTGTAAGAAGTGTTGCAATGGTTTATGGCATTGTCGTGAAGTGGTCTCTGAACATCTAGTTGTTGATGGCTTTGTCCGGTACAAAATATGGTTTTTCCATGGAGAGTGTACACCTAGTGTAGCATCTTCATCGATGAATCGTGGGTATCATCATAGTGCTTTCAATCGTAATGTTAGAGACGATAACATGGAAAACATGTTGCGGATGCTTTAATATGCGAGTGATGGTTTCGGTCGCTTTCCACGACTTGGGTGCAAACTGATGATCATAATTTTGTTGGAAATACTTTCACGGAAGGGGGAAGAAGTGTACGAGATGAACAACCAAATGAAGAAGCGGCAAGATTCTACACGTTACTTGGTGAAATGAACGATGAACTCAGATGAGGGTTCAAGATTTTCCAAACTATCATTCTCAGATTCGCTCTTTTTCACTTGAAATGTTTGGGGGTGGACTGAAACTGCTGACAATGTCTGTTAGAGTTTACGCAAGAAATGTTCCCTTTGCAAAAATCCCTCGATCTTCCAAAGATATGAAGAAATTGATAAAGGATTTAGGCCTTGGCTACAATAAAATTCACAAGCTGTCGAAAATGACGTGCATGTTGTATTGGGGCGACGATAAACCAACAGTGTTGTCATGTATGCGGCCAATCCCGTTGGATTAATAGAAATACGAGGAGGTAACGGAGGATGATGAACACGATACACAAAATGCCAAAGAAGCAAAGCTTATTTAAGATTTGCGGTATTTTCCGCTAATACCAAGGCTTCACCCGGCTTTTCATGTCTCGAAGTACACTGAATCAATGACGTGGCACCGGATGGGACTAACGAGATGATGGGTTGTTAAGGCATCCCGCAGATTCTTTAGCTTGGAAATCTTTTGACTAAAATTTCCAAGCTTTTGCAAGCGATCCTGAGTGTGAGGCTTGGGCTAGCATCCGATGGATTTAACCTCACAAACTCATGAGCACAACGTGACAAGCATTTCTGGCTGTGTGGTGCTTGTTCCCTACAATTTGCCTCCATGGGTTTGTATGAAACAATCTTCTTTATCTTGTCTATGATTATACCCGAGAGAAAGGGCCGGGGAATGATATTGACGCTCATTTGCGTGCCCACTTGTTGAGGAGTTAAAACAACTATGGGCCGTGTTCGACATAACGATGCAATGAGAAAAGAGAACTTCAATTTACGCGGCGCTTTAATGTGGACTATTAACGACTTCCGCTTATGCTAATTTATCCGTTGGAGTACTGAGGGGACGTTATGCTTGTCCGTACAGTCACATGTATATGTTCGCAATGGTTATATAATGGGAAGAAGTTCTCGTCACATGGGGCATCGCGGTGGTTACGGAAAATCATACATTTAGATTTCAGAGTGCTGGGCTTGATGGTACTCAAGAGTTCGCATTATTCCTCCAAGCACTGTGGGATCCAAATATTCTTAATGTTGAAAGATATGAATTTCATTTATGGAAGGTGAATCAACTTACTAACCCGCAAAGAAATAGAAGATCTGGGATGAATCAATGATGAACTGAAGGCGGATGATCCTCATGAGGCGGACTTGTGGGAAAAAAAGAAGTATTCTTTTCGAGTTGCCTTATTGGAAGCATCGATTTTACGCCATAATCTTGATGTCATGCACATAGAGAAAATGTCCATGAGAACATCATTGGGACTATTTTGAATGTCGATGGAAAATCGAAGATAATCTTCAGAGTCGACTTGATTTAGTCCACATGGGAATTGGGCGTGAGCTTCATCCCCGAGAACTTCCGGAATATGAAATATCGGCTGTCACCGCTATTTTTCAATGTCAAAGACGGAGAAAGAAGTGTGTTCAGACGTGTGTTGAAGGATATAAAGGTCCCTGATGCGTATGCATCAAATATTTCGCGATGTGTGAGTCTTAAGGATCAAGACTATATGGCTTAAAATCGCATGACTATCACATCTTGATGCAAGACTTATCGCCAGCTGCTATGCGGTGTTGTATGTCGAAAAAGGTGACACTCCTATAATTGAACCACAAATATAATGAAAGGTATTTGTGGTAAAGTTTTGAATGTTCAAGAACTTGAGAGACTACAAGATCGAAATGCATTGACTTTATGCAATCTGGAGAAGATCTTCCCGCCTTCCTTCTTCACTATTATGGTGCACTTGTTAATTCATCTCCCGCAATGAAGCACTTCTTGGTGGACCCTTTCTATCGATGGATGTATCCCATTGAAAGGTCTTAATTTATTTGCAACATATTCCTTCATTCAAATTTCAATGCCTTTAGTTTCAACTTTTGTTAATGTTGTATACCGTGTTTAGGTTCCTTTCCAAATTGAAGTCATATCACTAATAAGCGTTATCCTGAAGGATCAATTGCCGTTAGGGCTACTTGGCAAGAGGAATGTATGACTTTCTCGCTCGAGGTATTTGGAAGATGTTGAAACAAGAATGAATGCACAAAGGCAGAAATGCTGGCTCAAGTGATCATAATCCTATTACACTTATTTATTTCAAAGTTTCGGGAGAACCGACGCTGCAAAGTCGAAATTGTAGAATTAGACGATAGATCGTGGGTCCAAGCACATCGATACATTCTTTTCATCACGATTCAATGGAACCATTTCGACGAAGTTCTAGAATTTGATAAATACTCATCAATTATAATTTATTTGTCTTCTAACAAGGTAAAACCTTTTAACCGACATGTTGAGTACAAACAAATATTAAGAGCTCGCTCACGATCCCAAGATTAAATCGATTTGAGAAATTAATAAGTTGTTCACGTAAACATTCCATGAATGGTTAAGCCAAATGGTATGTAATTTAAGTTTTCATTGACAAGTCATAATGTTCTCTCATAACATTCATAATTTCTCGATTTACTTTCCATCAATAGGTTTGGAGCCGAATGAAGTAAATGACGACGTTAAATGGCTTTCACAAGGTCCAAACAGCAATAGTTAAAGATATAATGGCTTTTCATCAATCGGATATGTGATTTTATACAAGGTATCGCGAGAGATTGAGAAGAACCCAAAATTATGAATTGTTGTTAATTCTTCGATTAAGTTATGCTTAGTGCTAGGACGAGAATCCTACGTAGGGGAATTGAGTATTATTTGACTTATTATCGACATCATTGAGTTGGATTATTATGGCATTGCAAAGTTGTCTTATTTCGAGGTGATTGGGCTGATGTGAATACGTGCCATGGAATTAAAAACGATCAATATGGCTTTACAATGGTGAATTTCTCGATTGATTCACACCGAGAACAAGTGATGGACGAGCCGTAATGTGTTTTCTTCTAAACAAGTTTTACTCCAAGATCCAATCGATGAGGTTGGTACGTTGTACTTCAAACACCCCTAGAGACTTGTTCGACATTGGCAAAGGAAGTAGAGATGACATAGTCGAAAGATCGAAACTTTGCCTTTTCCGTAACAAGACTTAACCCGAAATATCCTAGTACTAGTCAACAATTTCAATGGGTTCACAGGATGTGGACGAAGATATTTACGAAATATGATGTAGTAAGATTTAATGATTTATTTTCTATATGTAATATTATAATTTTCATGTTGGTCATGTTATATAATTTAACTATTTTAAATGTCCTATTATTGTTGTTATTTGTTACTAAAATTTTGAACTCTTTTATGTGTTTTGCAGAGAAAAATGCCTAGAAGACGATTAGGTTTAAATATTAGCAATTATTCGAAAATTCAGCAGACGAAATTGGGCGAGATACGCTTTGTTGGATTAATAAACATGGAGAATTCAAAGTAATGTTAAGTTTATTTTACATCATGTTGAATTTTATTATTGATTCATTTTTCAATTTTAATATAATAATATATCATTTTTCAGCCGAGGTTTTACGTTGCTGCTTTAGCAGATTTATATGACTTAGAGCTCACCAAATGTGTTATAGTAAGGAGAAACGATCAATAATATTTGGGCAAAGCACGAATATGTTGCCCATTAACTATGAATCATGGCATCACATGCCCGATGCCAACAAAATCAAAGCTCTCAAAATATTAAGGTAATAGAAGGTGAATGTAATTTATAATACTTTCATTTAACCTTCATTTATATTAACTTTTTTAAAAAAATTCGTGGTAGATTTGATTTAGAGGTCTCCGATGACTATATTAAGAAGACGTTGGGCAAAAATGGAGAGACAATAAAAGCACCCTAAAAACAATATTTTAAAAAGAACCTCGATTTAAAATCACGTAAATGTCCCGCCGGGAATGTCGAGGTACCAATTGTTAGATTCGGAATTCAAAGAAAGGAGAGGTATTGCGTACTTTCAAAGTCTTAGAAATTTTCGGTTTATCGATTTACTATATAATTAATTCAAATCCCATTATGTAGGACCGTGGAGCGAAGTTGGAACAAGCAAAACAGATGTGAAATAACATTTGCAGTTCCGTAAGTTTTGCTCGTGTGGCTGAGGCCGAGGTATTATAATTTATTACTTCTTTCAAATATTAATGATTTATACTATTAACTTATATTTTAATTTATTTTTATTTTTAGTTTTAATTTAAAATTTGCTAAATTTTCTTTCTTTCTTTTTCTTTTCTAAAGCAGTACCTCTAGTTTATGACTAGAAGGAACCAGAGAGAACCTTTAGAGAATACGGTGATATTGAAGCTACCGTCAAGAAATCGCAGAGAAATTAGGCGAGCCCTAAATTACCAAGGAGAGCGAGAAGACAGATCCAATCCTATCAAGGGATGGACGAAAATAATCTTCCACCACAAGATGTGGGAGAAAATAATGCTCATCGTATTATGTTTGATTATGCTAAACCTCATTTAATGAGAGCCGAATCTAGTATTGTTAGGCTCGCTATAGTCGCTAATAATTTTGAATTAAAGCCTAACACTATACAAATGATTCAACATTTTTGTTCAATTTGATGGTTTACAGGATTTAAGATCCAAACGCTCATATAGCTAATTTTTAGAGTTACGTGATACCTTCAAAATAAATGACGCTTTTGATGATGCCATACGACTTGGTTATTTCCTTTTCATTAAAGAATAAAGCTAAACGATGGTTAAACTCATTACCACGAGGGTTAATCACTACATGGGAACAAATGATGAAAATTTTTATTAAAGTATTTCCCACCCGCCAAAATGGCCAAATTACGTAATGATATCTCTTCTTTTGTGCAGATGGATTTAGAGACATTATACGATGCATGGGAGAGATATAAGGACCTCTTGAGAAGGTGTCCGCACCATGGTTTACCTTTGTGGCTCTAAGTCCAGACTTTCTATAACGGTGCAAACCCCTCAACGAGACAACTAATTGATTCAGCTGCCGGTGGAACCTTGAATAATAGAACTCCGAGGCAAACCCTCTACGAGTTTATTGAAGAGATGTCATTTGAATAACTATCGGTGGCAAGTTACAAGAACAAGGCCAAGAAAAACAAATGAGTTTACAACCTCGACGCTTGAGAACCATGCTACCAAATCAGGTAGAGTTGATGAATAAGAAGATTGATAGTTTGTGTTCTTCGTATGTACATCCAGTCATGCAGTGCGACGCAAGTGGAACTGTGGCAAATCTTGAGTACCCACCCTACCAACCGGGCATAGAGAGCGAACAGATGAACTATATAGGTAACAATTTCAGATCTAATAATAACCCATATAATAATAATTATAATCCAGGTTGGAGGAACCACCCAAATTTTTCGTGGGGAGGACAAGGAAATCAGGGAAACCAAAGGCAACAACCTCCTTAAAATTTTCAAAATCAGCCCTATCCGCAAGAGAAGAAGCCAAATCTTGAAGAGACGTTAAACAAATTCATAGCATCCACAGAAGCCCGTTTCCGAAAACTGAAGTAACACTCGAAACCCAACAAACATCGATCAAAACGATCGAGAACCAAGTTGGAGGACTTACAAAGGCAATCGAGGAAATTACCCAGTCAGTCGGAGAAATTGCAAAGCTATTATCCGAACGACCGCAAGGGCGTCTACCGAGTAATACTGAAATTAATCCAAAGGAGCAAATCCAAGCCATAACAGCTCAAGAAAGCGAAGAAGTAGATGAACCCAGTCCAACACAAGGAAACGAGGTAGAAAAAGAAAAGTTGAGGTAACACAAGACAAGCCAAAACCGATGATCAAGGAGTACCAACCTCGCGTACCTTACCCTGAGGCATTAAGAAGAGACGACACAGAAGAACAGTTCGGTAAGTTTCTTAAACTCTTAAAGAAATTACATATTAACTTACCATTACTTGAAGCTCTTTCGCAGATGCCAGATTCTAGAAAATTTTTAAAAGAGCTTCTGACAAACAAAAGGAAGTTAGACGAGTCGTCACATGTGGAACTTAACGCAAAATGCTCAGCAATTCTCCAAAATAGACTACCACAAAAGCTAAAAGATCTAGGGAGTTTTACAATTCCATGTTTAATTGGTAGACTAACTGTTGATAATGCGTTAGATTGATTTAGGGCAAGCATAAATGTCATGCCTTATAAATTGTTTAAACAATTAGGTCTAGGGAAACCCAAACAAACTAGGATGAGCATTCAATTAGGTGATAAAAACTGTTAGAATTCCTAGGGTATTATCGAAGATGTTCTTGTAAAATTGACAAATTTATTTTCCCAAGAGACTTTGTTGTCTTAGACATGGATGAGGATAATTCAATCCCCTAATTTTAGGAAGACCCTTTTAGCTTGCTGCTGGGACTAAAATTGATGTTGATGCAGGAGAACTCATACTTTGCGTAGGTAATGAGACAGTCACCATCAAAGATCTCGACTCGGCTAGAACATCGAGTAATCAAGAAATAACTCATGAAGATCGAGGGATTCAGTTCGATGATCTAGACGAGTGGAAGACACACTTCAATGAGAAATTAGGGATACACGATGAAGAACCAGAACCACACAAGATAAACCCGAAGGAGCCCCTAAAAGAGCTAATAGGAACAACAAACCACTTCAAAATAGGGGACCAGGTAATGTTAGATCAGGCAGATCCTCGAATATCTCCTCCGGACCCTAGCACAAACAAAGAAATATCTTTTAGGGTAACTGATGTTTTCCACACACTAATGTAAGTCGAGGTAAGTAATCCTATTTTTGGTACTTTTACTATAAACACATCTCGACTTAAATTTTTTCACGAAGACGCAAATGATAGCATGAGGAAGGACTTCCAACTCCTCAAACCACCCTGACAATGCAAATGAGAGGAGAGTCTAGCTTAAGACTATAAACTAGCGCTTCTCGGGAGGCAACCCGAGCACTAACATAATTTATTCTCACATTTTGCTTTAAATTTATTTTTCTTTTCTTCTTTTCTTTCTCGAACACTTAGTTATAAACTAACAAGGGGGTAGAATTCCAGGACACACGGCTTACACACACACGCCGTGGCCGTGGCCGTGTGGACCATAAGAATCCCCGCATCGACATAGCGCAGGCCGTGCGAATCAATTCCAACCACTTTTCGACGTCACGGACCCAACCACTACACGGGCACCGAGCAAAGGCACGCCGCGTGCCCATAACCGCAGGAAGCTACCGACTTTCCAACCACGGAAAGAACACGCCGTGCCTTACGACTGTCGCGCGGTTATCGACTTGCCACCACAGGCAGAACACGCCCGTGTCTTCCAACCGTGGTCGACTCGAAAACAAACGTAGAGAATCAACACACTCGTGACACACGGCCGTGCGATGCGGCGCGTGTGAATCGACACACCCTCAACCCACGGGCGTGGTAAATTGCCGGACTTGAGATTATATTTAAATACCATGCCCCTCCTTTCTCTCCTTACCTACTCTCTTCTTCTTCTTCCTTTCTTTCTTTCTTTTCTCCTTTTGTTTTTCCTTTTCCTAATAAATCCTCGGACTCTTGAGGTACAACAAAATCATATCCATGGCAAAGAAGCGTAAAAGGCCAATCTCCTCAAAGGAGACTGATTCACTGAGTTCATGCCTAGACTTCATCCAAACAACAAGCTAAGGGTCTTTGAGACCAATTATCTGTTCTTTTATTTTTATCTTCTCATTTATTTTCCTTCTCTTTAACACTCTTATGCTTAATTTAGTTTATTTTATCTTAGTTTCTTGATTTTAGGTTCTAAAGGTCGCTGGGGAATCACGCCACCACCACCACCATAACCTCAGCCTTAGAAATCACACCCAACAATAAGGACCTCCCAGTCCATTCATCTTTTCTTTTAATTTTAGTTTTCTTCTTAGTCTCATTCTCTTTATCTTTCTTGTCTTTAATTACATTATTAGTATAGTTTTAATATTACTCTAGATGTCCTGGCTAATTCTCCACGAGCCTCCCAATTTCTTCATCTAGCGCAGGTTCGTCATCTAGACGGCCCATCACCACCACCAAAGGCACAATCTCCTCTCAAGGAATCATCCAAAAATTTAGGAAGTTTTCACTTATCCCCATATCTGATGATTTTATTAAAAGGTTATTATATATCTTTGTACATTGAGGGCAATGTACATCTCAAGTGTGGGGGGTGAACAACCTAAAAAGATACCTAACTCAAAGCCTGAATTTAGCCTTGTCTTAAAGTAAATTACTCATATTACTAATTAGGATGGAATTTCTGATGATTTATGATCTTTATTGATATGTTTTAGATTAAGTCATTGATAATTGTGCATTGATAATTAAATTTGAAGAATACTAGATAATCAAGCATGATAAGTCTATTTTTCAGAAATTAAAAATTTTCTAGGTTGTCGAACTAAGTTTAAATATTACTTTGAAGTTTGAATTTTACGAGGTTGACATCAAAATACCCATAATTTTTGTGAGTTTTTGAGCCTTATAGAGCATAAATTCTTTTTCTTTCTCACTTTATTGATTATGAGTATGTCAACATTGATCTGTTATTCTAGAACTTGCATCGATTATACATGTCGAGACCATATACAGAGATGATAAAGACACTTAGGATTTAACCCACTTACTCCACTAAAAACCCACCTTCATAATTAACCCCTAGTGAACCCCGTTTAATCCTAACAACCCATTTATTGACTCACCCACTAATATTAACCCAAAACCCTTTTTATTTGTTATCACCATTCTTTTTAACTACCCTTATATCGAGATTTGATTTGATTAGTTGCCTAATTATGAATTTTAGTAGTTTATCCTTTATTATGTATTTAGTTGTTCTTAAAAAAAAATCAAAAGTATATTCATTATTCATCATTAGTTGTGATTAAATGAGCTTATGCGCTTAAATTCCAAATATCGAAGAAGAAGCTCGTATTATTGGTATTCTTAGTTTTCAATTGATGTAATTATTATTATTAGTTCATTAGTTCTTAGTTAGGTAATTTGTCAATTCAAACTCGATTCTAACCCTCTAATTTAGCCTTACTCCACACCTTAACCCTAGCCCCGTTACAACCCTAACAAAGACCTTTTGATTTGTGTTTCATCTCATATTTCAGTGGTGGAGATTTGATTTTCATGCAAGCCTATGGGATTAACCCTTCATGTTTGACTTTAAGTGCCTAATTTTGAACCTTAAACACTTTGAGTGATTTGAGTGAATCTTTGGTGAGGATGTCAATCCTTGTCGATTTCAAATTAAAGGTAATTATCTAGATAAGGGGAGACGCCTATGTTTTCGAGCTACAAAATCTATGACTTATATTGTTTGAATTTTTAGGACGCTTTGAGTTGAATTATCCATGTATAAATTATTTCTGAATTATGATGAGACACTATCAAAAGGAATTATGAATTACAGGAAATTTGTTTTAATTGTAAGTTGAGAATTTTGCTTGAGGACAAGCAAAAGCTTAAGTGTGGGGGTATTTGATAAACCGAAATAGTAACATATTTTAGGCCCACTTTAGTACGCTTTTGGATGAATTATCCCTTATTTTATGTAATTTGGTGCTCTTAATCCTTTCTTTTCATGATATATACTTAGGAAAGCACCGGGGATGAAAAGAACAAAAACGGGCTTAAACGGGACAAATGGGCCAAAGCATGAAATCGACACGGCTGGACCAAATATCACACCCGTGCCTCACCGATCATCTAGAACACGGTGCCTAACCCCGACTCACACACGGCCGTGTCTCATTAAAGAAATTCAAACACTACGACACGATTTACACGGCGTGCGCCATGGCCGTGCTCCGCCGTGGAGAAGAGTAATTTCATTCGGGAAAGGATACTTAGGGAGAAAGAAACGTATTTCAAAAGCCTATAAATACACCCTAAGTATGACATGAAAGGGGGAGCCCAAAGCCATCGTCTAGGGGCGTCGTGCTAGGCAGAGAAGAAGGCGATTTGTGGGGATTCACTCAGGATAGCCAGTTGATCCATCTCAAGAAGCGATTTCTACTCAAGACGGAGGATCTCTCCTTCAATTCCTTCAGGGGTTTTAGGGATTTCTTATGTTTTGTTTTATCTTTTCTCTTGAGATGTTTTCCTTTATTGTTATGAACTAAACCTTCGGATACAGAAGAAGGATGAAACCTATGATGAATCTTGTTATTTGATTATTTGAATTATATGATAAATACTTAGTTTGTTCTTAATTATGTGAGCTTAATCCAAATTTAATGTGCTTAGGTGGAGGAGGAATAGACCTTGCCTAAGAGTCGATCCAACATAATTAAGCGGAATTGATCGCACGCCTAGAGATAGGGTGACGAGATTTTGCCGGATTAGGGTGAAACCTAATATGGGAATCCACAGATCGATTTACTGCTATTCTAGAGGGTTATTATAAGAGAACGAGAGTTCCACTAATTAACCTAGGGTTAGACGTTATTTGTCTCGAGAGAGGGTTTAATATACGTTAGGGAGTCTTACGGATCAAACTAAGTGAATAAATCGTATGGTTCAGTGTTTGATAACAAGTGAAGTCTAGGTGGATTCTTCCTAGGGTATCGTCTAAATCAACTGAGTTTTTCCCAAGTTATTTTCCAAATTCATTCTTCTTTGTCTTAGAGTCTTTAGTTTAGTAGTTAATTAATTTAGATTAATAAACATCTTCACTTATTTTAGGCTAAATAATAAAAAGAAAGTTAGTATTAGTACTTTTAGTTACTTTGGGTTCGATAATCCGGTCTTGCCTAAACTATACTACTGTTCGATAGGTGCACTTGCCTTTAATCGTTGTCAGAGTTAGTTTCCAGGTTCGATCATTCTTTTATAAATTTTAAAACTCTGATTTATAGTGATCAATAAGCAACTGGCCCAACTCGTTCAATGATCTCATATGGCCCGATGAACCTCAGACTCAGCTTGCCTTTTCGGCCAAATCGAAGTATTTTCTTCTACGGAGACACTTTCAAGAACACTTTGTCACCGATCTCAAATTCAATATCCTTCCGTTTCAAGTCTGCATAAGACTTCTGACGATCTGAAGCCGCTTTCAAACTATCACGAATCACTTTCACTTTCTGCTCAGTTTCTTTTATAAGATCAACCCCGTGAATTTTATTCTCACACAGCTCAGTCCAATACAATGGAGTTCGAAACTTTCGACCATAAAGAGCCTCATACGGTGCCATTTTGATACTAGATTGAAAACTGTTGTTATACGCGAATTCAATCAACGGTAAATATTTTTCCCACGTAGTCTCGAACTCAAGTACACAACACCTCAACATATCTTCAAGAACTTGAATGATTCGCTCGGATTGTCCATCCGTTTGCGGGTGAAATGCAGTGCTGAAATGAAATTTTGTGCCTAAAGCCTCTTGTAATTTCTTCCAAAATCGTGAGGTAAATCTTGGATCTTTGTCAGATACAATAGATAGTGGCACCCCGTGTAATCTCACAATTTCAGCAACATACAATTCAGCCAATCTATTGAGTGAATAATCTGTTCTCACCGGAACAAAATGAGCCGATTTTGACAATCTGTCAACTATCTCCCAAATTACATCTTTCTTTCACGGAGATAAAGGCAATCCCGACACAAAGTCCATCGTAATTCTCTCCCATTTCCACTCAGGAATCATGATCGGCTGTAACAAACCGGACGGAACTTGATGTTCAGCTTTAACTTGCTGACAAACTAAACATTTCGACACAAAGTCAGAGATGTTCCGTTTCATACCATGCCACCAATAAAATTGTTTCAAATCATTGTACATTTTCGTACTCCCCGGGTGAACAGTCAAATGGCTATTATGAGCTTCGTTCAAAATTAGCTAAATCAATTCTGAATTCTTCGGAACACAAATCCGATTTTTAAATCTCAAACAATCATCACTATCAATTCGAAATTCTGAGTCAACATTTAATTCACACTGAGTTCGTTTTGCTATCATTTCATCATCACTTTTCTGGGCATTACAAATCTGACGTACGAACATCGGCCTTACTTTCAACTCGGCCAAAACTGTACTATCTTTACACAGATCTATCTGAGTACTCATAGCTTGTAAGGCACATAATGTTTTTCGACTCAAGGCATCAGCTACAAGATTAGCTTTACTCGGGTGGTAATCTATCACAAGCTCGTAGTCTTTCAATAATTCTAACCATCTTCTTTGTCACAAATTCAATTCTTTTTGAGTCATCAAATACTTTAAACTCTTATGATCAATATATATATGACATTTCTCACCATATAAATAGTGACGCCAAATCTTTAATGCGAATACAATCACGGCCAATTCAAGGTCGTGCGTCGGGTAGTTCTTTTCATGCGGCTTTAACTGCCTCGAAGCATAAGCAATGACTTTGCCTTCTTGCATCAGCACACAGCCCAAACCATTCAATGATGCATCACTGTAAACTATAAATTCCTTACCCGATTCGGGTTGAACTAATATTGGTGCCTCCGTCAACAACACTTTCAACTGCTCAAAACTCTAATGGCATTTTTCTGACCACTCGAATTTAACATCTTTCTGTAATAACTTCGTCAACGGAGTCGCAATCATTGAGAAGCCTTTCACAAAGCGTCTATAGTATCCTGCTAGTCCCAGAAAACTACGGACTTCAAACACATTTCTCGGAGGCTTCCATTCTAAAATAGCAGAGATTTTACTCAGATCAACTCGTATTCCCGCAGCTGACACAATATGCCCTAGAAAACCAACCTCAGGCAACCAACATTCACATTTGCTAAACTTAGCATACAATTGTTTCTCACGCAGAGTTTGTAGCACAATTCTCAAATGCTCGGCATGTTGCGTCTCATCACATGAGTAAATCAAAATATCATTAATAAACACTACAACAAAGCGATCCAAATACGGTCTGAATATCCGATTCATCAAATCCATAAACACTGCAGGAGCATTCGTTAGTCCGAAAGGCATAACTAAGAATTCATAATGTCCGTACCTCGTTCTGAAAGCAGTCTTCGGTACATCTGATTCTTTAACCCTCAACTGATAGTAGCCCGATCTCAAATCTATCTTAGAAAACACTGTAGCTCCTTTCAGCTGATCAAACAAATCATCAATACGTGGCAACGGATATTTATTCTTTATCGTCACTTTGTTCAACTATCGGTAGTCAATACACATCCTCATAGTGCCGTTTTTCTTTTTCACAAACAAGACCGAGCACCCGGTATGCAGAAACTTCGGTCGTGCAAATCCTCTATCAGTCAACTCTTGCAACTGAGATTTTAACTCTTTCAATTCCATTGGTGCCATTCTATACGGAGCTATTAAAATAGGAGTCGTTCCCGGCACTAATTCAATTCCAAATTCAACTTCTCGTATTGGAGGTAATCCCGGTAACTCTTCGGGAAACACATTTGGAAACTCACAAACCACCGGTACTGATTCAACTTTCTTTTCAATCACTTTTGTATCAATCACATATGCCAAATAAGCTTCGCAACACTTTCTCACATAGTTCAAAGCTTTCATCGCAGATACAACAGCTGGTAACCCTTTCATATCACTGGATTCAATTCGAATTATCTCACCGTTCTGACTTTTCAATTAAATACTCTTTCTTTTACAATTCACAACAGCATTATGTAAAGTGAGCCAATCCATTCCCAAAATTATATCGAATTCATCGAAAGGTAGCAACATCAAATTAGCCGGAAAGCATATATCTCGAAACATCAATGGGCAGTTCTTGCATACTTTATCAATCAAAACACACTTGCCTAAGGGGCTCGATACTCTAATCACAAATTCAGTAGACTCAACAGGTAGAGTCTTATTCAATACTAGATTCACACACACATATGAATGAGTAGAACCTGGATCTATCAATGCTATCACATCAGTATCAAACAGAGTAAAAGTACCAGTTATGACGTCTGGAGATGATGCTTCCTCTCGTGCACGTATAGCATAAGCTCGAGCAGGTGCTCTCGCCTCTGATCTCACAACTGTATCAGTAGTCCCTCTTTGACTTCCACTCACATTCTCGACATTTCTGGGTGGTCTACCTCTAGCCGTCATATTATTACTTGATCTCACATTCTGAACATTTTCTTCTTCAACCATCTTTGGGCACTCTCGAATGAAGTGATCTCGTGATCCACATTTATAGCAGACTCTATTGTTGTACTTGCCCCAGCATTCTCCCACATGTCGCCTTCCACACTGTCTACACTTAGGTTTGTTGCTTTTGGCACTATCGACACTTGATTCCATTGGAGCTTGATTTCTCGGACCAACACTTAGTCTTGCGCGATCTCTATTCGGATGCCCAAACGAAGCATTTGATCGGTTGCTTGCATCTCTGAATCTCTTCATCGAAGGTTGAAAAAACTTACTCATCGATCTTTTTATTTCATCACGAGCTTTAGAATCAGCTTTCCTCTTTTCTTTACTGAGCTCCTCGGCTTTACAGGCTCTTTCAACTAACACAACAAATTCATTTATATCAAGTATCCCAACCAATAACTTAATATCCTCGTTCAACCCTTCAATGAAGCGTTTACACATAGTGGCTTCGGTCGAAACACATTCCCGTGCATACTGGCTCAGTCTCACAAATTCCCGCTCGTACTCGATGAATCGATAAACGGCCTTGTTCAAACTCTCTAAAACTCTTTACGTTTCTGATCAATAAATCGTTGACTAACATACTTCTTTCTGAACTCAACTTGAAAGAAATACCAGGTGATTCTCTCTCTCGGAACCACGGATATCAATGTTTTCCACCAATTATACGCAGTATCCCTCAACAACGAAACAACACATTTTATACATTTATCAGGAGTCATCGACATCTCATCAAATACACGAAGGGTATTCTCGAGCCAAAACTCAGCTCTCTCAGCATTATCATCAGCTGTGGCCCTGAACTCTTCGGCCCGTACTTTCGAATCTTATCCACAGGAGGTTTATTCAATCTGATCGGATCTACAACTTGTGGCGCAACAGGTACTTATGGGCGTGGAGGCTGTGGAGCAACCGGATTCGTTCGAACGAACTTTGAAAACCACTCACTCATCATATGGAAGAAGGCTTGCTTAGCCTCTCATCCCTCACTACTTTCATTTGGCCTAGATGTGGCCGGCGCTGTCCCTTGAGCGGGAGCGGGGGCATTACTCTCTACATCGTCAGCAACTGCTCGATCGGGATCCATTTACTATACGAAAACACATTTATAACTGTCAGGATTCATCACACTATCGCAATTTCATATATGGCATGTATAGCTAGACTCACACGTGCTACGTTAGTCCAAGAATCGACTAAACCGTAGCTCTGATACCAATAAAATGTAACACCCCTAACCCGAAACTGTCACCGAAATAGGGTTAAAAGGCGTTACCGATCAATCGAAACATTACACATCCATTTCACAACACTAAGTCATTCATCCATTCAACATACTCATTATCAATCATATGGTCCCTTATTGAGGTCTATGAGACCTTAAACACATGCTAGAAAGAGGTCGGGACTAAACCGAACACTTATGAAAATCTTTAGAAACTTAAACATTTATCAACACTGTTAAGGTCACACACCCGAGCAGTTAGACCGTGTGCCTCACACGATCACCAGACACACCCGTGTGTCCAGGCCGTGCCAAAATAGAGCAAGCATACTGACTTATCCCCACGGCCAGCAGGCACGCCCGTGTGCCATGGCCGTGTACTCTTAGGCTAGATGCTGACTATTTCACACGGCTACCAAGCACGCCCGTGTACCTTGGCCGTGTACTCTTATGCTATATACTGACTTATTCATACGGCCATTAGACACGCCCGTGTTCCATGACCGTGTAGGCAAAACAGGCCCTTTGCAAGGCCAATATGCCACCCATGCTAGGGTCAATCCTACAAGCAAAGAACCAATTCATATCATGCACATTTGACAACCCAAGACATGTCAAACAAACAACATAATATTTCATTCAATCTCATTTCCATTCATGCCAACTCATACACCAAATTTCATAACTAAAACTCATACATTACCAAGCATGATTCATCCACAAAATCATTAGTTTACAATAGCAACAATCCATCACTAAGCTTACCATTCATAAGACATTTTCATTGCCATCAAAAACAAACATAATATGCAAAATATACCAAATCTACACATGCATATTGCCAACATTTATCTAGCCACATCACATGGCTATTTACACATCTCAAACATGTTTCAAAACTACTAGCCTATACATGCCATAATTCAACTATATACATCTTTCCAAAAGTACCAAAATAGATTGCCGATAGTGTGATAGAGAATGCTGACGATCCCCTGATCCGAGCTAGCTTTACTGACACTGCAAAGCAGAGAAACAAATCACACAATAAGCTTTCCAAAGCTTAGTAAGTTCGTAACATAACACATTTAAATCAAACAAACCACCACATAGATTATTTCGTATATACATATATATACATCATACCATCCAAAACTAATATGTTCATTTAACATAACTAAATATTCGTATTATGTCCGAACTTACCTCGGACGTTGAACTATCGAAACGGTCGGTCAATCGAGCACTTTATCTTTGCCTCGATCTCGATCCGAACCTCTCCTCTCTTGGTCTATACACATTAAAATTCAATCCATTCAATTACCAAATCATTCATTTTAGTCCAAACATACATATTTAGGGCATTTAACAAAATAGCCCTCACATTTTCACATTTCGACACTTTAGTCCCTAATTCATAAAATCACCAAATTCACATAATTTCCTTTCACATAAGTCTAGCCGAATTTCTCTTGTGTTCATACAAACCCACACATTTTATTTATTTCACATTTTAGTCCCTCAATTTACACTTTTCTCAATTTAACCCAAATTACTCAATTTCATCAAAACTTCTAATACAAACTATGTTAACCCAACACTAAGCTTTCATTTTCCACCATCAAACATTCAAGAACTCACATATCCATCAATGGTATATTTCAAAGACATCATCAATTCACAAAATTTAAACATGGGTTTGGAAGAGCACAAAGCAACGATTACGAAAACGTAGAAATTATCAAAATCGATCAAAAATCATACCTCAATTGAGCTTAGCAAGTGCCGAAATTTCAAAAGCTTTTAAAACCCTTTTCTTTCTTCCACAATCGGTGTAAAAGATGAACAACTCCATGCATTTTCTCTTTATGTTTTATTATTATTAACATAATATACATTTTACTATTTTATCCTTCATTATTAACATAATATAACACATGATAGTTGGTTATAATTGTCCAACTACCGTCCACTCACTATATAATGGCTAAATTGCTTTATAAGGCCATTTCATTTAAAAGCCATAACACATAGATATTTCAACAATCAGCACACAGCTTTTACACTTTATGCGATTAAGTCTTTTCTCACAATTTGACACACAATCGATAAAATTATCACACAAAATTTTCACATAGGCTATTTCACATATAATCAACACAAAAAATAATATTAAAATATTATTTCGACCTCAGATTTGTGGTCTCAAAACCACTATTCTGACTAGGGTCTAAACCGGGCTGTTATCAGTATCACGCCTCAAAAGCTAGCTAGCAATTGGCACATAACAGTTTACCACTCTCCACAGCCCTAGCACCCATGCGGGCTGGCTTTGTGCTAGTTTAATCTAGTAATGAGTGAACACTATAATGCCAGAGCCACCACCCGCGCTACAGAATTGCAATTGGAAAATATAACGGTTGACTTTAATACCAATTGATACAAGAACCACACTTCAAAAAATCCAAGTCCATATAAACTGTACTAAAAAATCCAAATCCAAGTTGAAGAGACTAGTTCCATATAAACTGTACTAAAAAATTTCATAATTTACTATATAAAATCCAAGTCCGACATATTGCAATTTGCACATAATAAAACATTCCAATCATAATAAAAACTTGAGTATTGCCTTTTCCAATGCCTGAATAAAAAACATAGGCAATGGTTTAAGAATCTACACAAAAATCATGTTTTTAGGGACCATCCAGTAAAAATGAACAAAATTGATAAACTAGGATCCTGTTCTTCTGTGCTTAAAAAAAGCACTTCTGGCTCCAAAAGCACTTTTGGAAGATAAGCTGTGCAGAATAAGCTGCTTTTGGCTGGAATTTTTGGCTTTTCAGAAGTGCTTTTGAAAAGCACTTCTGAAAAGGAAAAGCTAATTTTTTTAGCTTTTCATCTCCCAAAAGCACTTTTAGTGCTTAATTACTTTTTCATCCCTCCAATAACATAGTACTTTCCTTTTTTTTTCTTGGTGCTTAATTACAAATGTGTTAAAATCATTAATTAAAAATAAAAAAATATTTTTTAAAATACTAATTAAAAATATTTAATGGTTATATTTAAATATTTAAAATGTAGTTTATATATTCTAATTAAATTTTATAAGTAATTAATATTTATTACTTAAAAATATTTAAAATTTATATTTCATTTATTAAAATATTAACAAGTTATAGTAATTTTTTTATATTATTACTAAAATATAATAATATTAACTAATTTAAATTTTATTTAAATGTATATTTATTACTTGATAATAACATGTTTTAAATGGACATTTTATTTCTTAAAAGCACTTTTTGACAGCAATGCTAAACACTCAAATTTTAAACCAAACTTTTCAAAAGCACTTTTCCACAGCACTTTTCAAAAGCACTTTTCAAAAGCATTGTCAAACTAGCCCCAAGATTCAAAGTTCTCATTCCCACGTAAATCGGAGAAAGAAAGAAAAAGAATGTGAAAAAATATAACGTCGGTAATGACAAATATATCGCAAAGAAAAGAGAAATAAAAATAAAGAACACACAGATTTTACGTGAAAACCCTTTCGGGAAAAACCACGGGCAGAGGAGAAGAAAATTCACTATGTCGAATTCGAATCTATTACAAGAGGAATAGACTATGTCTATTTATAGGCTTATAAAGCCATAGTGTTGTAAGATTGAAACTCCTTATTCTAATCAATATCAAATAGATGGAGTTTAATAAGGTTTAAAAAACCTTATTTAAAATAAAATAAAAGAAGTGTAGTTCTATTGGGATTCTTCTTTTATTTTATTTTACCATTGTATTTTATTTAAATAAGGATTCGGGTCACTTAATTCTAACAATCTCCACCTTGACACGAATTCTCAATGAACAAGTTCTTCATCGCGAACTCTCAACGAACAAGTTCTTCATCGCGAACTCTCAACGAACAAGTTCTTCACCTCTTCCATAAAACCCCTTAAGGGTTTAACTTCAACAATGAACACCAACCAAGTCTAAGCAATGCTCAAACTTGGTTATAGGAAGTGACTTAGTCATCATATCTACAGGATTTTCATGAGTACTAATTTTGCTCACAACAATATCACCACGAGCAATAATATCACGAACAAAATGATACCGAACATCAATGTGTTTTGATCTCTCATGAAACATTTGATCTTTTGTAAGGAATATGGTACTGATTTGTCACAAAATATCATGCTTGATTTTAAGGTCTTCATTGAGCTCACTAAAGAGTCCCTTCAACCAAATAGCTTCTTTACAAGCCTCAGTAATTGCCATGTACTCAGCTTTAGTGGTAGACAAAGCGACTGTAGTTTGTAAAGTAGCTTTCCAACTCGATTGCACAACCTCCGATTGTAAAGACATAACGGTGGTGAGAGATCTTCTTCTATCAAGGTCTCCAAAGAAAATCAGCATCAACATACCTAATGACTCCATCTCTAGTTCTTCCAAACTGTAAGCAAACATCGTAGTACCTCGTAAGTATCTTAAAATCCATCGAATCGCTTTCCAATGTTCTTTACCGGGATTCACCATGTATCTGCTAACTGCACTGACTGCATATGATAAATTTGGACGTGAACAAACCATAGTATACATGAGAGAACTCACTGCACTAGAGTATGGAACATGTGACATGTACTCAATCTCATCATCTGATTGTGGAGACAAAGCCGATGAAAGTCTGAAATGGGCTGCTAAAGGAGTACTACCAGGCTTAGCACTCTGCATATTGAATCTGCAAAGAACTTTCTCAATGTACCCCTTCTGACTTAGGTACAATTTACTTGCTTTTCTATCTCTGAGAATCTCCATACCAAGTATCTTCTTTGCTGGTCCCAAATCTTTCATCTCAAATTCTTCACTTAGTTGGGCTATGACCTTTCTTATCTCCCCTTTATCTTTTGATACTATCAACATGTCATCAACATAAAGAAGTAGATACACAAAAGAACCATCACTGTTTTTCTTAAAGTAAACACAACTGTTAAAACTACTTCTTTTAAAATCATGAGAAGTCATAAAGGAATCAAACCTCTTGTACCACTTGTCTTGGTGATTGTTTTAAACCGTAAAGGGACTTTTTCAAACAAGCAAACATAGTCCTCCTTTTCTCGAGATCAGTAAAACCCTCTGGTTGTTGCATGTAAATATCTTCTTCAAGTTCTCCATGCAAAAATGCGCTTTTTACATCTAATCGCTCAAGCTCCAAATCATGCATGGCCACAATACCAAGCAAAGCTCGAATCGAACTATGCTTCACAACCTGGGAGAACACATCTGTAAAGTCCATTCTGGAATTTGATCTGTAACCTTTGCAACAAGCCTTGCTTTATATCCGGGTTCTTCAACTCCCTGAGTCCATTCTTTCTTTTAAACACCCATTTACAATGAACAACCTTTTTACCTTTAGGAAGTTTCACAAGATCCCATGTTCTATTTTTATGGAGTGATTCCATCTCCTCTTGCATAGCAAACATCCACTTTTCTGAGTCTTCACAGCTAATCGCCTCAGAATAATTAGACGGCTCTTAGTTTGCATCTATATCTTCGGCCACATTTAAAGCATAAGCAACTAGATCACCTCAGCATACTTCTTTGGAGGTTTAATTTCTCTTCTAGTTCTGTTTTTGGCGATAGAGTATTGTGGTGAAGAAGCAACTCTATTCTCAATTTTTGTACTTGGCTTGAGGAGTTGACTCTGTATTAATCTGATGCTCCACCGCTTTTGATTTTCTTTATTGGAAGAGTCTTTAAGAGATAAGTTAGGTAGCATTGCAGTTTCATCAAAAACAACATCTCTGCTAATCAAAACTTTTATATTTTCAGGACACCATAACTTATACCCTTTTACACCAGTTTTATAACCAAGAAAAACACATTTAATGGATCTCGGTTCCAATTTTCCATTATCAACATGAGCATACGCAGGACACCCAAAGATCTTTAAATCAGAATAATTAGCAGGATTACCATACCATACCTCTTGTGGAGTCTTTTTCTCAATGGCAATGGATGGAGATCGGTTGATCAAAAAACATGCAGTAGAGGCTGCTTCGGCCCAAAACGACTTTGGTAAGTTGGCATTTGACAACATACATCAAAGTTTCTCCATGATCGTTCTGTTCATTCATTCTGCAACGCCATTTTGTTGTGGAGTATGACGAATGTCAAGTGTCTCACGATCCCTCCGACTTTGCACGGTTTATTAAACTCATCGTAACAAAACTCTAAGCCATTGTATGCATGCGGAGGTATTTTATTTGTTTTCCGTCTGTTTTTTCAATCATAGTTTCCAAGACTTAAATGCGGAAAACACATCGCTTTTCTGCTTCAGGAAGAATGCCCAAACTTTTCTGGAAAAATCATCAATAAAAGTTAGCATATAATTAGCTCCACCTCTTGAAGGCACTCTTGATGGCCCCCACAGATCAGAATGAATATACTCCAATGTTCCCTTCATTTTATGGAATCCTCTGGTGAATTGAACTCTCTTTTGCTTCCCAAAAATGCAATGCTCACAGAACTTCAGTTTGTAAATTCCTTGCCCATCAAGAAGTCCTCTTTTACTCAATTCTGCCATGCCATTCTCACTCATATGCCCTAGGCGCATATGCCAAAGTTTAGTAATATCATCGAGGAAGCGACATCTGCATCACCAATAACAGTAGAACCCTGCAAAATATATAACTTGGCAGTCTTTCTCTTCCCTTTCATCATAACGAGGGAACCTTTGGAAATATTCAAAATCCCACTTTTAGCTGTATATTTGTACCCTCTTGAATCAAGAGTACTCAATGAAATTAAATTTCTCTTCAATTCTGGAACATGTCGTATGTCACTAAGTGTTCTGACAACTCCATCAAACATCTTAACTTTAATTGTTCCAACACCTGCGATTTTACACGAAGCATTATTTCCCATCAAAACAACACCTTCAGACATTGTTTCGTAATTTGTAAACCAATCCCGATTGGGACTCATGTGGAAGGTGCAGCCTGAATCAAGTATCCACTCCTCACTCACTTTAGAATTGTTGACAGAAACGACTAGAAGTTCACCATCGCTGTAGTCTTCTACAACATCAGCTTCACCGGAATTTTCTGGTTGTTTTCCCTTTTGATTCGCAGCCTCCATTTTGATCTTATTTTGTAGCTTATAGCACTCAGATTTAATGTGCCCTTTCTTCTTGCAGAAGTTACAAGTTTTACCTCTGTTTGAAGACTTTGATCTACCCTTAGATTTACATGAGGATTCCGTTCTGTGTCCTTCCACGATCATCATCGCATTCCGATCTTGTCTCCCACGAACAATGAGACCCTCTCTCTCGAGAGTCGGTTTTAACCACAAGATGCTTCATCTTATCATACGAGGTCAAAGAATCATAAACCTCATCAACCGTGAGAGACTCGCGCTATATAAAAAATCGTGTCTCTAAAGGTTGAATAAGACGGGGCAACGAACAAAGTAAAATCAACCCTAGATCTTCCTTATCATAATTGAACCTCCATGGCCTCCAAGTTTGAAAGAATTTATTTAAACACTATTAAGTGTTCGTGTGTATGACGCACCTTCCTCCAAACGATGAGCATAAAGACGCTCCATATGCAACTTTGTTTGGTTAGAGTTTTTGACATACATATTTGTTCTAGCCTCTTCCATAATGCACGTGGCGGTCTTCTCCTTCATCACATTCTCGCAAAATTTCGTTAGACAAATGCGGATGTAGCGTGATGTTAACGCCTTTCGATCCTTGCGCTTCTTCTCTCCTCCGCCAATGTCAAAGGCATTTTATCTATCCCTAGCAAGGCTTCCTCTAAATCCATTTGTGCAAGAACTGCCTGCATCTTTATCTGCTACAACGCGAATCTGGTGTTGCGATCCAACAGCGAAATTTCATACTTCAAGGACGCCATTACCGTGATCGAGATGAAAAACCCGGAAGCTCGGATACCGATTTGTGAAAAAATATAACGTTGGTAATGACAAATATATCGCAAAGAAAAGAGAAATAACAATAAAGAACACACAGATTTTACGTGGAAACCCTTTCGGGAAAAACCACGGGCAGAGGAGAAGAAAATTCACTATGTCGAATTCGATTCTATTACAAGAGGAATAGACTATGTCTATTTATAGGCTTATAAAGCCATAGTGTAGTAAGATTGAAACTCCTTATTCTAATCAATATCAAATAGATGGAGTTTAATAAGGTTTAAAAAACCTTATTTAAAATAAAATAAAAGAAGTGTAGTTCTATTGGGATTCTTCTTTTATTTTATTTTACCATTGTATTTTATTTAAATAAGGATTCGGGTCACTTAATTCTAACAAAGAATAGTTGTGTGATTTTTTCTCCTTCTTATAATAGTAGAAATAATTTCAATTCTCATGGTTGTTTTTCATAAATAGTTATCACTTGTAATGTTTCATCTATTTTTTGAATTAATTTAATTTTGGAATCAATTATATTAAATATTTTTATTTTACATTACTATAAATGATGTCTGATTTTAGGTTTCTAATATTTTTTGCACCATTTTATTTTTTTCATTTGATTTTTATTACTTCTATAAAAGTTTAAAACCCCATAGAATAAAAATCATTTTAATATAAATTATTAATTCTTTTAAAAGAAAATATCATTGTAACACCCCTCACCCGATCTGATCACAGATCCGAGCAACAGATGTTACACGTAGGCACATAATAATGTTTTGAAATCACATTCATACATTTGCGTTGTAACATTTCTAATATACATTTATAGTTCATATTTATTTTACCAAACCTAAGTACATGTCATTTCTAAAGTCCAAAATCATATATCAAAAGAGTCTCGAAACTTTAAGAGTTGATGTGATCTTCATGCAGAAGTACTTCTTGTATCTTCAATCTACTTTCTTTCATCTACGTGTTTAAACAAACATGTTAAGTTATGTGAATAGCTTAGTAAGGACTCAACTAAATTCAATCTTACCATTTATATATACAATTTAAATAAATTTTTAATAACATTTATTCATACAATTTCTTTCACTAATATATTTAAACTTTTAGTTCATTTTACCAAAACATAAAATCATTTAAATTAACTTTATAACTTATAGTTTTCACTTCAATATATATTATCACTAATTAATTTTCATATTCATATATCAAAATCTTTCTTGTTTCATAAATGTAACGTAAACACTTGATTCACATATTTCATTTAACACTTAATTCACATGTATTACTTAAACATACATATCACTTTTGTAGTCCTTAATGAATCTCATAGAAGTTCAATAATTTTGATACATTGCAGAGATCCAAGCCAAATACAAACTCTCGGTCTATAACGAAACTCTGATTACAGGAACTCCAGTAAACATATCATATAACCCAATACTCCTCTCCTAATCCCCTTCGAACCCCCGTATCACCAACCTAGTTCCCATCCGAACCCCCAACCTCTCTTAACTCCAAAATAATTTCATTAACATATATCATATTTCTTCTGAGTTCACTAAGGCATTTATTCACATATCGCTTTCATATAACATACTTGACATATCACACATATATCACTTTGTATCATATTAGTTATTCACTTCGAATCACATGAACACATGCACTACATTTTTATGTCACATACACTTTATTCACAATTCATAAAAATACAAGCATAACATATATTTACAACACTTAGCACTTTAGATTTCAATTCACTATCATTAAGCACTTTACTTTCTTGTAACACTTGCTATTTTAGCACACATAATAACTTTTGAATATTTTATAATTTAGTCCTTAAATTCATGAAAATTCAATAATCATTATACCACTTTACACTTCATTACTATCACATAATACTTCATTTAAGTGTTTAATTACAATATTGGTTTCACATAACACCTTCTATATACTTTGCAATTTAGTCCTCTCTATAGTAATTTCACTACACTACATCTATTCACTTATCAATTTATGACAAATACATAAATTTTTACTCTTTATAATTTAATCCTTAATTTCATGAAATGTACTAATCACTAAATTATCACTTTATTATTTCTTACACTACTAACATACCTTTATTTACATATTCAATACCAAATTCAATATTCATAATCATATCTTATTTATTAAAATTTTAAATACTCAAATGTTAAAAATAAAATAAACAAGCTTGGATTCAATTAAGTATTTACCTTCTTTTTTTCGCTTGAACTCAACCTTTTTCTTCACTTTTCTATGTTTTCCTTTCCTTTTTCCTTCAACTAATTGATTTCCATGGTAGAAAATGATCCCATAACACTCTAGGATATGAAATTAGGCTATGGTTTTAAGATAGAATATCAAGAAAAAAATTTGTTTTCCTTTCTTTCTTTCCCTTTTATTTTTATTATCCAAGTTGCTTCCATCCCACTTTATCTCTCCTCTAGAAATCTCTACATTTTTCTTTTCTTTAAATTTAATCCTTATTTCACCAACCAATTTAATTCCTCCACTTTTCAACCATAATTACCACATTTTTTCCTTAAAACTTTACAACTCATGAGCTTAGGTGTTTTAACATCATCATTATGTTTCCAAATATCATTAAAAAAGAAAATTTTGCATTTTGCTCCCTCCTCTACAAAATGAGAAAATTGCACTTTAATCATTGTACTTTTCCACTTTATTCAATTTAGTCCATATATATGAATTTTCAAACTCCACATATCAATATATCTCCATGTCACATTCATAAAAAATATTTCTTAAATTTTCGCCCCTTTTTCCAAAATAGTAAATTTATACTTTTAGTCATTCAACTTTTAAAAATTTACAATTTAGTCCTTACTAAATTTCATTATTTATACTTTCTCTCCAAATACTTAATCCACCTTTAAAATACTTTTCATTTCTTGGAAACCAAAATTTTGTGGTATTACAACTATTATTGATAGGAACCATTAATTGTAATAATAATATAAAGACATGACACATAGAACAAACGATAAATAAATCATTGCAAACTAATGCAGAAATGCCATGTCTACAGAAGAATCTAAAAAAAAAAGAGAAGGACAAACTGACAGTAATTGCAACACTAGAATAATTCAAAAACAAACCAGAGATATATCAACTTGATTAAACAGCTGAAATTTACATCCTAACCCCGCCATTATCAAATCAACCTGATGATGGACACTAATAAAAAAAATGCTAAAAGCCCCAAGAAACCCACTGCTAGACCTGTCCATTGGCCCAGCTCGAAGGCCTGCCCGAAATGTAGGAGGGTTTGGGCAAAAGTATATGCCCAAAAAATGGGTTTGGGCTTAAGAATAAAGCCCGTTTAAAAAATGGGCTGCGTTTCGAGCAAGGTTTTCTCAACCGGGCCCGACCCAACCCGAATTTTTTAATCTTATTCCCAGACTCCCAATCCCTAATTCTCTTTCTCGACTATCAGTTCGTAAAAAGAAAACCCCTAGTGTCGCTCACCACCTCCACCAATGACCTACAGCGCCGCTGCTCATCCGTCCGTCTACCTGTCCCGCTCCACCCTATTAGCGTTGCAACTTGCGTTGTCCATCTTCCTATTGCTTCCTCTATCATTGGCGTTCACCACTATTGCTTTCTTTGTCACCTTTTTCACTCCAGCCTTCATTCGTCGTCTTTGTCTTCCTATTGGTTTGCTCAGTATATATGCACCATACTTCCACTGCTTCCACTATTGCTTCCACAATTAATATATATTTTTCTTTTAATTTTCTTAATATGTTTTCCAAAATGATTTTGGTTTGCTTCAATATATTTGTTTTCCAAACATGATAAAATAAAGATGTCAATTTGCAAATTCACAATAATATGATTTCAAGTATTGTAGAAGGATGAAAATTGTAATTTGATTAAATATTAATGTTGGAATTATATTTTATTATTTTATTATTTTTTATAATAATAAAATTAATTTATTACTATATACATTAACTTATTATAAATAGGTAATTTATAATATTGCATACAATCATTACTATTGAACAACTTTTTTTTATAAATTTCATTTTTCATATATTTTGTATTATTAGAGATTTTTTTTTATATTTATCACACATCGTATGGAGTATTTTATAATCAAAATAGTGAGATTATTATGATAGTAGTAAGGTGAGTTATTATTTGGTTTTAGGTCCTATGCAACAGAGAAGATTTATTATGTGTTTGTTGATGGTGTTGAGATCTTCGGAGTCAAATTGGTGATGATGTTTGAGATTCAAGTTCACCTACCAAGATGAATTTACCTTTATTCTTTCTTTAATGGCATCCCTATATTAGGGTCTTGGTTATATGTAATCGAGAAAAATTATTATGTGTTGGTTGATGGTGTTTATATGAATTTACCAGCCTATTTGCCATCTCTTCTTCCCAAACACCCAGCTTCACAAGTTGGCCAATGTTTGATAGGTGTTCAAGACTGGATTTTAAATAAAATTCATGCTTACTTTCACGCTTTTACATTTTCAAACCTTTTAAATAATATTTTGATTATTCAATTAATATGTTGTATTCATGCTAAAAAATAAAAGCATGAGTTCATATTGGATTGCAGGCATTGAAATATATTATGCACCAACCGTTGAAATATATTATTTTGTGTTCAAATTTGGGATGTTAAATATGTATGCCTACGAAAATGAATGATCAAAATCCACCATCAGTACTTGTACTTTAGCAAGCTTTGAAATCATGCTGTCATAGTCAACCATATATGTATTTAAAAATTGATTCTATTCTTTTTTTTATTTTTTATATATTAATTGAGTTTTTACGATTTCAAGACTTGAATTTTTATGACAATGGCTAGTTCAAACATAGTTGTGGATGATGGGTTTAATGAATATGAAAGGTGTGGGATGAAATGACAAAGCTTGAATGTGAGAACAATGACGAATTGAAGGCACAATGTAATCCCTGTATGAGTATCTTTCCTACTAAATCTTCTAGTGGAACCTCTCATTTAAGATGTCATCTAAATAGTTGTTTGAAAACATTTAATAAAGACATCACTCATTACACCATAGCCATTCAATCATCATTAGGATGTGATTCATCTATAAAAGCTTACAAGTTTGATGCTGATAAGTGTCGTCGAGTTGTTTCTACTTTTCTTATGTATGGCAAGCATTCATTTAGGACAGTTGAAGAACCGTGATTTAGATACATGATGAGTATTGCTAGTCCTAATTTTAAGAATATAAGTAGACAAACAGCTACTAGGGATGTCCTAATGTATTATGCAAAAGAGAGAGATCATGCTAAAGAAGAGTTGGCTAAAGCACCTTGTTTAATTTGTCTAACTTTTGATAAACTTTGAACATACTAATGATGAATACATTTGCAGTATTGCTCATTGGGTTGACAAAGATTGGAAGCTACAAAAGAGAATCCTAAGGTTTAGAGCTTTATCTTCTCTGTATGATGGTTTGAACATAACAGATGAACTTATTTTATGTTAATCTCAGTGGGGTATAGACAATAAAATTTTTAGCATCATTTTGGATAATGCTTATTATAACGATGTTATGGTTTCTAGTCTTAAAAATTGTTTTCGTGCGAATCGAGCTCTTTTGTGTGATGGTGTTTTTTTCAAGTTAGATGTGCACATATATTGAATATTATAGTTAATGCTGGTTTGGAACTTGCTGATGATGTTGTTGATAAGATTCGAAATGGAATTAAATACATAAAAAAGTCAAGAATTCGTAGGAAAATATTTTATGATATAGTCGTCAAAAGCTTTCATTTGAATGTGATAAAAAAGTTGCATCAAGATGTGTGAGTGAGATGAAATTCTACTTATTTGATGCTTGAATATGCTCTTTACTATAAAGATGTGTTAGATTATTAGGGCCAAATAGATAAAGATTATCAAATATTTGCACTTTCTGATGAGGAGTGGAGCAATGTTGCTATTGTTTGCAATTTTTTGAAAGTCTTTTATGATATGATTTGTGTTTTTTCTTGTTCTAATTATCCAACGACTAATCTTTATTTTAGAGGGATTTGAAAGGTTCACAAGGCCTTAATTGATATAGTTAAAGACCCTCATTCTTTTTTAACTCTAATGGTTATGCAAATGCAAGAGAAATTTAATAAATATTGGGTTGAGTATTCTTTGATATTGTCATGTGCTGCAATTTTAAATCCTCGTTACAAGTTAAATTATGTGCAGTATTGCTTTACTACAATCTATCAAGACTCATGCTTCAGACTTTGTGCAAACTATTATTAGCAATCTTAAACTCTTGTTTGATGAGTATGTTAAGAACTCCAAATCCACGTCTTCCTCTTTAGTCGGGAGTTCCAATGTTTCAGATAATGATCCTATTGATTCTAGTTTGCATCAACTCAATATTAATATGGCTGATTTGGAAGGAGATTATGATGAGAGTGATGATTATAAACATTACTTAAGTGAATCTAGTACTAAGACTGAAAAGTCACAATTGAACATTTATTTGGAAGAACCAGAGTTTGAATTGAATAGCCAAATAGATGTATTGGATTATTGGAGAAAAAGTTCAATTCGACTGTAGCTTTCATTTTTGGCTTGTGATCTTTTGGCAATTCCAATATCAACTGTAGCTTCCGAGTCGGCTTTTAGGATGGGGAAGAAAGTTATCATATCTTTAAATAGTTCCCTTAAACCAAAAACAGTTCAAGTCGTTGTTTGCTTTTATGACTGGATGCAAGCTAAGGGGTTTTCAACGGGTAATTATTATTCTCGTTTTATTGTTATAATTTTATAACATTTTATCAATTTGATTATCTAACTATTTATTCTTATTTCATATTAGAAATTGATTTCAAGAATGATGAGAATAATGATGACGATGAGGATGATGATTCTTTGATTCCTTTCTAGGTATATAATTTAGCTTAGAATTTATATATAAAATTAAATATGTTAATTGCTTGATATATAAGTATTTTGATTGGTTGATTACATTTTACAAGTTGTTTTTGGTGCTATTTTGGGTATTGTCACTGTTGTTCTGCTGTTGTTTTTAATGCTCCGCATCACTTTTAATTTTGTTTGTATATTGTAGAACATTTGTTTTATTGTTAATTTTGCTACTAATTTGAGACCCATAATGAGATTCTAATATTTCCTCTTTGTTTTCTCTTTCTCAACTTTTTACCATCCAATTATTGGATTTCATGTTTTTCAATGGTGAGACTAAATATGAAAGCTATTTTTTCTATTTATTTCCATTTTCATGGCTATTCAGGCTCTTAATTTTGTAGTTTGTAGCCTTCAAGGAACATTATTCGAACTTAGCTTGTATTTTTTATGGTATGTACCATAGTGTCGATCCTATCAAAGGGAAAAACAGAAGATTGAATTATGTTATTTAAAATAACCATGAAAATATTATGAAATAATTCAAAACAAATGGTGTAAATTGTAAAAGCAATGTCTATGCCGAGCACCCTTGGTGAGTGAATCTGATGCGGATTGTGGTCTGTCACACTGCATGTATAACTCGGATGTCTTTTTTTAAGTATAAATACTTTTTAATGTATTTTTATTTTGTTAGGAAATATTTATTTTCATGTTTGTAGTGTATTTGATATACTATATTTTTTAAATTTATTTTATATATTAAAATAAATTTAAAAAATGGGTCGGGCCCGTGTTTAGCATATATAATCCAGGCCAGGCTTGAACAAAAATATAAACCTGTTTTCTGGGTCAAGCCTACCAATCGGGCCAAAGAATTTGGCCGGCCCGACCCATGGACAACTCTACCCACCACATCACTAATGCACAAAAAATCAAGTCTTAGATGGCCTATCCTTCTCATCATCATCTTAGATCTATCACCATCACTATAACCCATCATGATAAAACCCTTCGAGAATGGTTCTTGTCGAAACCATTTTTAATTTTTTTAAAAAACGGGGATCGACTTTAAAAAAACGAAAACGGGAGTCGCCACCGATCTTTTTTGCTTTGGTGTGATCGGATCACCTTATAAAAAAATTATTGTTTTATTTAAAATATTGATTTTGGCCTACGAAATTCAAGAAAACGGGTTCGGGAGTCGGTTACGTACGAGGAAGGGTTAGCACCCTCGTAACGCCCAAAAATTGGTACCTAATTGATAAACTCATGTCCTAATGTCGAAAATTTGAAAAATTTAAAATACGATCCTGTTATTTGAAAGAAAGCCAAGACTCGCTTATCTCAAAGAAATAAAATGTCACACTCAATAAGTTAGGATGCAACATTTCAAGACTTTGAAACTAAGCTTGCCTTTATTTGTAGAAAATCCTTATCTCGAGACACAAAACATCATATCCAATAAGTTAGGACACAACATCTTGAATTCTCGATAATAAGTTTTGATGAAGCTTATGGATTTCAACTTCAAAAAGGGATACTTGATATCTTAAGTTCAACGAGAAAAATCGAAACCCAATGAGTTAGGGTACAATTTTTCTCGAACCCCCAAATATTATGTATCGCTGGATTTTTTAAAAAAAAAACTTTTGAATAAAATGCGACAATTTAGCAAAATGTATTTTTATTAAAAAATGATTCGAGTAAAATATTGCATTAATACATTACAAAACATAAATACCAAAAACAATTTACGAAAATTACATAATATACTAACATTTAATACTAACATAGATAATTAAGAGGAAGAAAAACGTAAAATAGCGAATGATGCGGGAAATAAAAATGATTATACTAAAGCAAACATAAAAATAATAAGCAAATAAAAGAACGTGGATAAACAAATTAAAGATATAAAGTAGTAAATAACGAAAGATAAAAACTACGAAATAAATATGAAACTTTACATACAAGATCAAGTATAAAAATAAAATAATAATATAAGATAAATGACATATACCAAATAATAAATAGATACTGCAACAAAAAAAATTAAAAAAAAAAACATATATGTAAAAATGATATGGCAAAATCTAAAATGGATATATATATACATAATAAAATAAATATATATTTTAAACAAATAGTATAAAAAAAACCTTGAATATATAAAATATATGTATAAGGGATAAACATAATATAACAACTTAATATATATAAAAATAATACATATTTAAAATAAACAATACATAGAAAACTTTACATTAATAATAAATCAATTTACATAATATACAAAATACAAATTTTAAAATAATACATAACATGATTAAAGCAATACAATATGTAATAAAAATAAAAAATAGTAATATGTGATAAAGCAATTTTATGAAAAGTTTAAAATAAATAATATATATATATACAAAGTATTAAAATAAATAAATAAATAATAAATTAAAAGAAATAAATCAGAAAAAATAATAAAAATGAAAGAAAAAAATTTAAAACTAAATTTAAACAAATTCTAGGGGGTGAAATTTAAAAAGATAAGACCAAACCAGGGACCCAATTGAAACGCGTGCCTCAAAGGAGGGACTCACTGGGCAAATATGCCCTATTCCCAAAACGGCACTGTTCCAATATTTGTATTTAAATGGCCCAGGGACTAAATCGAAACAAAGGCCATAATTCAGGGCCAGATTGAAAATAAAGAAAGATGCAGATTGGACATAATCACAAAATTGCAATAATGCGGAAGGGCCCATAGAGCAATTAGACCCTCTAACAAAAACACGCGGATCCTCCCCGGGTATCGGGTCAACGCGCGGATCTTGTCCCTTAAACGACGTCGTTTTAGTGCTTATTGACTTAAGCAAAAACGGCGTCGTTTCTATATTGCTATATAAACCACTTTTATAAAAAAAAATCATTTGAATCTGTTTTTTTTTTTTAAGTTTCAAAAATCCTCTCAAATCCTCCCTTCCTCCGTCTGGGTTCCGGTCATCGGACCTACGAACCACCGCCACACTCGCCACCGTAAACGCCGCCATATACGGCAGCCGGAGGCCAAAAACTTCCGTTTTCCAACACAAATCGGGAGGTAAATTCTTTTCGCTTATTTCTAGTAGTGTTAGAAGGAAAAAAAATGATTTGCATGTCTTTGTATATATCGAAAATAAAATAAAAAAATAAGACGAAATAAAACTGTCGAAAATCACCTCTGACTTTTTGAAGATTTTTGTATTCTTATTTCTGTATTCTCTGTATATATGCGTGTGTTTTTATAGATTCCATTAGGGTTTTTATAGCCCTAAAAATAAATCGAAAAATAAATACAAAGATACTGTTTTGCTATGCTTGCTGTTTCTGCCGTATTTTCCTTCCTTTTTGGTGTGCACGAAGAAGATGGGGCGCAATTCATGCGCTAATGGCGACGTGATGTCCGGCGATGAGGAGGAGCTACAACGAGCGTGGCGCAAGGCCCTTGCTAGGGTTTCAGAGGCTGAAAACATTTTGGGCTAATTGGGCTTATTTAATTTTTGGGCCACTGGGTTATTGGATTGGGTTAGGATTGGATAATTTCAGCTTGGGCTTTGTAAAACACTTTGGGCCTCATTTTAAAATCTGGACTGTAAAGGGACATTTTATTTGGTTTATTATTTTTGGTTTTTGTATGGGCCCATGCACAAATGGGCTATTACAACTGCCCCTCTTTGCTCATTATCGTGTAACGAGAATAGAGCAAAGACTATAAAAGGACCAATTTTTCTCGGTCTCGCCAAGTAGCTTCATTCCTTTCCACTACATCTTCAGGGGTATAGGAATTGTCGCTTTGATTCACTCCATTGCAATTTCAGGGAGAAAAGACTTATAGCTTTAATCTGCTCTACTGCAACTTCAGAGAGATAAGATTTGCTATCTTCAATATGCTCCACTGCAACTTCAGGGAGATAAGATTAATGGCTTTGATCTGTTCCACTACATCGTCGGGGAAATAAGATTGGTGTCTTCGATCTGCTTCACTGCAACCTCAGGAAAGCAGGATCTGCTATCTTTTAGTCTACTCCACTGCAAACTCAGGGAGACAAGGCTGATGTCTTCGATCTACTTCACTGCAACTTCAGGAAGGCCAGATCTGCTATTTTTAGTCTGCTCCACTACAACCTCAGGAAGACAAGACTGGTGTCTTCGATCTGCTTCACTGCAACCTCAAGAAGGTAAGATCTGCTATCTTTTAGTCTGCTCCACTGCAATCTCAGGGAGACAAGAATGACATCTTCGATCTTCTTCCTGCAACTTCAGGAAGATGATCTGTTGTCTTCAGTCTGCTCCGCTACAAATTCAGGGAGACAAGGCTGACATCTTCGATCTGCTTCCTGCAACTTCAGGAAGATGATCTGTTGTCTTCAGTCTGCTCCACTGCAAATTCAGGGAGACAAGGCTGACATCTTCGATTTGCTTCCTACAACTTCAGGAAGATGATGACGTTGTCTTGATGCTGCTCCGCTGCAAATTCAGGGAGACAAGGCTGACATCTTCGATCTGCTTCCTGCAACTTCAGGAAGATGATCTGTTGTCTTTAGTCGCTCATTGCAACCCGGAGAGACAAGGTCGACATCTTTGATCCGCTTCCCGCAACTTCGGGAAGATGATCTATTGTCTTCGATGCTGCTCATTTGCAACTTCAGGGAGGCAAAGTGAAAGTGTCAATCTACCCTACTACATTGTCCTATAGAGGACATGACACGTAGAATGGGTATATGCTTATGCCAAATGATTAGGATGCCCTGATCGAAATGAGTCAAATGCTCCTAATTAGACACGCTATGATATATGAATGCAGAAATGTTATGAGCATGATTCCTACTCAATGTGTCATCACTCATTTGTTCTTCACCCTCGTTCCTCTCGAAATATCAATCATATTCTGCTCAAATAATTTTCCTCATGGTAATTTCAGAGTCCGCTCCACTTGAACCTTGGGGACACAAGGCTTGTACCGCCTTCAAACCATCCCACCACGATTTATAAGAATCGAAACTTTTTTAGTCCGTCCCTACTGCAATTTAAGGGTACATGATTTGTTTCAACTCCAATTCATTCCACCACAATTCAGGGGTTTTGAATTTTTCCCCATCAATTTGGTTTGTCACACCATTCCCCGAATGTTATGACCCAATGAATGTGCCTGTAAAATGACATTGCTTATTTTCATCACAACAACTCGTTATTTTGTCCAATTACCATTTGGACAGAGAATTCTGAGAAATAGTCTCTATCTAGACTCTTCTTTCTCAAATATTTCCAATCCTTATACATGGAAATTCTAAACAATTGTCCTGTTTCGGTTTCTTGTATCATCTAGAAATTTCCCAAAGTAATATGTAGAACTTCCTCTGTGAAAATATTATTAGTTCATCAATCATTATTTCAATGCAACATGCTTATGAATGGTAATAATGGACAACAAATAAATTGATCTTGAGGATAGTTCGAACTGAATAAATTATCAATAAAAAGGAAATTAACTGTGAAAACATCTTTGAGAAGAAAAAAAATCCAAAGATAGTAAATTGATATGAATAGGACGAAGACCAGGTGCCCTAGATATCGCAGATTAGGCTTCTATATACAAACTCCATGAAGACTGCTTTGAGTTTAACATGCGTTTAGAAGATCCAAAGTACTTTGTTGATGCCCCGATATGTAACATACTTCATTTCTTGTTGATTCAGGTATAGCAAGATCACTGCATGCCCTTCAAAATTTGAGCTGCCCTTTTCAGGTTTTCAACTCAAAACCCCTTTGGTCTCAAGGCGCCCTTTACGGGTTTTCGCCTAGGCCTCTCCTTTTTTTTTTTGAAGTCTCAAAGTGCCCTTTGTGGGTTTTCACCTTGGCCTCTTCTCCTTTTTAAGCAAAATATTTTTTGACTGAATCTGAGTTCACAGGATTTGGTAAGCTTTTCCCATCCATTTCGGTCAAAATCAGTGCACCTCCAGAGAAAGCCTTCTTCACCACATATGGTCCTTCCCAATTTGGCATCCATTTTCCTCTGAAATCCCTTTGTATGGGAAGGATCTTTTTCAGTACAAGGTTCCCCTCATGAAATTCTCTTGGGCAAACTTTTTTTATCATAAGCTCGCATTATTCGTTTTTGGTACATCTGACCGTGACAAATAGCCCCTAGCCTTTTTTCCTCAATCAAGCTCAACTGATCATGTCGAGACTGGATCCATTCCGCTTCATCCAGCTTTATCTCTGACAAAACTCGAAGAGAAGGTATCTCTACTTCAATAGGTAGGACTACCTCCATCCCGTAAACCAATGAGAAAGGAGTTGCCCCAGTAGAAGTTCTGACGGATGTTCGATAAGCATAGAGTGCAAATGGTAACTGCTCATGCCAATCCTTATAAGTCTCAGTCATTTTCCCTACTATCTTTTTAATGTTTTTATTGGCCGCTTCCACTGCCCCATTCATTTTTGGGTGATACGGAGATGAGTTGTGGTGTTTGATCTTGAATTGACTGCAGACTTCTGCTATCGTGCTGTTGTTCAAGTTCAGTGCATTATCTGATATGATCCTCTCGGGCATTCCATATCGACATATGATTTCCTTCTTCAAGAACCGCTTAATCTTGACTTAGTAACGCTAGCATATGAAGCAGCCTCCACCCATTTCGTGAAGTAGTCAATAACCACAAAGATGAATCGATGCCCATTCGAAGCTTTCGGTGAGATCTGCCCAATGACATCCATACCCCACATGGAAAAAGGCAATGGAGAAGTCATAACATGCAAAGGTGAAGGCGGTACGTGAATTTTGTCTCCATAAATCTGGCATTTTTGACATCTTTTGGCATAGTTGATACAATCTCCTTCCATGGTGGACCAATAGTATCCGAATCTCATTATTTGTCTAGCCATTGTGAATCCATTAGCATGTATTCCATAAACGCCCTCATGAACTTCTTCCAAAATTTTCCTAGCTTCAACAGCGTCAACACATCTCAATAGTACCTGATCTTTCCTTCTTTTGTACAAGATATCCCCATCTAAAACATAGTCACAGGCTAATCTTCTTAACATCCTTTTGTCATTATCAGTTGCATGATCAGGGTACTCACGATTTCTTACGTATTGCAATACATCATGATACCAAGGGTGGTCATCCTTTTCCTCCTCTTCCATGTTGTAACAATGAGCTGGAACTTCAAAAATACTCATCTGAATAGGTCTCATATCCTCTGGTTTGTTTACTTTAATCATAGAAGCCAGAGTTACCAAAGCATCTGCCATCCGGTTTTCATCACGTGGAAGATAATTAAAAGTGATGTCATCAAACTCATCAATCAATCCTAAAACTATTTTTCGGTAATCGATCAGTTTGGGGTCTCTTGTCTCCCATTCACCTTTAAGCTGGTAAATTACTAATGCAGAATCTCCATATACTTCTAGCACTCTGATTTTACGCTCTACAGCTGCTCGAATTCCCATGATGCATGCTTCATACTCTGTCATATTGTTTGTGTAATCAAAATCCAATTTGCATGTGAATGGATAATAATCTCCACTTGGGGATACCAAGACTGCCCCAATTCCATTTCCTACAGCATTTGATGCTCCATCAAAGTTTAGCTTCCACGAATACTCTTCATTAGTTGCCACATACATTATCTCTTCATTAGGGAAATCAAAGCTCAAAGGTTCATAATCTTTTAAAGCACTGCTAGCCAAAAATTTTGCTATTGCGTTCCCTTTTATAGCCTTTTGGTTCACATAGACTATATCAAATTCAGAAAGCAAAATATGCCATCTTGCCATCCTTCTATTCAGAGCAGTTGACTCCATCATATACTTTAATGGGTCAAGTTTTGAAATTAGCCAGGTTGTATGATATAGCATATATTGCCTCAACCTCCGAGTTGTCCAAATCAAGGCACAACACAATTTCTCAATTGACGAATATCTCATTTCACACTCAGTAAACTTTTTACTAAGATAATATATCGTATTTTCTCTTCTTCATGACTCATCATGTTAACCAAGCACACATCCCATGGAGTTATTGAACACTATCAAATACATTATTAATGGTCTATCTGGATTTGGCGGAGATAGTACTGGGCATTTGATAGATATTGTTTGACTTTCTCAAAAGCTTTCTGGCACTCATCGTCCCATACGCCTTGGTTGTGCTTCTTAAGAAGACGAAATATGGGATCACATTTCTCAGTTAATTGTGAAATAAACCGAGCAATGTAATTTAACCTTCCAAGAAAACCTCGAACTTCTTTTTGAGTGTGTGGTGGAGGCAATTCTTGTATAGCTTTGACCTTATCTGAATCAACCTTGATTCCTCTCTCACTAACTACGAAGCCCAGTAATTTCCCTGACCGAGCTCCAAAAGTACACTTTACCGGGTTGAGCTTTAATTGAAAATTTCTCAATCTCAAAAACAACTTCTTCAAAACTTCAATGTGTTCTTTTTCTGTTCGAGATTTGGCGATCATGTCATCAACATATACTTCAATCTCTTTGTGCATCATGTCATGGAATAAGGTTACCATGGCCCTTTGATATGTTGCTCCTGCATTCTTTAGCCCGAATGGCATCACCTTATAACAAAAGGTACCCCACAATGTTATGAAAGTAGTTTTCTCCATATCCTCAGGATGCATCTTTATCTGATTGTATCCCGAAAAACCATCCATGAAAGAAAACAATGAGTATCCCGCCGTATTATCCACCAACGTGTCAATATGAGGTAAGAGGAAATTGTCCTTTGGGTTGGCTTTATTTAAGTCCCTGTAGTCTACACACATCCGAAACTTTCCATCCTTCTTAGGACAGGAACAATATTGGCAACCCACTCGAGTATTTGACCACTTGTAGAAAACCAAAGATCAAAGCTGTTTCTTGACTTCCTCTTTTATTTTTAACACCACATCAGGCCTCATCCTTCGTAGCTTTTATCGAAGCGGCTTGCATTCTTCTCTTATGGGAAGGCGATGCACTACAATATCGATGCTTAGCCGAGCATATCTTGGTATGACCATGCAAAGACGTCTTTGAATTCCATCAGTAACTCAACGAGGTTTTGCTTTGTCTCTTCGGCTATGTGCGTTCCAATTTTCACTACCTTCCCTTCCTCTAAGGTTACATTCTCTACAACCTCTTTATGGGGTAAAATTTGTTTCTCCTCTTGTTCTACCATCCTTAACAAATTCGGAGGCAAGTCACATTCTCTGTCATCTTTAAAATCCTGAGATTCCTCTAAACGCATGTCTCGCTCAAAAGAGAACTCTGAATCTGTGATATCGTTGCTTATGTCATTGATATCTAGGGACATGTGGTAGGCACAAAAGAATGTACAAAGAACAAATGAATTCAAGAACAACTATTCACATGATATGAATGAGAATAACAAAAAAATGATTAAAATTAGAAGATCAAAAGAATATAAAAAATGAAAGAATATTTGCTCGAATTGATCATCAAAAACGTATTTTATTGAAACAAAAATATCTGAACATGAGCCTATTTCACAAATGAAATCTTATTGCTTCTAGGCTTTAAAGCAACAAGTGTGTTCTAAACATTACTCTGTGTAATCTCTAAACAATACAGGAAGTTCCTCTGCAATCCAGTTGTTCAAAACACTTCCAGGTTCATAAGGACGAATGCCCAACAAGTTTCTTCGTTTAGTTCCTTCCTCGTGTATGGCATTGATATGGAGGTCTTTGTTTCTCAACAATCCTGTCTCGGCGTGAATTATCCCTCCTGATACAAAAGTCTAGGATATGTGAGGGAATGCCATTAATTCCCACTTGACTTCTTCCCCACTCAACTGTGCTCTCATTCTCTCCTACTTCTTTTCCATCTCCTTCTTCCTTTGTCTAGCATCTGGCCTGAAACCCAAGCCAAAACGATCTTTTTTCTCTTTCAGCATCGGAACCTGAATCCCTCCTTGGAGATGTCTACCCAATCCTTTTCCTAATAAGGCTCCTTTCCCCACCATCATTTGCAAGCCCATTCTCGTGGTCCTGGATATCCTAGGCACTGGAACCTCATTCCCTTCCAAAATGAATGTTGCGTTCACGAACTCTAAAGATCGAAAGGAACACTCAATGGCATCCTCATTTGCCTCTAAATATGGCGCGTCGTTGGTAACAGTTGCTATGATGTCCTCTTCAGCATTTATAGTAACTAGTCGACCTTCCATTACTAGTTTCAATTTTTGATGTAATGATGAAGGCACTGCTCCTGCCGAATGTATCCAGGGCCTCCCTAACAAGCAATTGTAGGAGGGCTTGATGTCCATTACCAAAAAATCTATTTCATATGTGTTTGGTCCAATCAACAAAGGTATGTCGATTCTTCCCATTACTCTTCTCTCAGTGCCATCAAATGCTCTCACTATGTTCAGGCATGTTTTCATGTGAGAACTGTCTATAAGCAATCTATTCAGCGTAGACAATGGTAAGACATTCAAAGCTGATCCATTATCGATTAACACACTTGGCAGAGTATATCCCTTGCAACGAGTAGTGATGTGTAGAGCCTTAGTCGATCCCATACCTCTAGGTGGAATTTCATCATCACTGAAATAAATAAAGTTGACGGCACTTATATTACTAACCAGATGATCAAGTTTATTGACAGATATATCTTTAGTAACATAGGTTTCATTCAACACTTTCATCAATGCCTCGCGATGTACTTTTGAGCTTAAAAGCAATGCTAGCACTGATATGTGAGTCGGTTGTTTGCGCAGTTGCTCTACCACATTGTATTCGCTGTGCTTCAAGAATTTCAAAAATTATTTAGCCTCTTCATCCTTTACTGGTTCGTTGATAAGTGCCTCAGGTCCTTTCTCTCGTTCAGCTTCCAAGGTCTTTGATTTCACCGGTTCTGTTCTGACGTTTACCAAGTCGTAATGCCTTCCACTACGTGTGTAAGATCCTTCATTTTGGTCCTCCTTGGAATCGCTAGCTAGGATTTCCCCTCTTGGTATTGTCACATTACAGTCGTAATTTCAAGGTACCATTTTGTTATCCTTATAAGAAAAGGAAACAGGTTTCTGGATTACGACCTTTGGCGTCATTTGTGTTCCGCCTTCCGTGTTTCTTGGTCGGGAGATGATATCCTCGGATAATTGACTTTTTGGTTTGTCAACTCTCCTTCTGTCGCGCATATGTTTTCCCCCTCTAAGCCTTCTTTATAAAATTCCAATTCCTTATTGTCCATAAGGCTTTGCACCAAGACCCTGAACTCAACACATTCATGGATCTCATGCCCTCCTGCTTTGTGGAACACACAATAGTCCCTTACTTCTTCACATCCTGCCACAGAATCTGATACTATCAATCCTCTTCCTACCATTTCTCTCCAGACAATTCTCAACAGGGTTTTTACCTCTGCAATATCCTCCTTGATCCTTCTCATGATACTCTTACCAATCGCATTTACCCCCTTATCTCCATGGTTAGGTAATGGATTTTCTCCACTTGGTGTATCATCAAATTTTACGATCCCCATCTTAATAAGTCTCTCGACTACCTTTTTAAAAGCAATGCAGTTTTCTATTGAATGCCCCGGTATTCCCGCATGATAGTCACATTGAGCATTTGAATCATACCATTTGGGATATGGGGGCTGTAACGGTTTTAGATAAAATGGGGACACCACGTGTGCGTGATCGCTGTAAATCAGAGTTTTAAAATTTATAAAAGAATGATCGAACCTGAAAACTAACTCTGACAACGATTAAAGGCAAGTGTACCTATCGAACAGTAGTATAGTTTAGGCAAGACCGGATTGCCGAACCCAAAGGAACTAAAAGTACTAATACTAACTTTCTTTTTATTATTTAGCCTAAAATAAGTGAAGTTGTTTATTAATATAAATTAATTAACTACTAAACTAAAGACTCTAAGACAAAGAAGAATGAATTTGGAAAATAACTTGGGAAAAACTCGGTTGATTTAGACGATACCCTCAGGAAGAATCCACCTAGACTTCACTTGTTATCTAACCTTTGAACCATACGATTTATTCACTTAGTTTGATCCGTAAGACTCCCTAACGTATATTAAACCCTCTCTCGAGGTGAATAACGTCTAACCCTAGGTTAATTAGTGGAACTCTCGTTCTCTTATAATAACCCCTAGAATAGCGAAGAAATCGATCTATGGATTCCCATATTAGGTTTCACCCTAATCCGAAAAATCTCGTCACCCTATCTCTGGCGCGTGCGATCAACTCCGCTTAATTATGTTGGATCTACTCTTAGGCAGGGTCTATTCCTCCTCCAACTAAGCACATTAAATTTGGATTAAGCTCACATAATTAAGAACAAACTAAGTATTTATCATATAATTCAAATAATCAAATAACAAGATTCATCATAGGTTTCATCTCTCTGTATCAGAAGGGTTTAGTTCATAACAATAAAGGAAAACATCTCAAGAGAAAAGATAAAACAAAACATAAGAAATCCCTAAAACCCCCTGGAGGAATTGAAGAAGAGATCCTCCTTCTTGAGTTTAACTCTGGCTTCTTGAGATGGATCAACTGGCTATCCCTGAGTGAATCCCCACAAATCTGCCTACTCGGCCTAGCACGACGCTCCTGAGACGATGGCTTTTGGGCTCCCCCTTCGAGTCATACTTAGGGTGTATTTATAGGCTTTTGAAATACGTTTCTTTCTCCCTAAGTATCCTTTCCCGAATGAAATTGCTCTTTTCCACGGCAGAGACACGGCCATGGCACACGCCCGTGTAAATCGTGGCCAGGTCGTGTTCAGATTTCTTTAATGAGACACGGCCGTGTAAGTCAGGGTTAGACCGTGTTCTAGATGATTGACTTGGCACGGCCGTGTGGGTCCAAGTCCAGGCCGTTTCAATTTCCTCTTTAGCCCGTTTTGGTCTGTTTTGAGCCCGTTTCTCATTCTTTTTATCCTTGGGTGCTTTCCTGAGTATAAGACATGAAAAGAAAGGATTAAGAGCACCTTTTTACATAAAATAAGGGATAATTCATCCAAAAGCATACTAAATATGGGCCTAAAATGTGTTATTATTTCAATTTATCAGTGCGTCAAATAAACTTTGATACAACTCCCTATACGTCATTGGGATTAGCGTAAATTGGAGCTTTTCTGAGTTTTGCTTTGTACCTAATTCCTACCTTACCGAACCTTATTGCCCAGCGGTGATTACTTTTGGTTGGCTAATAGTGATTGCCTTCGAGTACCCTTTGTTATACGTGCTCGTATTATTCACCTCATTCTCCTTTTTCCTTGGAGCTGACCTTTTGGTGTTTTCCCCTGCTTCTATCCTGCCACCCCTTATGGCATTTTTAATCATTTCTCCTGCCATTACTATATCCGCAAAGCTCTTTGTGGTACTTCCTATCATGTGAGTAATGAATGTGGCCTTTACAGTATTGATAAAGAGCATTGTAGTTTCCTTTTCTAGGAGCGGTGCATTTGAACTTGCATGGCAACTTCCTCCATCTTTCTCGCATCCGCCAAGCTTTCATTTGATTTCTTTTCCATGTTTTACAAGGTGATTCTGTCAGGCGTCATGTCTTTCACATGATTGTATTGTTTAATAAATGCTTATGCTAGGTCCCTCCAGGAATTAGTCCTAGCACGGCTCAATTGGTTGTACCACCTGGACGCTGCCCCCACCAAGCTATCTTGGAAACAATGGATCAACAGTTGATCGTTATTAACATACCCAGTTATCCGTCTACAGAACATGGTAATATGGGCTTCAGGACAGCTAGTCCCATTGTACTTCTCAAATTCTGGCATTTTGAACTTGTGAGGATGTAACAGCCCAAATTTAGGTCTAGTCGAAACAGTGGTTTCGAGACCACAAATCTGACAAGGAAAATTTATTTTTTTATTATATTTTTATGGTCTACAATTTTACGGAAATATTTCGTAAAAATTTCGTTCAAAAATTTTGACGTTTGAGCACTCAATTTAGTCAAAATGACTAAATTGTAAAAAGTGCAAAACTTGAGTTCTATATATTAGAGGTGTCATATTGCTATGAGTTTTAAATTGGAGGCCCTTAAAAGGTAATTAGACCATTGAATAACTTGATGGATAAAAATCGGCATGAATTGGACAAAATTGAAAGAAAAGCCTTAAGGGCATTTTTGTCATTTGGTGTTTTAAGGCATAAAAGACAAATTGAAACCCAAAAATCTGCTCATTCTCTTCTCCATTCTGCCGAATTTCTCAAGAAGCCATGGATAGGGTTTCAAGCTTTTTCAAAGCTCAATAGTAAGTGTTTTTGAGCCCCGTTTTTAATGTTCATCATATTTTTGAAATTCCGGTAACTTAATCTAGCTATTTCTACCATTATTTTGAGCTAGAGTTTAATTTTAAAAATTGACCCATGTTGGATAATTGTGAATTTTGATGAATTATGGTAGATTATGCATGTCTATGATCAGAGAAACGAGATTTATTAGATGATTTTCGATGAAATCGTATAAAAGGGGTTAAATTGTAAAAGTTATAAATTGGTCATAAGTGTGTGAATTAGTGAGAATTTGATGTTGCCATAGAATAGAAAAATGATCAGAATGTTATAAAACATAAGAATAAGGGCTAAAGTTTAATTTTCGAGTATTGGGGCAAAAGTGTAAATATGTAAAAGTTTAGGGGCAAATTTGTAATTTTGCAAAAGTTGAGTTAAGGACTTTTTTGAATAGTAAACTAATTAAATAAGTGAAATGTGATGTTTTAGACCCCAAAAAATGAGATTTGGATCTAGAACGGGAGGAAAATTGAAAATCGGGAAAGTTGATAAAATGACCATTTTGGTATCGAGGTAAGTTCATATGGTTGAATTTATATGTTTATTTGTGAAGGATTGAATGATATAATGTGCTGTTAAATATGAATTTGCAGTAGAATTATGAAAATTATGATAAAATGAAAGAATAAATGCGGTAATTCAAATTAGGAAAAACGCAGAATTGAGTACATTCGTATCGTGATATGTGATGAATTGACGGATAAGACCATGGTTAATCCATGGAAAAGTGTGAAACGTAGGTATGGTATCATCCATACTGAGTTGTGAAATGTAGGTATGGTATTAACCATACTGAGTTAAGAAATGTAGGTATGGTATTTCCCATACCGAAGTTGTGAAATGTAGGTATGGTATCATCCATCCGAAGTCATGAAACGAGGTATGGTATTAACCATACCGAGTTAAGAAAACGTAGGTATGACATTTCCCATACCGAGTCGTAAAATGTAGGTATGGTATTTCAATGAGGAAAACCATACTGAGTTGTGAAACGTGGCTTCGAGCAACGACGTACTCAAATTCGTAGAGCGTTTCCTAATTTGATAATAAGTAATACAAGAGGAGTGAACCTATTGAAAGAGATTGAGTAGTTGTTAATGTTGATCTCAACTATGTGAAGTATTATAATAGTGGTTGTGAATGGCAGAGAACTATAGTAAATGCTTTGTTATTGTTTGGATATACCACGGTAACACATGTTGATTTATTTACGTGGCGCTAAGTGGATATGCCACGATTACATGTTGATTTGAAAATGTAGTGCTAAGTGGATATACCACGGATGTATATTTAATTCAGCAAGGTGGAGCAATATGCCAAAACCACCTATTATTTGTTACATTCCGAAGCGTTCATTGAGAGATATGAATTTATTAAGTGAAATCTGATGTGAAAATGTGGAAATTTTATTGAAAAAGATGAAATTTGAGATAAAACAGTTTAATCAGCAGTAGATGGGTGACTTTGAAAATTCACCAAAAATAGTGGAAATTGAATTAGAAGTTGGATGAGATATTTATTTAAATCTTATTGAGTCTATTTTCATATAAAAGAAGCATAGAAAACAAAAGATTTTTATATTTTGAGATATTTAAATTCTTGTGAGATTGGTTTAGAATGATTACGTGATCCCCTGTTCTGCCTTGGAAAAATCATTAAAAATTGTAAAAAAATAATTATGGGATAAAAGTTATATGATTGAAATCCTTAATGAGTCTAGTTTCAAATGAAACAAATTATAACATCATTTGAATTCTGTACAAGGATAAAATTGATTTGTAGTGAAAAGTGGTCAGAATAGTCAAACAGTGAAATATGGGAAATTTTAATGAATAAAATGTACTAATTGGCTAAGCCAAAAATTCTGGAAATTTTATGGTATGAATATATGTGAGTCTAGTTTCAGGGAAAATTAGTGGTTTGAAATTTTGAGCTCTGTAGCTCAAGAAATAAATAATTTAGTGACAGCGATTCAAGTAGACAGAATAATGTGAACATGAGTAATAAGGTATAAGCATGTGATTTAATGTTTGTATCAATTTGAGAACTTCTTGTGAGGATTTTTCATGTTGAGGCTTTGATAAGGCTACAAATGAGTAAGTTGGGAAAGTAATAACTTAGCATTATTTATGCAAGTTATGACAGCTTAGTAGTAAGCTAAATTCATTGCTAATGCTTATTATTTTTACATGTGAACTTACTAAGCTTTATAAGCTTACCCCCTTTTCTTTCCCATGTTACAGAGTCCTACTAAACAAGCTCGGGTTGGAGGTCGTCGGAGATCGCTTCACACTATCAAGCTATCTATGGGTATCTTTATTTATAAATGATTTAAGTTATGGCATGTATAGGGGCTTGACTAAGTCATTTTGTATATGTGTTAATTAATTTGACCAAATGTATTGTTAAGTCTGGTAATGCCTCGTACTCGGTTCCGGCATAGGATACGGGTAAGGGGTGTTACATTTAGTGGTATCAGAGCTATGGTTTAGTCGGTTCTCGGACTATTATAGTGAGTGTGAGAGTCTAGCTATACATGCCATAATAAACTGTGATAGTGTGACGACTCGACCCTGATGTAAATTATTTTATTAGTAAGATGCGCACTTCAACCGAGCTAAATTTGATAGTGCAAACAATGTGTTTATGATGAGTTGAGACTTGTGAAAAGTAAGAATAATAGTTTATGATGTTTATGTGATGATGAATAAATTGTGGATAGAAATTTCTTTTGAAATATGAAAGATGAGATGAAAGGAAAGTTTATACTATTATAAGGGTTCATGTTTGATTGGCATTTGTATGATGCTATGAGTATAACTTGTGAAATTAAGTGAATGTTATGAGTAATTTTACTTGAGATTTATGAATGAAAGTATAAGTACACTTGTTTGTATAAGATGATAGGAAGATTGTGTAAAATGAGTATGCATGTTAAGTTACTTGAAGTAAAATATATATTGATGAGTGTTAAGTTATATGCATGAATATATAAGAGGTAAGTCAGATGCGTTATAACTTCACCCCCTTCCAATAAGGTATGTTATAAAGAAATTTTATGAAATTCAGACCGCATGGGTTTACAAGTGGAAGACTAAAGAGTTGAGTTGTAGATTAACTGACAACGTGATTAGAGTTGAGAATGGTTTAGTAAATGAACACAGTTACAGAAAAGATGTCAGATTAATATGAAGATCATTCGTATTCCAAAATGTTATAGTTGAAGAAAGGTCAGGCTCAGCTAATTAACCCATCCAGGTATGAGGCCTAAAGTATGTGATTGCTGGAATTTATTCTGAATTTATGTCTGTTTACAATTGGAATAATATTAGATTAGTAATGACAGAATTAGATAGTGCAATCATGATCGAGATGTATTAATGACTGAATGCAGTGTTTATGGTTGAGAAATTACAGCAATCTCTTCCGACTATTATATGTGTTTATTTACTCTCAGAGGTGTATATATATATATATATCTCTGCAAGATTTCGAATGAAATTCCTATAGTATAAGAATGTCAGCTAAATTTACAGGTAGATGAAAACATTGTAGTTTATTTGAACTGTGATCGAAATTGCTCTATCTTTTTTGGTTTTCTGCATTATGCACAGATAGAAAGTTGACGGTAAGGTCCGTAAGATGTTAGTGTCTTGTTTTACTAGCTATTGCTCAATGAAAATAAAGGAAGATTTTGTGGCTTTTGTTAAGATTATTTTCAGTGCTTATGAGTATTTTTTTTGTGTAGCTCCATGTTATGAGATTTTGTTATTTCTGTTTCCTTAATAAATTAATGTTCAAAGTATCAGCCATGAGATATCAGTAGGAAATGTTCTATTGATGAAAATGGTTTCTTCCTATTATTAAAATGCTTAGGATGATTATAAGTTTTGACTTGATGGGAGAGTACTTTGATACAGTTACCAGAGGTATAAAGATTGTGCTTTTGTATTGGTTGTTATGGAAATTTGTGTTTAAATTTCTCCGATGATCGAGATGTTTTGTTTTCAGTCGGGACATTATCTACTAAAGTAATTGAGAAGTTAGTCTTATTATGGCACTGTGATTTTTAAGCTGTATGAGTATTGTGGCATCAGTATAGTTAAGTGCTTCGACGAGTAACAGTTGAAGTAAATTCTACTATAAGTTTAATCTTTCTCTAGATTTGAGAAGAAATTGAAGTTGGCAAAGTGTGAATGATAGGAAGTTCAACTTAGACCTGTGTATTGATTTTCACTTTTCAAATGATCTTGATATATATATATATATATATATCAGCGAGTTAAAGACATAATATTATGATGTCTAGCACAATGATAATTATCTGTTTATTTGAGAAGTACAGAGATGGATAATACTCCAAGGCAGTTACACTAGTAAGAGTATGAAATGTTATGTACCAGACTTTGAACCTGATGTCTAAACTTTTAATGGGTAAGAATATTGAACTTAGATGTGTGTCAAGTGCTTCTGAAAGTATTTCATTAACAGAGAATTTTTCATCTGGATAAGTGGTAGTAAGTTCATATGGCTGAAACTTAATGATTAAATGTTAATTTCATAAATTATATAATGTATGATGAGATTTATTTATTAATGAATTGAGAATAAAACAACAATGCGAAAACCGAATAAATGATCAAATTGAGAGGAATATCGGATTTGAGTACTTCTGATAAGTGACAAGTGATAAGTGGTAGCTTTAGCTACACCTATCTGATCAGTGATAAGTGACAAGTGATAAATGTGATCCGTGTAAGACCGTGGCAGGGCTATGGCTTCGGAAAGTGATAAGTGATCATATGTAGGACCATAGTTATACTATGGCAAAGTGGAAGTGAAGTACTCAATTTTCCGTAACCATTCCCTAATTTGATTAAGGATGGTAAGTGACAAAAGGGCCCAAAAGAGTTAAAGTAGTATGAACCTGGTACTTCTGACTCTGTATTCAGATGTTGATATGTTGATAGAATTAAGTTGAATGTTAAGTGTATTCAAGTTTAACGATATCAGTGATAATATTAAAATGATAATAAGGCAGAACTATTGTGAATTTCGTATCAGGTTTCCCTCAATCTTCAGATCAAGAGAAATGCTAGTTGTTATTTTCGAGCGTTTGACGGAATTAGTATAATAATTTCAATATGTATCGATTCTTATTTGACAGAATTGACTGAGTTATATTGGGATTTAGATCGATGACAGAGTGTTTCTAAAAGTATCGTCTTAAAAAAAAAGGAAGATTATTTAGTGATGTTGGAAATCGTGCGAAAGATATTAAACTTCATTCCGGTAAGATTTTCAGGGACGAAAATCCTAAAAGGGGGGAGAGTTGTAACAGCCCAAATTTGGGTCTAGTCGAAACAGTGATTTCGAGACCACAAATCCGACAAGGAAAATTTATTTTTTTATCATATTTTTATGGTCTACAATTTTACGGAAATATTTTGTAAAAATTTCGTTCAAAAATTTTGACGTTTGAGCACTCAATTTAGTCAAAATGACTAAATTGTAAAAAGTGCAAAACTTGAGTTCTATATATTAGAGGTGTCATATTGCTATGAGTTTTAAATTGGAGGCCCTTAAAAGGTAATTAGACCATTGAATAACTTGATGGATAAAAATCGGCATGAATTGGACAAAATTGAAAGAAAAGCCTTAAGGGCATTTTTGTCATTTGGGTGTTTTAAGGCATAAAAGACAAATTGAAACCCAAAAATCTGCTCATTCTCTTTTCCATTCTGCCGAATTTCTCAAGAAGCCATGGATAGGGTTTCAAGCTTTTTTCAAAGCTCAATAGTAAGTGTTTTTGAGCCCCGTTTTTAATGTTCATCATATTTTTGAAATTCCGGTAACTTAATCTAGCTATTTCTACCATTATTTTGAGCTAGAGTTTAATTTTAAAAATTGACCCATGTTGGATAATTGTGAATTTTGATGAATTATGGTAGATTATGCATGTCTATGATCAGAGAAACGAGATTTATTAGATGATTTTCGATGAAATCGTATAAAAGGGGTTAAATTGTAAAAGTTATAAATTGGTCATAAGTGTGTGAATTAATGAGAATTTGATGTTGCCATAGAAGATAAAAATGATCAGCATGTTATAAAACATAAGAATAAGGGCTGAAGTTTAATTTTCGAGTATTGGGGCAAAAGTGTAAATATGTAAAAGTTTAGGGGCAAATTTGTAATTTTGCAAAAGTTGAGTTAAGGACTGTTTTGAATAGTACACTAATTAAATAAGTGAAATGTGATGTTTTAGACCCCAAAAAACGAGATTTGGACCTAGAACGGGAGGAAAATTGAAAATCGGGAAAGTTGATAAAATGACCATTTTGGTATCGAGGTAAGTTCATATGGTTGAATTTATATGTTTATTTGTGAAGGATTGAATGATATAATGTGCTGTTAAATATGAATTTTCTGTAGAATTATGAAAATTATGATAAAATGAAAGAATAAAGGCGGTAATTCAAATTAGGAAAAACGCAGAATTGAGTACGTTCGTATCGTGATATGTGATGAATTGACGGATAAGACCATGGTTAATCCATGGAAAAGTGTGAAACGTAGGTATGGTATCATCCATACTGAGTTGTGAAATGTAGGTATGGTATTAACCATACTGAGTTAAGAAATGTAGGTATGGTATTTCCCATACCGAGTTGTGAAATGTAGGTATGGTATCATCCATAGTCGAAAGTCATGAAACGTAGGTATGGTATTAACCATACTGAGTTAAGAAACGTAGGTATGGCATTTCCCATACCGAGTTGTAAAATGTAGGTATGGTATTTCAATGAGGAAAACCATACTGAGTTGTGAAACGTGGCACTGAGCAACGACGTACTCAAATTCGTAAGACGTTTCCTAATTTGATAATAAGTAATACAAGAGGAGTGAACCTATTGAAAGAGATTGAGTAGATGTTAATGTTGACCTCAACTATGTGAAGTATTATAATAGTGGTTGTGAATGGCAGAGAACTATAGTAAATGCTTTGTTATTGTTTGGATATACCACGGTAACACATGTTGATTTATTTACGTGGCGCTAAGTGGATATGCCACGATTACATGTTGATTTGAAAATGTAGTGCTAAGTGGATATACCACGGATGTATATTTAATTCAGCAAGGTGGAGCAATATGCCAAAACCACCTATTATTTGTTACATTCCGAAGCGTTCATTGAGATATATGAATTTATTAAGTGAAATCTGATGTGAAAATGTGGAAATTTTATTGAAAAAGATGAAATTTGAGATAAAACAGTTTAATCAGCAGTAGATGGGTGACTTTGAAAATTCACCAAAAATAGTGGAAATTGAATTAGAAGTTGGATGAGATATTTATTTAAATCTTATTGAGTCTATTTTCATATAAAAGAAGCATAGAAAACAAAGGATTTTTATATTTTGAGATATTTAAATTCTTGTGAGATTGGTTTAGAATGATTACGTGATCCCCTATTCTGCCTTGGAAAAATCATTAAAAATTGTAAAAAAAATAATTATGGGATAAAAGTTATATGCTTGAAATCCTTAATGAGTCTAGTTTCAAATGAAACAAATTATAACATCATTTGAATTCTGTACAAGGAGAAAATTGATTCGTAGTGAAAAGTGGTCAGAATAGTCAAACAGTGAAACAGAGGAAATTTTAATGAATAAACTGTACTAATTGGCTAAGCCAAAAATTCTGGAAATTTTATGGTATGAAGATATGTGAGTCTAGTTTCAGGAAAATTAGCGGTTTAAAATGCAGAGCTCTGTAGCTCAAGAAATAAATAATGTAGTGACAGCGATTCAAGTAGATAGAATAATGTGAACATGAGTAATAAGGTATAAGCATGTGATTTAATGTTTGTATCAATTTGAGAACTTCTTGTGAGGATTTTTCATGTTGAGGCTTTGATAAGGCTACAAATGAGTAAGTTGGGAAAGTAATAACTTAGCATTATTTATGCAAGTTATGACAGCTTAGTAGTAAGCTAAATTCATTGCTAATGCTTATTATTTTTACATGTGAACTTACTAAGCTTTATAAGCTTACCCCCTTTTCTTTCCCATGTTACAGAGTCCTACTAAACAAGCTCGGGTTGGAGGTCGTCGGAGATCGCTTCACACTATCAAGCTATCTATGGGTATCTTTATTTATAAATGATTTAAGTTATGGCATGTATAGGGGCTTGACTAAGTCATTTTGTATATGTGTTAATTAATTTGACCAAATGTATTGTTAAGTCTGGTAATGCCTCGTACTCGGTTCCGGCATAGGATATGGGTAAGGGGTGTTACAGAGGAAGCACCAAATCTGGAACCAAGCTCAAGCCTTTAGCATCAATTCCATGGTGATTATCAGCGTTTTCTAAGGCTTTGAACTTTTCTTCTAACCATCTACAACGGTCCTCTAACTGCCTTGGTAATTTAATTCTCGTCCCTTCCCTCTCTGTTATATCTAAATCAGGGATAACAGGATTAGCAGGGTTATCTCCTGGGTTAGATCCTGAGCCAACTTGGAAATTCATGGGCACCCAAGTATCAGCTTGACCTTGTTGAGGCCTAATTGTAACAGATGGCCTTCGAGGATATGCTTCAGGTTGTGTTTGTGCATGCGGTGGGGTAAAACCCGGAGGATAATCCTCATTATCTTCTCCAGTATTAGTCATGGGACCTTTTCCCTTGTCCATTGCCCCATTCAGTAGCTGAGTCATTTGAGCCACCATATTCATTTGGGCTTCTATCATTTGTTCCCTCATTTCTGGATCTTTGCCACCGCTCTTGCAGTTGGTCTTGCATGTCTCTTTGGAACTGTTCGATTCTTTGGTCCATATCTTTCGTCTTAGCGCGAGTACCGTAATAATGTTTAGTTTCAAGATTAACTTTCTCTCTTTTTCTGTAATAACTTCAACTAATTAGGGTCTTTCTATGGATTTAAATGCATATGATGCGATGTAATGCAAATGCATGAATGCAAAAAGGTATCGATTCTGATTCAATTTCATTTAGAAAACTTTATTAGAGAATAAAATTCTTTACATAAAACGGATTACAAATATGCATTTGCCCTAATGCCCAAAGTTTTAACTCTCTCAAATAACGAAGCTAACTCTCGACCCCGGTCTGACTCTAGCTTGTACTTCAGGCTTAGCAAATCAGCCTGAGCTGCCAAAGCCTGTAAATAATTGGCTACTTCCCGAATCTGAGCTACGGCTTCTCCCATGACGTAGTCTCTGTTTCTGACTTGATTTTGAGAATAGTGAAGTTGTTCCTTCCAATATTCCTCATTTGCTTCAAGAAGCTCAACTCGAAGTTCGCAGTTTTGTAACGCAGATTCTAGTTCTTCAATCTTCTCTTTCATCTCTTCGATCTTGTTTAGACTTGTCTTTAGTTCAATCGCAGAATTACGACTTCTATACTAATGGAGTAACTTTTCAAGATCTGCCACTCTAACCTCTAATCCTCCTTTTTCGCCTTGAGTTTCTGCCAAATTCCTCTCTAGGATATCTTTCTGTGCCTGAGTCTCTTGGAAATTTCTCTTCCATCGATCAACTTTGGTGCTTTCTTCTTGAATCTCTTTTTGCCATTGCTCCGACGTTTTTCCCAATCCGGCGTTTCTCACTGATAGGCGCAATTTCTTGTAATCCACTTTCAAACTACCTAGGTCTTCTTCGACTTCATTCTTTCTCTTCTTTAATTTCTCAGCTTCCATCTTTTGAACATCAGCATCTAACCTCAAATACATTTTCTCTTCCTCTAACTGTTCTATCTTCTTCTCGAGCTCCAAATTCCTTCTTTCGAAATCTTGCCTTATGATCTCTAGCTCTGATGGGACCACTTGCAAGTATTCCTCTCTTGATCGGGCACCTTCTGGATTCAGCTCAGGGATGTTATCATTAATCCTTCTGATCCTCTATCCACTGTATTCTGGGGTCGTCATTGGGCCTGCGGATAATCTCTTCATCTTACGAGTCTGATTCCAAGCACTAGAAATCTCTTTAACCCTCTTTTTATAGTTATCCCCTCTGTATAAGAACTCACATTGAGCCAACCCATGTGTTGCTGGTACGAACTGTCTTGATCCATATTGCCTCAGTACGAGCAAATGAGCATACCCAACGGCTCCCCAAATTCCAAGTAAAGGAACCCAGTCAAAACTCCCACACCGATAAAGAATTTCGTTGGGAATCATCCAAGGAGCCCTCCACTCGATGTCTTCCTCTTAAAGGTTTTGAAGAAGCGCCATCCAGTTTTCCTTAGACACGTCTTCTCTCCTTGGTGTAGCCACTATCTCTTTTAATAGAGAATAATTCTCAGAGAAAACCCGATAAGAAACTTTTTCCACCTTCCAGAAATGACTGTGGAACCAAGCTAATAACAACTGCACGCATCCAATGAACCTACCCTCGCCTGCTCTCCGACATGCATTCAAAGATCTGAACATCTCAGCTAAGATCGTAGGTACAGGCGTGACCCTTCTATCAAGTCGATCGAATAAATCAGTAACTGCTTCATCTACATGTCTTAGAGCTTTAGGGAAAATTACCAAACCATAAATACATAAGGCAAAGACGTTAATCTTCTTCTTTACATCTGGATGTGCTAAGATCAGGTTCCTCAAACTCACCCAAGGAATGCATTTACCCTCACCTTTCTTCTGAATTCTGGCTGCAACCCACTGTTCACTCATCCCCGTGATATTCATTAACTTCTTCACAAAAGTTGGGACATTAACAGCCCTAGAATAAGCTCTGTCGACTTGGATCCTTGGACAACGAAGCAAGGTTGTATATTCCTCCACCGTGGGCACTAAATCTACTTTCCCGAAAGTGAAACAACTATAGACAGTGTTCCAAAACTGAGCCATAGCCCGGAACAGATGCTTGTCTACCTTGATGTCGAGCAAGTAAGGTAGATCACCATAATTACGATAAAACAGCTGCTTAGCCTCATTATCCCACTAGGTCCATATTTCTTTCAACTCTTGGAACTCATTTTGCATCACACTAATACGAGTGAAATCCCATAGTTCTGACACATACCCCTCAGCTAAGCTATTCCCTTTTTCTAGTTGCGTTTTCTCTGACCATACATAGACAGCTGCATTGCCCTCCGCTGTATCAAGAAATTCATTCTCCATAGCAAGTTTTCTAATTTAGCAATCGAACGTGAATCGACACCTTTTTAAAATATGAGATGACATGCAATAATAACCAAAACAACAAGTTAGTATCATATACAAAGAATTAAATTCAAAGTAAGTGAGAAAACATCAAACACCTATATGGATAACTGCTGAAGTTCAGCATAGTTCTACCTAGGGTGGGCTCTTAGGGTCCACTATATGCGGTTTAGTTCTAAAGAAAAGGTACCTGAACCAGCAGATTCCTCAATCTTCACCCATTATAGGCTCATACAGATCGAGTTCAGTTCAGGGGAATACATTTCCCTATGGCCATACGAAAGTGAAAACCTCACGAAGACATAGGTACAGATGTATCCCGGAAGCAATCCACTAGCCTATGCGGAGGTGAAAACCTCACGAAGGCATAGTTTCTCACTCCCACTTAAGGGTGCGACCACAACGGTCATGCAATGCAATGTGCACAAGAAAATAACAATCATATGCAATGACACAAACAAATGCAACAAAAGGATCGTAATTTTCAAATCAATTTTTCAAATTTTCAAATTGAATTTTCAAATTTCTGAAAAAGGACAGAAAATAATCAATTTTACAGCTTGACTCTCTTATTGGTCCCCAGTGGAGTCGCCAAGTTGACCAATGGCACCTTCACATGCCAAATGTTCGGATTTTGAAAGAACTCTTCCGGAATTACTGTCTGAATTGACGGGTCCTCGTATGGTGTCCATTTAAACTATATTAACATGATAAAAATATTAGTTATATACTAAATACTAAATACTAAATACTAAATACTAAACGACTATTTTATTACGAAAATATATTTTATTTAATACTTACTTGTGCTTCCGACCGTTGCTCTAATAGAAGCCGTATATCTTCAAGCGATGTAGGTATTCCAACATAACTCGCCGAATGGTTCCACCTAATTAAATAAATTTTTAGCATACAATTATATTTTAAATCAACGTAATAATTGTAAAATCTAATATTAAATTTACCTCGTTATGAGTGGGAATGTATATGGGTGGTCGACTCGAGGGCGTAAAAATGGAAATCAAACCGTGCCCATGATTGCAGTAGTGATAGGCAACCTCCGATTTTCGCTTTATTCGCCGCGTCGCCCGCACATCTCCCGATACAATTTTGCTAGCACGGCGGACCCCAACTCAATTCTCCTTTGCTCTAAAATCAACGAGTTTCAAGTGACCATCTCGGATGTACGAGGTTTCGTGACAAGTCCCGGCATCGGATAGCCTCCAATCATCTCAAGAATGTATGCTCGAGCATACCGTATTCTTTCTATTTCGGTCGAATCATTATCCGGCTCCGGAATGTGTCTCGTAACCACCCATCTCGATCCGACTCGTAAATGTTATTATCCGAATAGCACCCAAAAGCTCGAGCATACGGCTCCCCAATCGCCAGAAGTTGCGGACCCGGTGACTACGTATCCATCCACCGGCAATCCTAATTGCAAATGCATGTCTTCCAGAGTGATAGTACACTCTCCGCATGGAAGATAGAAAGTGTGCGTCTCGGGTCTCTACCTCTCTATCAACACACTGATTAACTTCGGGTCCAACTTGCACCCCCGGCCTATCGTGGCCACGTGCCAAAAACCCGCTTCCCGCGGGTAATTCTCGATCAACGGCTATGGCAGACCAGGCATATTGCGAATATAGCATTGCAACACCCGATCTATAGACTGTTTAAAAAATTATAAAATAAAAATTAATTAAAATTGCATAAACCTAAAAAATATTAAATAGTATTGAAAAATTAAAATTAAAACTTACCATTGTCATTTGATCGACGGAGATGTGTTTATTGTCGAGACGAATTAATGCTCCGGCCATTGCTAATACGATCGAATATTTTTAAATTTATAAAAAAAAAATATTTCAAAAAAATTTAAAAAAGGGCTTTTTTGTAAATATTAAAGGACTATTGTGAAATTTGAGATGAACTTTAAAGGAATTTGAGAGAAATTTGAGAGGAATTTGAGAGAAATTTGAGAGAAAAATGAGTAAGGACTTTTATGTGAAAAAAATAAAAGGGTGGGGGGTTTTTATAGTTTTTTTTTTTTTGACCGTTGGAAGCGGGCAAAGCGCGTCCACGAGGGAGCGCTTTTGCCACATCACAAAGCGCGCCCTCAAGGACGCGTTTTTGGTCGATGTGGCACAAAGCGCTCCTCGTGGACGCGCTTTGTCGATTCATCCCCAGCCGCTGGCGTGACGTGGGCGCTTTTGGGAGAAATGGCCATTTCCGGTAAATAATTATTTTTTGGTACTTTTCCGTAAATTTTGTTAAAAAATAGTATTTTCTAGTAAATTGGCCTTTAAATACAGCCCAATGTTAATTCCAAGCTTTAAAATTGGAAAGTAAACCGATCATAACTTAAAACTTCGAAAGATAAAATATATACCGGATTAAACACAAAAATTATATCCAAATTCACTTCATATGTCTTGTTCCCTCATGCAAGGATCTCAAACAAGTTGCAAATTATTTCATATCAGGATATGGTTCTTGCTGTAAGTAAAAATGTTTTTATTTATCCAAAGTAAGTAAAGATTTTGCTTCCTTTTATGTAGTGCTGTAAGAAAAGACAATGGTTAGAATTACAAGGCAAAGCCACCCTTGATGCTGCTAATGCTATAAACGTAATGCTTTTCAATTAACTCCAAAGAACTGGTACCATCGCAAGGCTGCAAAGCCACATGCCATAACTGACTGGGAAAAAAAGGGCATTCAAGCACCCTTTAGAATATAACTCTCAAACCATGGTGAAAGAATTGGCCAACTTTATTCCAAAGAACCCCAAGTCCACCTTCAGCTCTAGGATTCTGCAACTTTATCATTCAATGCTTCATCCATTACGCAGTACGGGTGCATTCATATCACTTAACTACAAATCAAGTTGGTCAGTCCCAGATGTATCCCATTAATAAATTCAGAAGATACCTAGCTCTACTTATAGAACAAACAAAAAGCAGTGCTCTAAGATGCAATGCGCGAAACTCTTCACTGACATGGTTTTGCTTGTTCAAGCATCAAGAGATGCTTTTAGTCTTTCTTCTAAACTCTGCGCAAAATCAAAGAATAAAACCTTGAGGGACATGATACCTTCCCATTAATAATGGAAAAGCCATGTTTATTACGGTTAAGAAGAACACCATCAGTTCAACCTTATCTACTTACTAACCTCAGTGCTTCATTGTATTTCTATATATTGATAGGAAGGTATATATGATTATACCTAGAACATATGCATGCTAGAACATCATCAAGGTGACAGATAAAAGAAAGAATATATATATATATATATGAAGGCAAAGGAATGTAGTGGAAATCAGAATCGGATTCCTGGATCAATCAAAATCAATAATAAAATTAATATATATATATATATATATATAGCAAAATAAGCCATCAAGAATAGCATATGATTTAGCTAGCTATAATAAATTAAAAAGGGGCAGATGATATAAACTCATCAGCAGCCCGAAAAGCCAAACCAAAGAATGAGAACTCGGTGCTTTCACCTACAGTAGCTATGGCTATGGGGGAATGCAGGCAACATCACGTGCATTGCATTGCATGATCAGAATGAAAAATGGAGGGCGGGGATACGCTGATTTGATTGGCTGAAATGAAGTAAGGAATAAAGTTATAAAAAAAAAATGGCTGGATGAGGCTTAAGATTTAAGAAACCCATCATTTCTAATTACCAATTAAGTAATATTATAATCATGCACAATCACAACACAATATCATCCATTTAGTAAAAGCTGAAATAAAATTAAGAGTTGGATAATCAACAATGGCATATAGTACTATACATAATTATGGGTATGAATACCGAGCTTGCTTGCTCTTTGTTTTGCCTTAACACACTACATATTATCTCCTACTTAACTAGTAATTGAATATTCAATCTTTATTTTTAATATAGAATAATTTTAAATAACAATGCAAAAAATTAATTAATAAGCTACACATAATATCATCACATAAACAAATATACACGTAATAAATGAACCCCAAAAAGAGCACATATACATAATATAATTAATCATTAAATAGAAAAAAAAAGAAAAAGAGTTTTAGTTGTGTATATATATATGTACTAGTATCTTAGCCGAAATTAGAAGTTCTTACCAATGAAAGGCAGCCACGTCAAGCCCGGGAATCCGAGGCTCCATCAATTAACGGACGTTAACGAACCTAACCACAGAGCTGTCAGAGGCGTTAAAAAGGCAAGACAGAGAGAGATCCAACGGCTGGGAAGCACTGGCGGCAACTAACTAAAATGAAACCCATCCGGTCAACCTATAGTTCCCACCAATAATTGAAAGCCACGTGGATTAACAACATCCTCGGCCCGCGACAGCTTACAAGATCCAGCTGATTACCTGGAATCGCCGGTGGCCAACCACATAGCAACAAGGAACAACAACAACTTTTTCCTTTTAATTTATAATTTTAATTTTATTAACTTTCTTTTTCATCGTCCAATTCTCTCTTTTCGACGCCTTTTGCTTCTCTCTCTCTCTACCTCTCTGTCTCTGTCTGTTTCAGGGTTTTCTTTCTCTTGGATCATCATCATCATCATCTTACAAATTACCCAAAGACAAAGCACCAAAGCATCATCATTTTCTACCCTTTGTGAGAGTTTCTTTGCTTCTTTTTTTTTCTTTTCAGCTTTACTCCAATCCTTGGAGCTTCTTGTTTATTGCTCTAATCATCTGGGTTTTTTTTTTAATTTTTTTGTTACCTTGAATGAATATTCTGATGTTGTTTTCCTCGATTGGGTGGGATTTTTTGGAGTTATGATCTGGGGTTCTTTTGGAAACATAAAATTACCCCAACTGCTTCAAGTTATTATAAAAAAATAACCCAATTTTTAGATGGTTTGCTGGATACCTTCATCAAAGGTAATTAAGGGATTGGTATCATATTTAGTTAGGATTTTTCTTGTTTTGATGCTATCTGCGTAAGGGTAGTTTGATCTGGGAGTTGACTTCGATTCGGATATTTTAGAAATTTTCACAGCTTTCCACAGCCAACTGGTTTTCTCAGATTTTTTGATTGCTTGGGTGCTTTTTTATTAGCTATTTTGTTTATCCCTGGACCTTTGATTTTGTCTCAAGAAAATATAAGTTGGGATAGTTTTTGAATATTCAATCTTTTATTCGGCACATATCTGAGAAGTTGCTATAGAATTTGGTTGTTTTGGCAGAAGTTACTCCAATAAATTTATATAAAGGGGTTTGGCTTATTTTTGCTATAGAATTTGGTTGTTTAGTCAGAAGTTACTCCAATAAATTTATATAAAGGGGTTTGGCTTATTTTTGTTTAACTTGAAAGTGTTCTTCGAGGTCTTTGATTTATGGTTGGGAAAGGAATATGGCTGCCCGTATGGATTTTTCACCTCCATTTGCAATCATAGAAGGTGGTTACACTAACGATAATGTACCAGACATGGATAATGAAAAATTGGATAATGAAAAACAAGTCACTCTCGGGAAACCTCCGCGCCACCTCTCCATTATGCAACATTGTGTGAGTTCAGGGAGGCTGATTGCTGAGGCTAATTTGGTATGTTTAATTCCTTTCTAATCTGACCCTTCTTTTCATAATTATGAACTGAGGAGCCTGAGCTTTAAGGACTTTCTACATTAGCATAAAATCTGAATGCAGCTTAGTTATTAGTTTAAAATGAAAACTTTGAAACATTTGTGATTCTGATAATATATGTTCTTGTCACCTGCATTTGTGCTGCATAACCTTTTGGCTTTTGACACTTTTAGAGAGAATAACTATTATCCTGTTCATATTTTGTTGAAAATCATCACCTTGAGAAAGGTTTTACATTGTTTTATTTGATGCTATAAAAGTAGTTTCCTGAATTGCTTTTACTAACTACTTTTCTCTTCTCTAGGAATTGGATGTTGGTATTGTAGTCCACAAGTCATCTTCTGATGAAAAGACTGAGTTTTTGCCGGTCTTGCGATCAGGAAGCTGTGCTGAAATAGGACCCAAACAGTATATGGAAGATGAGCACATTTGCATAGATGATCTTATTGGACATCTCGAGACAACTACAAAGGTCCCTTCTCCAGGAGCTTTCTATGGGGTATGCTTATTTGAATCTACCATATATGACCTGCCAGATGTGGTTAATAAGTAATCTTGGTGAACCATCTTAATTTTCATTAGAAATAGCAAATTTTGTTAATGCACTTCCTTCTGACTGTCTGTCTTGATTGCTTGTCTGTAGTTAAAAACTCGTGTCCTATTGCTTCTACTGAGATAATATAATATATCTACCTTTGTGTGGTTAGTGTTGACAAGGTTTGGATGTGGTGTTTGAAGCATGTTCAAAGAAAACGGGTCCTGAAGATATTATCCAGGCCAAAAGGAAAAAGATGTAGAAACCAGCACATAGTTGTCTCTAATATTGTGAACTGCAGCCTGGTTTAGAGTAGCAATCCAGCAAGTTTTTGAACATTACAAGATCCTTTTTCCCTTAGATCTGCTGCCTCATTATAACTTGCTACTTAATTTCTAGGTTTAAGGTGTCTAAACATGTCAGTTCTATTCCATATACAATTAGCATGAAGGTGGTTTGGGAATCTTTATTGGCCATACTTGTGAATTGAACCTTGCCAATACGTGTGAACAGGTTTTTGACGGTCATGGAGGAACAGATGCGGCCATATTTATTAGGGAGAATATCCTTAAATTTATAGTTGAAGACTCTCATTTTCCAATTTGTGTGGAGAAGGCAATCAAGAGTGCTTTTCTGAAAGCTGATTATGCATTTGCAGATGCTAGTTCTCTTGATATATCCTCTGGCACCACTGCATTAACTGCACTTATGTTCGGAAGGTGAGTGACCCACTTATCTGCAATGGTAATATTCCATTTTGACGTTATTTCCTTAAATCCTCTTCTAGCAGCCTTTGTTTTGGTTTAAGATGCTCTGAAATCCTGTGCATTCAGTGATTGATGCTGCGTTGAAACTGGAAATAATGTGTTATCAGGATATATTATGCATTAGTCAAACCTGAACACAAGGTCTTCTTAGTAGTCTTTACTGTTCTGTATTCTGAAAGCCAGGAATTGGGTACCTCTAAACTCTAATATTAGTTATCTTTTCAAAGGACCTTGATAATTGCAAATGCTGGAGATTGTCGAGCTGTGCTGGGAAGGCGAGGTAGAGCAATTGAAATGTCCAAGGACCACAAACCTAATTGCACATCTGAAAGACTAAGAATTGAGAAACTTGGTGGAGTTATTTATGATGGCTACCTGAATGGGCAATTATCTGTGGCACGCGCACTTGGAGACTGGCACATGAAGGGGCCCAAAGGATCTGCCTGTCCTTTAAGCGCAGAGCCAGAGCTGCAGGAGACAGACCTTAGTGATGAGGATGAATTCTTGATAATGGGCTGTGATGGGTTGTGGGATGTTATGAGCAGCCAGTGTGCCGTGACTATGGCGAGGAAAGAGCTGATGCTTCATAATGATCCTGAAAGATGCTCAAGAGAACTTGTCAGGGAGGCATTGAAGCGCAACACGTGTGATAATTTAACAGTGATTGTGGTTTGTTTCTCTGCTGAGCCTCCCCCTCGAATAGAAATACCACAATCCCGTGTTCGGAGGAGCATATCATCAGAAGGGCTGAATTTACTGAAGGGTGTGCTGGACTGTAACTGAAGAAATAAGCGAGGGTTGAACAAGATTTGTGCATGAACGCATTGGAGGGCGAAATGGTCGTGGCATTTTTCTACCGAGTAGCTGCAGCTGCCCCCTTCACACCATGGCTAACATTCATCCTTCATCCAGGGACATCCTTGTCATGTAAAATATCATTCTTTTTGAGTTTTTAAATCCTGTACACCTGAGATAACTCATGATGTAGCTCCGATTTGCAGGATTCATTGTTCTTCCTTTCTTTCTTTCTTCATCTGCTTACTCCTCTGTAAATAAACTGAATCTTTAGAGATATGTTCTAGCAGTCTTTCACTAAATCAAATAATTTGATATCATTGACTATTAATGGTTAGATAGTTATCTGGGTACCATGCCTAGTTTTTTACGTTGGAAGATTTTCCGTAACTACCATCCCAGAGTCCACCAAGCCAAGGAATCCGCAATTATGCAGGCAGCAGTAGCTAAACAGCAGCTGTCGAGTCAAGTGTCGAAGAACTTTAGGTCATGATTGTCATGGTGTCATCTCAAGTCTTAAAGGCTCAGTATACTGTCATGGTGTCATCTCAAGTCTTAAAGGCTCAGTATACCATCTGTGCATTTGGAAAAACAGCAACACTATTGCAGTGTGGTTCTTTTTACTGGATATCAAAATCCAGCAGCAATTACAAATTAACCTTTCGTGTCAAACTATCCAACAAGGAGAAGGAAAAGTAATACACTACCAATTTATTAAGCTATTAACGAGAAGAATCCAAGAGGTTTTACTTTAAAGAACCAATAACAAGGCAAGAAAGTGACTTGAATTTAGAAGTTGGAAACAGCAAATACATGGTCCAAAGAGCGAAACTTGGTTTCAAGTTACGGAAATAAGTCTCAATATGGTCCATAGAGCAAAATTTTGTTTCAAGTTACAGAAAGAAGTCTAAATTAAACAGTCGCATTTCAATACTGCAGCAAACATGGAAACTTTTTTCCATAAAATCTCTTCTCCAGCTGAACCACAATAGTTATAGTTCATCATTATCGGAGTCGCTATCACTGCATACAAACAAGTGTCAATGTCAGAACACTAGAAACCTAGGAAAGATTGTCTGTGCAAGTGCAACAAAAGTAGGCTGTTTTTTTTTAGATATAAAACAAAAGTAGACTGTAAATCTATATAAAATAGACTTTTAGGATAGAATCAGAACTGGTTACTTGGAAAGGGGGAAAGAGAACAACAAAAAAAATCAAGGATACCTTGACCCGCTGCAGTGCTCACTCAATTCCTCACATAGAACTTTGCTTACATCTCCTTGCTTAACGGATCCTTTCTTTATCAATTCTGTTAACTGCATGGGTTTGATAGCAAAGTAAGAATCAATATTACAGATATGCATTGAGCTCACAAGCAGGTTTGAAAACTCACCTCATCTTCAGTTTCCTCCAGTAACCTATACCAGAACAAATATAAACTAGGTTATTATAGCTGACATTCACAAATTATATTATACCAAACAAACTACTGGCGAAGAAATAGAAATTCATAAATGAGAAATAATACAAAGAATAGTGCAAGCTCCATGCAGTCTCACCGTCCACAATAAGAGGATATATCTTTTGAGTATGCCTTAGCTTCTTGCTTATCTATCAATAAATTAAAATGCAGAAATAGGGAAATACTTTAGAACTTAGGAATCGATGGACTTTGGAAACAAAAAGAACTAGAAATTAACAGCATTTCTAAGAACACGATAAATATAGAGGCAGCCAGTATTATGAAAGTAAAGAAACAATGGCCTGGTGAATGGCTAGGAAGAAATACAGAAATCCCAGAGATATCAAGCAAAACCATCAGAGAGATGGCATATGCACATGCATAGGCAACTTTTGCCTCATATATATTAACAATATATGCAGAAGTGTGAATCAAAGATCAAGTCCTAGCATTTTTGTGCACAAAATCAGATTAGGGGACTAATTACATCTGCAGAGAAACATATGATTTCAGTCTGTCTCTGATAGTGCTTATGATTGATCAAGGACTTCACCAGCCAGTTTTATTGTGCACCAACCATAATTAGATTATTTATACTTGCCACTTCCCAAAATAAAATAAAATGATCAGTACCAATAGTGAGGATGTCCCAATTATGCACTTTGATCCACTCACGTCGAGATGAATCTAACTGCAAAGTAAAAAACAGATATGAAGATATATGCACTTGCATGCCTGAATACAACATGTCATAAAGCATAATCAACCATAAAACAGGTATCAGAGAATATGAACAATTTACATATGAACACAGTAGTGAAACCTATAAATTTGCATGTTTTGCCAATGCTGCCACAAGTTCAGTATCTGATGCTACATGATAATAATTATATTGATGGCACAGTTGCTACAAGATATAATAAATATCCGAAATTTCAAGGGAAACATAATATCATGTTTAAAGATGTGTTCTACCACGTATAAATGCAAGAAATAGAGTGCAAGTATGAGCTACCTTTTCAAGAGTGTAATCTTGCATCTTTTCACAAAGTCCATCCAATAGCTCAACAGCTCTAAGCTCACTCATCCTAAATAGAAAAAGACAAAAAAATTAGCAAAGTTATAACTTGTACAGGGTCCGGGGAAAATAAACCATTGATGAAAAGTAAACATCCGTGCATGAGGTATCCCTGCAATCTTTCATCAATCACAAAGGACTAAGCAGCAGCAAATATGCTGCACCCATCAATTAGGCATGCTTTAGTAAAACATTCCCTTCTGAAACATGTTACTCATAAGTCATAATATAGCAAAAAAGCTATCATTTTGTGTTAGATTTTGCTAAAGAATGTCATTAGGACTCTTGTTAAGGCTAGTTAAGTTAGTATTAATAATAGTATTTTATATTATTGCAATGGTAAATACTTGTTAGCAAAAACCTACTGGTACAAATTTCAACTGTCGTCAGAGCTGAACCGTTGGTGGTATCCAAAATGTCAACTATTTGTCATTGTTAAAATGTTCATTATCAACTTTCTTCTCAATTTTCAGACGAAATTTTTTAGGTGCTATTTCCCTATTAAAAAGTTTATGCTCATTGTTCAATGTTTTGCTTAATTCTAATGCTTCCTTTTATTACCATTGTTGATGTTTCACTTATTTTTATTGCTATTGTCTCATGATGTTCGTAAAATATTCTTCAACACTAAGTCCAACATCAAAAGAAAGACCGGAAGCTCCGTTAATTCAATTTCTAAAATTAAGAGTTTAATCGAGAGTCGAGACTAACTAGCGCATGCAAATCTGCAATGTTGGTTTTCCCATGAAAATTGTTATTACCTGTAATCAATAACCTTTCCTTGGCGTTGACCTTTCGAGTCCAAACGATGTCTCATATCCAAATGGTTCCTGGGTTTTTCCTACATATAAAAATTATTGTATTAATTACCAAATTACAGCTCAATTTGCGGAAAGTGGCATTGATTTAAAGGTTTCTTACCTTCGATAATTGAATCTCTAGCTCTGCCTGCAAATCATCGAACGAAAACAGAAATCAGCTGATTTATTTCATAAAGAGGGGAAAGGAAAAAGGATGGGATCGGTGTGGTTTTGATTGTGAGTGAAAGAGCATATGTTGATCAAAGGTTTCCATTGTTACCGCGACGGCATTGCAAGCGGCACACTTGTCATCGATGCAAGCGGCGATGGACAAAATGGAGAAGATGGAAAGGAGCCACAACATGGGAGCTGCCATCTCTGGCCTTTGTTCAATGTTCTCGAATTTTCCCTTTGCACGGGAACCGCGATCGTTGAGTTGAGTTACTTATTTTGAGGAGCTAAGGCTAGATCCGGGTTCGGGCCTTTTCTTTACAACCACCAACAGGCCTTATTGCCTGGTAAGTTATATTCCACCCCACCTCTATGAGCCGAACTTTATTCAAATTCAATTCAAGTATTCAACTTAAAAAATTGCAAACTGATCGGTTTAATTTAATGGCACAATAATAAAATTAACCCTTAATTTTACATCTTTTATCAATCTAGTCATTTTTTCTTTATTAAACTAAATTGACCCTCAACCTTTTAAAAAATGAGTTGAATTGTTTTTTTTTTTTTTTAAATACTAACTAAAACGTTAAATTTTTAAACACAATAGTTCACATGATAGATCATATGTACTTTATATTTTTTTAAAAAATTCATGAACTTTTTATAATTTTTTTAATATTTTATAAATTTTAAATTATTTATTGATGTGATATATAAGACAAATAGTATCATATCAACATTAAGTAAACATAAACTACTATATAGGTACTTGAACTTAATCTCATGCTTAAATTTAAACATACTCCAAAATGTTTAAAATAAATTCCAACCTCAAAACACCATCGTTTTGTTATTCAAAATTTTAAATATTTAGCTCAATTCAAATGTAAATCACTTAAATAGAGGAAAAAATGTGTCTTATTACATTCGAATTCACGTCCTTCTATACAGGGGCGAAATTAGAAAAAAATTTAGGGGGCCGAAATTAAATTGTAATTTTTACGATAGAAAAAAATACAATTTCACCATTTTAATAGACTATATCTTTATCATTTTTAAAGAATTAAATCAATTTTTTATATTTTTAGGGGGCAAAGTGTAATTTTACCTTTATTAGTTTAAATTTTTTAAAATTTTTATAGGGGTCATATGAAAAAAATTTCATTTTAGGGGGGTCGGGGCCCTGCCAGCCTCCCTAATTTTGCCACTGCTTCTATAATAATAATAATATCAATACCATTTAAGCTGAAATTCAATTGACAATTTAAATTTTTATTTATATTAATTATAGTTGGTAACAATAGTTTTTCAAAAAGTTGAAATTAGAGGATTTTACAAATGGAGGAGATATTTCACATGTCTAATGATTTTACTTGCATGCTAAATTTCATTTAGATTTTTTTTTTTATCAAAAATTGTTATAAATTGTAAATATAAAGACGAAGTTGAAATCAAGTTTATAAATTAATGAAATATTAGTTTAATGATAAAGTGTTTTTTTAGGAAGAAGTTTGAATAATTTCAATATTTTACATTCGGGTTTTATCATATGTAAATTTACGTGTGAGGTTTTTTAATTAATTCTCATTATGTATGAATTTTATCTAGATTTATTTTAATTTATATTTTAGTTTTTCTTTTATCAATTTATATTTGTTTTAAATGACACTTAACCTTAAATTTAATCTTTCTCCTACCTTTAAATTGAAAAATATCAAGCGCTTAAGGAAGTCGAACTTATGTCTCTAAGTTGTTGCAATAAAAATAATGTTATATAAGCTAAGACTAATCAACCAATATATAATATCAACGTAATATATTATATTGTCTAAATATATATATATAGTCAATTTTCTCTATAAGAGTCTCATTTGTGTATCCAAAATTTGTCTATTATGGAAAGGTGGTCTGTTATACACCTATAACAACATGCTATTATAGAGAGATAATTGTTGTAAGCTTATTATAAAATTCATATCATAAATTTCCATCATATAAACAAAGTGAGAATTATGTTAAAAAAAGAAAGAAGATGGTGAGAATCAAATAAAACAATTAAAAGACGTTAATAGGTTTAATAGTTTATTTTTCAGTGGTGTCGAAAATGGCGGTTTTGAAATCCCATTTTCGATGATTGAGGTATTAATGTTAATTTAAGTTTGGTCATTTAATTTTGTCAATTGGATAGTTAATTAAAGTAAAAGGACTAAATTGTAAAAGTGGTAAAATTTTATTGTTATGGATTTTAAATTAATCAAATGACAAATTGAGAAATTGAACCAACTGTTAATAGCCAAACGGTGGTGGATGCATAAGTGTCATCCACTAATTTTGTTAATCAAGCTTAATATTAAATTAATTAAGATTTAGTTAAATAATTTAGTTTAATTAAATGTTAAACTATGTATTTAAGATAAATTAAAAAGAGATGAAAGGCATTTCTTATCATCTTTTCATTCTCAAGAAAACAAAGATGGAGAACTATGTTATTGTAATTTTTATGTTTTTAATGTCCCGGGAGCTTAATTTAGTTAGCCCGTGTATCAATTTGTAAAAATGTTAAAGTTTTTAAAAATTATCATTGATGAATGCTTGATGAAATTGGTGTTAAATTGTTAGATTTTTAAGCTTAGAAATGAAAAAGGACTATTTTGTAAAGTTTAATTGCTAGTTTTTTAACATAGGGACTAAAGTGCATAAATTTTAAATTGATGTTAAAATTCTATAATTATAGATAATATAGGATTTTAAAATGATGAATTTGGGATCGATTTCAAAATCGAAGCTCAAATTAAAAGATATAGCAATTTCGGTTTTAGGGACTAAATTGAATAAAATGAAAAATTTTAGGAAACATTCAAAAAATGAAAATTAATTGACATATGCATGTAATAGGATGTTATAAGGTAATTGGAATTGATAAATTGAAATGAATTATCATATAGATCGAGATTTGAATCAATCAGAAGATAATCGAGGAAAAGGAAAAATTATAGAGTAGTCCTCGACATTTTGTTTGTTGTTGTTTTTGTTAGGTAAGTTCATGTGGAACTTACTATGTTATATGTGTTATGTTTTAATTATGTTATAATGTCAATTAGTTTAGGTTAATTGTAATTTGATAATGTTGGCATCTAAAGGACTAAATCGTAAAGTACGAAAAATATAGTTATTCTGAATAGATACAATGTATTGAATGAATGTGAAAGGGTTATATTATTTAATGATATGTATATGATGATATTACAATATTTGAAATGGTATGGAAACAATAACGGTGCCTATGTGAATTTAGTAAACGATTAAGATACGAATGACATGCCATTAAGGTCCAAAATGAAAAAAAAGGGATGGTTCAATCGAAAAGAATGAAAAATGGTGTTTGATAAGGGATTAATACCGTGTCTTGAAATCCGACATATGTTGCTGATTCTCTAAAGCTAGTGTTAGCAACGTCAAACTAAGCTCGTATGAGCAACCCTGGTCTGAAGCTAGTGTTAGTAGCCCAAATATGTCAACTCATATGAGCAAATTAGTCTCGTGTATCCGAGTTCAATTTTCTATAGTTCTCCAGGCGAAACAAAAACGAAAACGGTAAATTAGAATGGAAATGAAATGATTGATCGTGGATTGAAATGTTATATTTATAAATTGAATATAGTTTAATAGTATATGTTATCGTATAAGCTTGTGGGGTGCATGGGCCCCCTGACCCCTTAAAATGTAAAATTGTTATTTAGGCCCTTAATTTTTTTTTAAAATTTTAAATTAGTAAAGGTAAAATTACACCTTGGCCCCCCCTAAAACTATAAAAATTCAATTTAATCCTTTACAAATTATAAAGATATAAACTATAAAAAATTAAAATTTCATCCGCCCCCCCCAAAAAATTTGTTCTGGCTTCGCCCCTGTATGTTATAATATGAAATGATTATATATGTATATGATTTTGGTATTATAGTTTGATATGCAAAAGAACTAACATAGTGATTGTGTGATTGAATTGTGCATGAAAGTATAAGGTTGCCAAAAGATGCCATGTTTGTACCAATGTGTTTCAATTGCTTAATTGTTGTAATGTTAATGTAAGTTAAGTAAATTTCATATGGACTTACTAAGCATTCGAAATGCTTACCTAGTTGTTTTGTAGATTTTCGCTTTGCGGAATGTGTCGGTCGGATCACCTCTAAGCTCACACTATCCTGCTATTGACTCGATAGACTTTTGCTCATTTTAAGCTCGATTATGTGGCATATACATAGGTGTTGTTATATATATGTTTACCTTGAATGATAGATGGACATGAACCTAGGATAATGCTTGATTTTGGATTGGTATTGGTTATATATACGTGTGTGTATGTTGGTAATATGTTAAGCTATATATGTAGTACTTGAGTGTAAAATTTGGAAGTCAAATGGTATGTTTAAATGATGGAATTGAACGAATTTGCAAGTTTGAATGGTTTGAAATTTTCAAAAGTTTAATTGATAGGTTTAAGTACCTTATTGATATATAAATGTTTGACTGATTGAGAAGTTGTTGAAATGAAGTGTTTAGGTAAGCTTTGAATTGGTTTTTTTACAAGTTTTTAGTGTGCTTTTAATCACTATTTGAGTTTGAGTTGGTTTGGGCATGAAATAAGTACCAAAATGTAAGTTTTGACATATTTGGCATTGAGGTATCGATACCCTAGATAAAGGTATCGATGCTTAGTGATTTTCTTCAAAATTTTTAAACTTCGAACCTTAAAATGGTATCGATACAAAAGGTAAAGTATCAATACCTTGAAGAAAGTGTCGATACTTTAAGTCTGGTATAAATACTTTTGGTTTTAAATTGATTTTTTTGAAACATCAAAGCTCAAAATGGCATCGGTACCTAGCAAGAGTATCGATACTTGTTCTGAAACTTTGAAAACTTTGCAATTTTTGATCTTATTTCATGTTCGGATTAGTAAATGAGCTTTCATAAGCTCGATTGAGTATCGAAAAAGTTTGTTTAGCATGCAATGACTGCATGTTTGGAATACTTGAATGTTTAATTAATTTATTTACAATGTTTTCTACGGTAGTTGCTCCGGCAACGACTATAGCATTCTCATAGCTCAAATTTGACGATCGGATCGGGAAGTGTTACAATAGGTGCATGCATTATTGCTTTTATGCATTTTTTATTTTACATTCGTTCACATAATTAATTATAAATTTTATAAATCTAACAAATTCAATTAATCAATATGAATTATCAAATTAAATTAATTAATTTATAATGGGTTCCTAAATTCAACTAATCAATTTACAAGAAAATGTATTAATATATTAAAAATAAATCACTTTTTAATTTAAAAATAAAAAGAATTTAAATGTTGTATTCAAAGGTGGAAATTGGACGATGAAACATGGGTCCACACACGTAACTACCCTAGAAAATAGACCGCCACTCTCACGCCGGGCTTTTCGCTATATCACTCACTTACCCTCACCCACTGCTGTGTGCGTGCATCCAACGTGCTGTAATTAAAACACCGAGCCCAACCCAACCAATTTTTAAATTCTTTGATAATTTGATTTACTTTTTAAAGATTTATTTAATTAATAAAAAGGAAAAGAAGAAACAAAAATATTACTACCGTCTGTTACCTTGAGAAACCTGACAGCCGCTAGATCATCGAGAGCCGAGCCCACTAATGCGCATCTTCGAAGTTGGTGCCCAATGGATCAACGGCTGTGATATGGCTTGCACCTTAACAATAAACATTGTGAAAGGCGTGGTGGAAACTTCATAGGAAGATGATGAATAATATGCTTACAAAATTAAAATAGAGAGAGGCAGCAGATAATGGCAAAAGGGTAAAGCGAATAGCTGAGTTAGAGCTGAGCTGAGCTCACGAGTCGCTTTTTTCATTCAGTGCTGAGTCGCTTTACCAACCTAACACTTTTTTTTTTTTCGATTAAATTTCCATGGGTTTCTAATCAACGATCCCTTTCTGCTTAATTATTTTTCTTGATCGCAATCCTCCATTCCTCGTTTGCTGCAATGTAAGTTTCTTCTTTTTTATCTTGTGTGTGTGTGTGTGTGTGTTTAAGATTTAGGTTTATGACGAATTAATCTCTCTCCTTTAAGTCATTTGTTAAACTAGATTAGTGCCATTTATTTACTTTGAAACGTAATGGGAAACGAAATCTGCCGATCTCATTAGGATCTGATTCAAATGAGGGCTATGAATCTTTCCAACTCGAAAATGAAGTCTATGGATCTGTAAACGACGATTTATTCCTGAAAAAAAAACTTTGATTTTAGCTAAATTCTACCTTAATGTAATGGTATTCATCGTTGTTCTTGTTTTTCTTTTTACATCATTAATTTCAATTTGCTTTCATCTGCCTTTGCGTTATTTTCTGATTCTTTTAAGAAGCTCTTGCTAATCAAACTAATGTTTATTGTCTTTGTATTCAATATTTGGATATCTGTCTATTTTGACTCTGTTCTCTGATATTATGTTCATTAGCAGTATTAGGCAGGCTAGGGTTTCACCCTTTCTTGTTTAGCATTGCTATTTCATAGTTCTAATGCTATATATATTTCTTTCCTGTTCTGTGTGTATGTGTGGCTGCAATCTCATCAGTCTGTTTTTCTGTAGATGCAAGAGTCTTGACCAAAATGCTGCCGGCAATATAGAAATGTGTCTGCAACTTTGCATGCCCTGAGTTGGAGACCATAATGTTTGCTGAGAGTGTGAGTGAGGAAGCGCTTCGCCAGGATTTTGAGACGCTGACTGTGTCTAAACGACTTGTGAGGAGTGTTAGCCAGAAGTTGAGGAAAAAAAATCATAGAGGTGAAGGGGGTGAAGAGGATAAGGTGAGAGGGGTTTCCTTGAAATGTCTTACTCTATATGGTAGAGGTGGTGGTTGCAAAGTGGGTGCTGACACAGGTGAGGAACTTGGTGATCCAAGTTATAGGAGAAGGTCAAGTGCCAGTGAAGAAGGAAAGGTGTACAAGTCAATTTGTGGTATAGAGGACAATAATTTCGATTGCTTCTCATATGGTGTGAGGGAGAAGTTTTGGAAGAAAAACAATAGAAAGGATTTAGATCTTGAGGAATCAGTACGAAACAGCAGGATGCATATCTTTCTGCCTGATGACATTCTAGAGATGTGCTTGGTGAGACTACCATTGACCAGTCTTATGAATGCCCGGCTTGTGTGCAAGAAATGGAGACACTTGACCACAACTCCTCGGTTTTTACAGATGAGACGAGAAGGTTCATGTCAAAAACCATGGTTGTTTCTCTTTGGTGCTGTTAAGGATGGCTATTGCTCTGGGGAGATACATGCACTGGACGTGTCTCAAGATCAATGGCACAGGATCAGTGCTGATATACTCAGAGGAAGGTTCATGTTCTCAGTTGCCAGTATGCAGGATGATATTTATATTGTTGGAGGTTGTTCAAGCTTAACCAACTTTGGGAGGGTAGATAGGAGCTCATTCAAGACACACAAAGGTGTGTTAGTCTTTAGCCCTCTCACCAAATCATGGCGTAAAGCTTCATCTATGAAATTTGCTAGATCAATGCCTATTTTAGGAATATCCGAGGTCTGTTCAGATTTTTCGGTCATTCAAAGCCATCAGAATCGACATGATAGGCAGTTTCCCAGATCCCGAGTTGGTGGGGTGTCAGATGTTTACGAGGATCCTCACAGGCTTTCACTCAGACGTCAGTACAGAAATGCTTTTGATGAAAATGAGCCTTCATTATTACCAAATAGAAGATCATACAAGTTTATTAGACAAAGAAGTCAACAAGCAAATATGAAGGGTTGTAAAAGGTTCGTGTTGATTGCTGTTGGAGGTCTTGGATCTTGGGATGAGCCACTGAATTCTGGTGAAATCTATGATTCTTTATCAAATAAATGGACTGAAATCCAGAAGCTGCCTATAGACTTTGGGGTCGTTTGTGCTGGTGTTGTTTGTAATGGGATGTTTTATGTTTGCTCTGAGAATGACAAGTTAGCGGGCTATGACATAGAAAGAGGTTTCTGGATTGGAATCCAAACCTCTGCATTTCCTCCCCACGTTCATGAGTACTATCCAAAACTTGTTTCTTGTAATGGTCACTTGTTTCTGCTGTCTGTCTCTTGGTGCGAGGGAGATGGGCAAATTGGTCGGAGAAACAAGGCCGTGAGAAAATTGTGGGAGCTAGATCTGATGTATCTTACATGGACCGAGGTCTCAGTACACCCTGATGCTCCAATGGACTGGAACCCTGTTTTTGTTGCTGACAGGAACTTAATATTTGGAGTTGAAATGTTTAAAATATTTGGTCAGGTTTTGGATTTCTTCACAGTGTGTGATGTGTCTGATGTGGAGATGAATTGGAGCCATATTTCTAGGAATCACATGGCTCATGAATTAGATGCTTCTTCTTGCATGACTAAGACAATGGCGGTGCTACATCTATAATGTCTTCTGCTGCAATGCACTGTAATTCGACCAGAAAATTATAGAACATGAGATGAGAGCTGCTCATTTAGGGGATTTCGGCGCATGCATTCCTACCTGTGAATTTTCTTATTTATTTCTTGGAATTTCCACAATTTGTACAATGGCGACCACCACATCTGGTCTCTAGTACTTAGCCTTGCTAGTAATTTCTTCACCATTGTTCATAAACTGATTATGTATTTTTCATCTTGCTTCTGTTGCATTATCTGTAATAAATTTCTGTCCGTTCATTCATTAATGTTCTTGTCCTTGTGTTTTCTTAGATCAAGTTGCATCATTTCTCATTTCTAATTATAGAAAAAAATGTGCTTTTTTGGAGATTGAGAATCAAAAAGCTCACGATTCTTTGAATTCAGAAATTTAAGGATTGATTGAATGATGTCAATGCTGAACTTAAGGATTGATTGAATGAGCTTATCACATATAAAATACCGTTGCTGCGTCCATTAAATGAATGAATACTGACATTCATTTTAGATATATGACTAGTGCTCCAAAGTTATTTGAGTTTGTCTTGAAAAAAGTTCGAATTTGATTCGGTCATTATTGAGTTAAACTCGAGCTATTGATCGGACTGAATTCAAATTTAATAATACTTGACTCGATAAGGTTTTTATTCATATATTTATATTATTAAATTATGTTAAGCTTAATTATTAGCTTGAGTATAAAAATTGGTAAACAAGTTTAAATGAGCTTGAACTCGAGTAGTTCAATTATATCTCGAGTTCGAGCTTAAAAATATATGTTCGATCAAGCTCAAGCTGAATATCGAGTTTGAGCTCGAACTGTACGGTATTGGAGCTCGGCTTGACTCGATTACACCCCTAATCTTAGAGCAGAGCTTACCTCTATCTAATTTCTAATAAAATGGATATCCCAATCTCACTCTTTCATTCATTCCACAAAAGGGACCTCTAAAGTGTTAATAAAAATGAAAAGGCAATAAAAGAACTAAAGAGGTCTATACCATTCAATGCCAAAAACAATAGTAGTTCGTATAAAGAAATGAAGGTTAATGAAAATAGCATCATTAAGAACAAATGAACAATTTCTTGAAACCCTCTACAAGTGGGAAATCCATCCACATATACAGCAATATATCTACTTTCAAAACTATCCACGTAGGGAGACAAAAGGATAAAAACTACATACACGTTGCTACTCACCCAAAAATGCATGAGGAGCGTGCAATAGAAGAAGCTTATCCCATGTTTGGAAAAATTCCAGAGAAGTTTGGGATCTTGTCAACGTGCTTCAGGGCGCGCTCCGCAATCTGTCGGGTTCTGTAGTCGGCATGGTGGAAGGCATCAACAAGTGCAGTGCTCACATTTTGATCTCCAGAAACTTCATAGGCTATATCATCATTCCTTAAAAGTCTCTCTACAACCCAAACGGCTCTTCTCCTCAAATTCTCTGTTTGTTTCTCGAGTAACACGTCAAGTATGGGCTTAATTCCCTCTGCCTCGCACAAAACGGACACACCTTGCTCAATATCAACACCATCATCCAACAAGGTGGAAAGTGCAGCAAGTGCTGCTTCAACCACCTTTGCGTTGGTGTGATCCAAGAGAGCAACCAACTTATGTACAGCCTGTCCTTCCAAAAGACAAAAGCTCTCTTTAAGTGAACATGTCCCCCGGTGGACGCGACACAATCCTGTTATAACGGCCTGTTTGCTGAAACATGGAAAGATAGTAGCACAAACTCCTGGTGGTGGCATCTCCGGCAATCTTGTCAAATTTTTAGATTCTAGAGATAAGTTCTCCAGAGCTGCGGCAGAGACCATCTGGACATTGTCAATACCATTGGTCTGAAGCAAATCAACGAATAACGCTGCAAGACCATACTCACGGCAAAGAGCAACAGCATCAGGCTCATCTGATAAGACAAATGTAACCCTTGCAAGCACCCGAACAAGTCCTTCAAGGAATGGCGTTACGAAGCGAGTGCCCCTAATATCTCCTTGCTTGATTTTAACAACTCTAGAGATGATCAACTGAAAAGCACCTTCATCTAGCATTTGCCTCGTGAGGCCCACATCCCTCTCTGGGAGTTCAGCTAAGAGGCCAGCAGCTGCTGCCTGTTCTTCAGAAATTCCTGTATTTTCTGATATGACTCTAATTAGGCTGCTGAGCTGACCAACTGTTCCACGTAGTGCATCTGCTAATTCCTGACCCATATGAGGAGAGAGATTCTGAAGAAGTTTTATGGATGCCATCCGCAAATCCTTCTGTGGAACCTCTATAAACTGAACCAAACTGATAGTAGCTCCAGAGCTTTTAATTGCAGCAACAACATTCAGAACTGTTGTCGGAGAATTGGTGAGTCCAACAAGAACTTGAAGAAGTTTGCACTCGATTGGTGGACCAGTGTTGCTGATTAGATGAAGTAAATTATGGACATTGTCTTCAGAAACAAGAGTCTGATGGTCCGGCCCAATAGGAATGGAGTCAACATCATATCCTGAGTTTACAACATTGGACAGAATTGTGGCAGAGACTTCTTTAAGTCGCATGGGAAGCTGACCAACAGTGAAGAGGTCTCTGACAAGAGGAGGAAGTATTCCTGCCTCAATCAACACCTTCGAGCTTGCATCAAAAGATGAAATCTGGTTAAGTGCCTTCAGAGCAGCTTCTCTTGATTGCATGTTACCACTTTTCATGATATTGATTAGAGATTCACCTACAGTTTTTGCAACGTGTACCTTCACATCATTATTCAGAACCAAGTCACCAAGATATGCAGCCATGGAATGCTTTGTTTCAGGTGGACCTGCAGCAATATCATTTTACATCAACTATAGCAATGTAAATGATTAGCATGAAAATTTCAGATGTCAAAGGTCAAACATAAAATACTTCCAGCTCAAATATTTCATCCCAGAGTGAGCAGCAAGAAATAACTAGCAAGTTACAGGGTCAGGACAAATGAACTAAGGACTATATATGAACACTAGAAGGCAATCATTGTTACATAAAATGATCTGCAGTCAACTGACAAATAGTGTATTGACGAGCACGTTTGCAGGATATAATAAAAAAGGGAGCATCAAATTTTTCAATGAAACAAAGACAAAACCAATAGCACATGACTCCGCCCCAAAAAAAATGGAGGACCAGTATGCTGGCAGCAAGTTAGCAAAAGCATAAACATGTCAAGGAAAGAGAAAGCACCTTCAAGAATCTGGGTCAAAAGAGGCTGCAGTCTACCATTTTCAGCCATCTGTCGGACATTGTTCTCACACTTCTCCAGATTTTCTAGAGTTTTATCAGCTTTCTCAACAGTTGAAATGTTCTCAGATTTACTGCTGGTCATTCCAACTAATATAAGAATTGCTCCATTAATAGAACCAATCTTCTCACACAAAGCTTCAGATTTTGAAAGTTCATACAGCAAAGAGACAGCCTCCTCCCTCTCCTTGGACTGTTCATGAGACAAGAATTTAACTATTGTGCGCACAGTGTCCCCCTCAGCCAATATTGCCTGAAAAATAATGCAATAGTTAATAATCCAGTCCTGGATGCATACACTACAATGATCTCATTGTCACTCAACAGGAAAACATCAAACCTAGAACAACCTTATTATCTTCATCTTCCTCGACCACTGCAAGGAGTGTCTCCAATGCTTTGCACCGAACTTTACGGCTGCTGCTCTTTAACATGTCAACAATCATAGGTATCAGATCAGAATTGCGTACAACATGCTTATTTGATCGGTTCTTTTGGCAGATACGTTGGATAAACCTCAGAGACAGCAGAACATCATCTTCTGAACTGTTCATATTAAATGATCTACGAGCCATATCAAGCTGGGCTGCTTCATTCCTAGTAGTCCACTCTTCAATGGTGTTCCGCAAAGCGATACTCGGGTTTAGATCCGCACTTTTCAGTTCTTTTTGGGTCAATGGGCAAACCAGCCTCCTTCCACTTTCCCTGCATTCCTTGAACCATTTTTCAATTGCTTCACGTTCAAATGTTTGGCCATTTTCTAACGTCACAGGGTCACGCATAACTTGCTTTGTCAAAGGGCAAACAAATGCATCATAAAGGGGCTCTATGTGCAGTCTCTCAAAATGATGGCTATCATCTGACTGACTGCCAGGGTCGTAACTTCCGTCCCAGCTCCCAGCCATCTGACTTATATAGTCACCACACAAAATACAAAATTGCTTAACAAATAATCACCTTCTCAGAAACTTGCACTATTAACAGAGACAACAACAAACTGAATAACCAATGAGATAACAATCTTTAGAAGGCAGGCAGGGTACAATTAGAAACAGCAAAATCAGAGCTCAAAGGTTCAATCAAATTCAAGCAGCTACAAAGTGACCATAAACAACACAATGTTTTTATATGGAAAAAGAGTGTATGAAAAACACGATTCCAATATTAACCCTCCATTAGCTTGCCAAGGTGATGCAGGATACTAGGAGAAACTAAGTGCTTATCTAGAATTGGTTGTATCAGAATTAAGACATGGAAATAAAGCATTACAGAATACATATATGTAGGGGAAAAAATCCCATCACTAAATCCCAAAGCTCAATTTCCAAATCTAAATTAAGTAAGTCGACTGAGCAATGAATTTAATGAAATTAGATTAGAAACTAAGTGTAAAAAATGGAAATCAAAGAAGTAGCAACTACTTAACCCCAACGAAATATAAAGTGAGAAAAATTTAGATTAGAAAGGCAGCAACTTCCGCAGCTGCAACTCAGAGCTGATTTAAAGAAAGAAAGAAGGTAAGAAAGGAATCATACTCTTTTTTAGATTTTGAAGAGAGACGAAAAAGGAATAGGAAGGATGCGTTTGACAAAACTCTAGTTCTAGTTCGAAAAATCGCAGCACAACTGAGGTTGGAATAAAGGGGCGAAGTGGATTCTTCCCATAAGGTGTTTGACTTGCATGAAATGATTAAAATCGGGGGAGTTTAGGAAGAATTTGAATTAGGGTTTGGATCTTGATGTTGAAAGTGCTGATGATGGGGTTTCTTCTTTTGCTGAGAAGAAAAGAACAAATAGGAGTAGGAAGAAACGAAAGAAAGCAGTGGAGAAAATTAAAATTAAAATTAAATTAAAAATAAGATTAAGAGTTGGAAAAATAGGAAAAGTTGACCCAAAACGAGTACAGTGGTCATCCCATCTCATTTGCCAAAGAGAGAGAAAGGGGGCGTATGGAATGGAGGCACCAACTCACCATCAACCTCCGGTGACCCCACTCCCCATCAGTGCCCCCAAAAAAAAAAAAAAAAAAAAACCATGAAATATATTTGCTTTTACTTTTGGCCATTTTGCTTGGTATCCAACGATACAACTGCAACCGGAGGGATAGAGGGAGGGTGGCTGCCATTGCGTTGCCGGATGTATTTTAAGAGCAACATTGGTTCAACTCTATTTCAAAGTCAATCTATGTGCTCAATTAGTAAAAATCTGTTCAAACATAGCAATACTATTGTCAAACATAAACGCAAGTGCTTCATTTCCCCTCTTTGTTGGGCTAACAATGCACTTGCGCTAATGTGCAATAGATGAAGTGAATGCACTATCCAAAAATTTATCAAAGCTTAAACTTATAATCTCTTAAAATGGGTTACAACCATCATCATACTCGATATCTTTCTTATTGTTTACTACTTAAATGTGATTTCTTTCACTTTTATTATACATTCTTTTAAATTAATTTACTTATCTCTCCCACATTTTATAAAATATGATACTTTTTCATTATCGCTCTTTTGATAACTATCATGGAAATGTCGAACCCCAACATTGTACCCATTGGCCAAGGGTGATCATCCCATCTCTAAAATGTGTGATCAATTCGCAAATTTAACTTGTGTGATAATGTAATTGTATGTGTGAGTGAGTATGTGAGTTATACTTAAATGATATACATATACATAAGCTATCTTAGAAATGCAACAAATAGTGGTTCAAATGTTTCATTCGAGACCTTTTGGTAATTTGACAAACTTGAGCATTCTATATTCTTTTTGGAATTTTCTCATTTCTACAACCACCACAACGTTCTTTATCCTTAGCCATTTATCATCTTCACAACTATCATCTACCACCGCATTTGTTCTTTGGAGTCTGCCTTGATCTTTCTCTTTATCATCTCTTTATGATACCTCATTTTTTTTAGTTTATAACGCTTAGTTACCTTAACAAAATAACCATTTATGTTTTGGAAACTCTAATAAGGAGAAGCAGTTACATGTAATGAGACACTTTCTACCTTTTTTTTTTTTTTAATTTCATTGAAAATCATAGTGAACGTTGGAAATTCAAATACTCTATCCCTTCCTATATTTAAGATTTAATGAATATGATGAAGACAAACGAGAGAAATGACATAAATGATGGAAGAAAATAATAAGAAACATGATCGAAAATATCTATCAAGTTATATCATTTTCAAGCATCACCACTTCCCAAAACTAACCCACAAAAAATATTTCCACTGAAGTTACCCTATCCAAAATAGCAATGTAGAGAACACTTGCCTAGCCAAACACTTGGATTTCAATGGCAAGTGTTGTACAAGGAGTTGTGCCAAGAGTATTAGGAGCTGGGTTAGTACTAAGGAGAAGCTTTTAGTACTGTTGAGTAATTTTTCGTTGTGTCTCATTAAATGGGACAATCGAATATTTATATACATGGTTACTGTTCATGGAATTGACGTTCTTAGTAGACTTTATGCATGCAGGACACGTGTATTGTTCTGGGCTGCCTATTGGACTTTGTGCCCCCTACATGTAAACTCATTGGGCATATACGAATTGAGACAACAGGCTCCCCTTGCGAGCACCCCGTGGCATGTGCGAGCTGAGACTGCGAGCTCCCTTTGCTAACTTCAGGTGGACGACCCTGACCTTATCTGGTTCTCGGTTGGTAATTATAAGTACATAACAATCTAGTCTCCGCTATTAGGTCTAAGGAGGGCTATAAAGTGGCTCTCCTTAGAGCCATCACTTTACATTTATACAGCCTTGCTAAATATGCAGCGACCACTGGGACATGACGTTAACTTTGCCACGTGTACAGGTGGATCACATCCGTTTGTATCTGGCTGTTGGTGCTCCTCGATCATTTGAACTGTCAAAACGCGAAGAAGAGAAACTTATTTAAAAGGGGGTTTTTGGAAACCCTAAACTTACAATCTAAACTCATAATCTTAACATTTTCTGCAAACAAGCTTGATCGAGACTTTCTTCAAGGTAACATCTTCTATCCTTTTCTTTTCTTTCTACATAAAAAACATGTCAAAAATGAAAGGTGCTGGTGGTCGAATAATTCCTCATTTTCCACTGCGAGAGCATGCTTCGAAGGTTCTTGTAGAAGCTAATTTTTTCGTCTACGCTACAAAAGAGGAAGAAATGAGTCGAGTTTTGAGTGCACAAGGGATTCAAATCCCCAATTTTTCTTACGAATTTTCCATCCCTGAGGGGTCTCACAGGCTTAGTGATACTAGTGATGGCAGCTTCTGCTCCCCTTTCATGCTCTGGAAGTGGGGTTCCACTTGCCTTTACATATGTTCTTCTGTCATCTTCTTCAAGATTACCAGATTGCTCGCGGTCAACTCTGCGGGTTCTTTTGGTGGATCGCGATGGTTTATTTTATTGATTACTACCGACATAACAAAGTACCATAGCTCGCGGTGTTTCAAAGCTTATATCTATTAAAGGCCCAAAATCGAGGGAGCTCATCAGGCTTTTACTATTTTTCTCCTTGCAATAAAGGCAAGACCATAATTGCAAACAAATGTGCTAATCTTCGGCTGAACTGGGAAAAATATAACAGGGTGAGATGTAGGCTCATAAATGGATTTGGTTTTCCTACAGAGTGGTCTACATCGAGTATGGACATGTATTCATTCAGGTGAACCGTTGGGACAGATGGTTGTTCAGCCCAGTTGGAAAGGCTCCATGCTGGTAGTTCATTGGTTATCGAAGATCTTATAACCGTGAAGAACATATTTTGATACTGTTTGGAGGGCCTTAGTCCTAATGGATACAGACGAGGTGACAACATGAAAGTTGCTGAGGTTTTAGGTGCGAACCCTGAAAGACAGACATGGCCTTATGTAGCCAAAGATGCCCACAATGACTTGGGTCTAATCCTGACAGGATTTAAAGAGGAACCCAAGAACTTCATTTACAATTACTGTAGGATGAGGCCTTGACCCTAGATTTTAGTAGTCTTATCGCGGGCAAAAAGGGATGCCAATATTAATTTGATAATTGCTCCTATTGATATTGGGATTGTTGGTGGTGTAGACGCAGCTTGCAGTTTAAAAAGTGATTTTGAGGAAACTACCAGTATATCGCGAGAAATTAACGAAGCTATGGACCTTTGAGCTGCTCTGAGGGACATGCACAAGAAGTGCAGGATTGATATGGGGGATGTTAACGTGGTCACCAGCAGTGAAGAGGAAGCAGATAGTGGCAGGTTAGAGTCTCGTCGCAAAAGGAGGGCAAACCATGCTGGGCTTTTTGTTGTGATGGCCACCACTCCTACTTCTCCCTCAGCAAGCTCACACTCTACAGCTCATGAAAGTTCTCCTATTGTTATTGTGGTAGTTCCCCTCCTTTTGCTCATCTCTATATCTCTCTTCTTCCTCTACCTCCCGCTGATGAGCCATCTGCTGAAGATGATGGCGAGCTGGTCCTGGGTCACGGGAATTTAAGCACAAGGGAGTTGCAAAACATGATTGAAAAGTGGAAAGCTTCTGTGTCAAAAGCTGTAAAAAAGTAGATGTGTGCTGGTGAGTCATTAGGGAGTTCGCAGAAGTCTACTTTATCGAAACTCAATTCCTCTCTGCAAGTTCTTGGCCAAGGCTATTATAATCAGTTTGGGCCTTGACAAAAATGTTTTTGGGGCAGAGGCTAATTAGAAAAATCTCGAAGACATCACCCCTTATAGAATGGCATCGAAAGAGCTTATGGAGCTCAAGGCCCAAATTCAAGAGCTATTGCATCGTGGGTTCATCCGCCCTAGTGTGTCTCTGTGGAGAGCACTGGTTCTATTTGTGAAAAAGAAGGATGGATCCATGCGTATGTGTATCGACTACCGTCAACTGAACAACCTGACCATCAAGAATAAGTACCCTCTACCGAGGATAGATGATCTATTCGACCAGTTTTGAGGGGTTTTAGTTTTCTCTAAGATTGATCTACAATCAGGATATCATCAGTTGAGGGTTAAGGAGACTGATGTGCACAAGACAGCATTTAGGACTCGATACGGTCATTACGAGTTCTTAGTGATACCATTTAGACTTACGAATGCACCAGCAGCTTTTATGGATCTGATGAACCGAGTGTTCCAGGCCTATTTGGATCAGTTCTTAGTGGTATTTATTGACGACATACTGGTGTATTCGAAGACTGAGGATGAGTACGATGAACATCTCAGAGTGGTGCTACAAATTCTGCGAGAGAAGCAACTGTATTCCAAGTTCAGTAAGTGTGAGTTCTGGTTACGTGAAGTAACGTTTTTGGGACATGTGGTTTTTGCTGAGGGGATTAGGGTCGATCCTCGAAAGATAGAGGCGGTATTGGAATGGAAACGACCTAAGATTGTATCTGAGATCCGCAGTTTTCTGGGACTGGCAGGATATTATCGACGGTTTGTAGAGGGGTTTTTACTGATTGCCGCACCCTTGACTAAGCTGCTACGTAAGGGGGTACCGTTTAATCGGATCGACGCATGCAAAGAAGAGAGCTTTGAGAAGCTCAAGATCGCATCGTCTTGCGGAGGCTCTCTGTTCTAATACTGACCAGAGTGCGAAAAGAGTTTACTGTCTACAGTGATGCATCACATGTCAGTTTGGGGTGTGTGTTGATGCAAGAGGGTAAGGTGGTAGCGTATGCGTCTCGTCAGCTTAAGACTCATGAGGCAAATTATCTGACGCATGACTTGGAGTTGGCCGCGGTGGTATTTGCACTGAAAATCTGGAGGCATTACCTGTATGGTGAGAAGTGTATCATTTACACTGATCACAAGAGCCTCAAGTACCTCCTCACTCAGAAGGAGCTAAATCTTAGGCAGCGTAGATGGATTGAGCTGCTTAAGGACTATGACTGTACGATTGAATACCACCCTGGCAAGGCCAATGTGGTGGCCGATGCACTAAGTCGTAGGGCTGTGACTGATCTAAGGGTGATGTTTGCTCGTCTTAGTTTATTTGATGATGGTAGTCAGTTGGCCGAACTTCAAGTTAAACCGACGTGGATAGAGCAGATTAAGAGTAAACAGATGGAGGATGATTAGTTGGGTCTTCATTTTCGACAGGTTGAGAGTGGGAATACCGAGGATTTTGAACTGAATAGCGAAGGGGTACTCTGTTTCCATGGGAGAATCTATGTACCGAAAGATACAGAATTAAGGCAGCTTATTCTGAGAGAGGCGCATAGTAGCCCTTATGCTATGCATCCTGGCGGAAACAAGATGTACCGAGACCTTCATGAGTTATACTGGTGGCCAGGTCTTAAGCGATAGGTTATAGACTTTGTGGGTAAATGTCTGACATGTCAGCAGGTTAAGGCTGGGCATTAGTTACCTTCGGGGTTGCTTCAGCCAGTTAAGATTCCAGTTTAGAAGTGGGAGCGAAAGAATATGGACTTTGTTAGTGGGTTACCCCTCACATCCACTAAGAAGGATTCAGTATGGGTCATCGTGGATCGATTGACCAAGTCCACCCATTTCATACCGGGTCGTGCTAACTACTCTCTGCAGAAGCTGGCTAAGCTGTATGTGTCTGAGATAGTGAGACTGCATGGGGTACCAATTTCGATAATATCTGATAGGGATCATCGTTTCACGTCTCGGTTCTGGAAGAAGCTACATGAAGCTCTGGGTACAAGGTTGGACTTCAGTATTGCGTTCCATCCTCAAACAGATGGTCAATCTGAGAGGGTGATTCAGATATTGGAGGACATGTTGAGAAGTTGTGTGATTGACTTCCGAGGCAATTGGGAGGATTACCTGCCACTAGCAGAGTTTGCTTATAATAACAACTATCAGTCTAGCATTCAGATGGCACCGTACGAGGCATTATATGGTCGTAGGTGTCGCACACCTTCATGTTGGACTGATTTGGGCGAGCGGCGTGTTCTGGGCCCTAAACTAGTTTCAGATACTGAAGATAAAGTTAGACTGATTCGAGACCGACTAAAAGCGGCATCTGATAGGCAGAAGTCTTATGCAGATCTGAAACATCGAGAGATATAGTATTCTGTGGGAGACTTCATTTTTCTCAAGGTCTCACCATGGAAGAAAGTACTGAGGTTTGGTCGCAAGGGCAAGCTGAGCCCTAGATTCATTGGGCCTTACCGCATACTAAAATGTGTGGGACCGGTTGCGTATCAGTTGGAGTTACCTTCAGAGTTAGATCAGATTCACGACGTGTTCCACGTCTCTATGTTAAGGCGCTACCGCTCTGATCCCACGCATATTGTTTCTGTTGAGGAGATCGAGGTTAGGCCAGATCTGACCTTCGAGTAGGAGCCGGTTCAGATATTGGATCGCGACGTAAAGATTCTGAAGAGAAAATCCATCCCACTAGTTAAGGTTCTTTGGCGTAATCATAGCTCTGAGGAGGCCACGTGGGAGTCTGAGGATGCGATGCGACAGTAGTATCTTCATCTGTTTTGATCAAGTAAAATTTCGGGGTCAAAATTTTCTTTTAGGAGGGTAGAGTTATAACGCCCCAAAATTTGTATATTTGTTTCTGTGTATTTATGCCACGAATAAGTATCTGCTACAGTGGTTAAGTGTTCGGGAAGTGTCTAAGAAGTCTTGGGTTCCAGTCTTAACTTAGGCAAAATTTTTGTTTTTATATGAATAACCCATATCTCTAGCCAGTATGCTTATAAGGATAAGTGTGTTTAGTAATAACAAAATGGGCCTGCTGGTCTAGTGGTTAAGTGGAATGTTATCATGCTGGAGGTCTTGTGTTCGATTCTTTGCGATGGCAAGTAGTGTTATTTTTGCTCTAGGTTCGGCTAGAGTTGTGCTATTAGTGGACTCCGAGTAGTGGGTGGTTAGTAGAATTTGATGGAGAAAATTAAGGGTTTTGATATAGTAGGGATCTGGTGAAACACTTGGGGTACCAAAATCTCTCCAGAGAAAGAAAAACTGACGTCTTCTCTTTCACCTTTTCTTCTTTTTTCTTTCTGCTGTAGCCGAAATTCCCCATTGTTTCCGTTTTCTTTTCACTCTATTTCCTTGTTCTCCAAACTCAATTTTTGCCTCTTTCCCATTGTCATCTCACGTCTCTACTTTTTGGGTGTTATTCGGTAAGTGATAAGTGAGTTCTTCTCGATTTATTCAATGAATTTTCGTTTGACGAGAGTCACTTTTTGTTTAGGCACAAATTAAGGGGCTGGTGGATCCCAATTGACGCTGTGGTTATGCGAAATCAGGGTTTCTTAAACGAGGTAAGGTTGGCATTGGTCTTTGAGAATTGCCTGTTCGTAGCAATTCGGATTAAGTGATCGAAATTGGGCTTTCTATTGTCGAATATAGGTTCTGGAGTGCTACGGAGTGATTACGCATCGAAATCGAATCAGGTGTGTACCCGAAACACTGAAAATGCGACTCGGCGAAAAGTCGAAAAACATACTGTCGACACTACACGGGCGTGTGGTAGCTCGTGTGGTAGGCCGTGTGAGGGGACATGGACGTGTGATCGAAGAACCAGGCCGTGTGCGCATGATACGAGCGCATGACGCGGCCGTGTGATGGCCGACGAGGCCGGGAACGAGACACGGGCTCGACCAATTAGGCCGTGTGGGCCACACGGGTGAACCACACGGGTGTGTGGGATGTTGGGCCAGGCCGTGTGATCCACACGACCAAGGCCAAATTGGGCTGTGGTGGCCACATGGGCGTGTGGGCCTACACTGGCAGACAATATGGGCGTGTGAGCCCATTTTCACTGATTTATTGCTAAGGTTGCACCGGTCGCCCGAGACGACTGTGAACCTACTATAAGATCGGTAAGATTACCTAGACCTCTAACTGAATGACTATTATATCCATACTTGATATGTGTATATATATATATATATATATATATATATGACCGTATATTGAGCATGATGTTTGTGCTGTATTGTATATATGTGATATACCATGATTGGGCATGACATAAACTGTATGATGTATTGCATAGGGATGGGTTGATATTGATTGAAGGAAATGTACTGAAAGGCTTTGAGCCTAACTTACTGGCAGCACAGCTGCATATTACTGTATAGTGCCGCATTCGGTGCTACTTAGAGTGTAGGGATGGGTGGGTTGATTATATCCCCACATGGAGTGTAGGGTTGGACGGAGATGGAGTGTAGAGGCTGGCTGGGTAGGATTTTCTGATTGCATATCTGTTACTATTACTGTACTGTGATGGGCTAAGGCCCTAATGCATACTGTTACTGAAATGGGCTAAGGCCCAAACTGGATTGATACTGATACTGAAAATGGGCTTAGTCCCAGACTGTGATTATTTTTATATTGACTGTTTGTCTTGTATGGAGGCCCCCCGGAAGGAGGCCTTCTTCGCTTCCACCTAAGCTGCGCAGGAAAAGCCCAAAGCCAATCTCAGGGAACAGTGAAGCTTCATAGGGTCTCTTTCTCGTCCCAGCGGGTAGTCCGCATCTTCATAGACATGTCTATTTCACCGAGCCTCTCTCTCCGAGATAGTGCCGGATCGTTACGCCTTTCGTGCGGGTCGAACTTACCCGACAAGGAATTTCACTACCTTAGGACCGTTATAGTTATGGCCGCGTTCATCCGGGCTTGGTCGTGGGCCCCGTCATCATCAGTCACCAACTTCCTTAACCTTCCCGCTGGGCGGGCGCGCCCCCATACATGGTCTTACGACTTTGCGGAGACTGTGTTTTTGTAAACAATGCCTGATGCCCGGGCACAGTCGCTGTGACCCCTTTGTGAGGACCAAGAATTCTCTTTCTTTATCATCAATCGAATCACCGTTCGCGACCCAGATTCTATTTTCTCATCAATCCAATCACCGCTTACGTTTTTTCTTTTTCTTATCAATGAATAGATCTCTTTACTTGTATGACTTAGATGTCTCGTATTTCTCGAAAAAATGATTCGATTGATGGGATTTGGTATGATACTTATGAGATCGATGATATTGATGAGATTGATATTCAAATATTTCTTCTTAGAACGTATTGATTTGACCCCATAAGCGGGACCACCACCCCATAGCATGTTGCCACCAAAAGTAGAACCCCGTATTTCTTCTCACCCTTCTATTTAATCTGTACAGGTAATCCCCAGACATAGGCCGATCAGTACGGCAGAGGACTCAGCGGTGGCCACATGACTCCTTCTATATTGTTTGATACTTTATCATGATTTTAAGTTGACGTGGGTATTTTTCTGTAATAATGGCCTCTACGGATTTTTGGTTTAAATTTGGATGTTATACTGCTTTACGTTTTACAACTGCTAGAGGTAGGAGAAACTCGGGTTTTCAAAAGGGATGAATGTTTTATCAAAATACTACGCACACGCAAACTGTTTTAAAAGCTTCCGCAAGGTATAATGTTTTGGGAAAGGAATGACGATTTGTAAATAAATAACGTTTTGAAAATGGATAACATTTTGAAAACAAATGACACGATTTGGAGTTAACATAAGATAATGAAGAGTGGTTTGAACGGAGAAAAGGTCTTAGCGTCGTTGCGATTTCAAAAGCACTATCATGTGACAACGCCAGATTCGGTTATAACGTCTAGGACGGGTTTGGGGTGTTACAGTTTTTGTCTTCTTCTTTTTACCTAAATTGGCCAATTATGCCATTGGGGACCCTAAAGGTTGATTGAGTGTTGTAGGGAGCTATCAGAGGCCCGAACATAAGCGAAAACATCGCCTAGAAGAAGGGTATCTCGGCATCGAAGCATGAAAGTCGCAACACCTCCGACAGGCTCGAATTGAAGAAGAAAATAGGTCATTTATAGTGGTATCGCGATACCCAACCTTGGGTTTCACGACATCCACCTAAAGCACCCGATTTTGGATACTATTGACGATATCGTGATATCCTGCCTTGGGTATCACGATATCCCTGTCATGTGGGGACCAAAAAATGACATCAGGGGTAGAGGTTGTCCACCCGAAGCACCAATCAAAAGCTTGTGTTTAAGGGCACTTTAGGGAACATTTTTGGGTCAGAAATAAGCTAATTTAAAGCCATTCTTGGTTGAGGAAAAATGAGGCTATAGTTTTAGGTTAAAAAGCACTTTAGTTGTAGGGTTTCTTTCATCTTTAGGCTTAGGAGTAGGGTAGTTTTCTTATCTATAGTTTTAGGGTTTTAGTTTATGTTTCTTTCTAGATTTATTTAGTTTCATAGTTGTTAGTAAAGTTAGTTTTTGTTGTAGCTTAGTTTTATTTACATGTCAAAGACTTTAAACTTAGTTGTAATCATAATTTAATCGTTGAGTTAATGCTATTTGAGTTTTCTTTCTTTTTATTTGTTAAAGCTCTCATCTTTAGTGTTATTGTTTCTTTATTTTTTAGTGTTAGTTGTTTTTAATTTAAGTTTATCAAGTTAAAAATCAAAGCATTCACCTTTTTGTTCAAGTTTATGTTAATGCCTTCCATAGTTGTTTATTTCATGTTTGTTAGCTTTGATATGGTAATGGGTAACTAAACCCTAGGGGGTTGGTTGGTGGAGATGTGGGTAAGCTAATTTTTGGACAAAGGGCTAAATTGTAACAAATTGGACTAATTTGAATAGAACTAAGAACTTAGGTAGTGACACTCCTAAGGGAATATCAAGATAAAGTGAGACTGAGAGTTAAATCTTGTCGCGCACCCATTCGTTAGTCCCAGATTAACCGACGAGATCGAGAGATAAACCGGACCTAATTCGTCTAAGTCAGTAAAATTGAGATCAAAAGATAAAATGGAGTCATTTAGTAATTTAAGTTATTTATGTCTCGAGCCTGAGATTTGGTGAACCACATCGAAGTCAATCAACCCTTATTAGTTATTTATTAGATAATCCCTTTAATTTTACATTTTTTTACAATTTAGTCCTTAGGATAGTTAATTTAGAAATTAGTGTTAAGAATATCTATTTATACTTTGTCGTACTATAGAAATTAGTGAGTAGCTAGCTAGAATCCTTTCTTGCATGTACTTTTGAATAGAAATCATTAAATTGCTAACTCATTTGGGTTCGATCCTTGGAATACTCTAAGTGTTCCATTGTACACTTACGAATATTACAACTGACTTGTACGCTTGCAGTAAAACCAGACTTTAAAATTTGTTGTATAAATTCATTGTTTTAATATGCATGCACGCAGCTGGTCAGCCAGCTAAAGAAAAAGGCAAAATGGGGGAAAGGATACTAAGGTAAGCAATGATTTCACTTCCTTAAATTTAGATATAAAACAAATCATCATTTGGAAGCTTTAAGTTTTAAAATTTCAAGTAATCGTTCAAATCGTCCAATCCGTGGATGGCACGTGTCAACATCTTAGACGAATTACCTTAAAACCCTTTGACGACCAGCAAAAAAGGGGGAAGTATCCACCTAATAAGGCTCGTATACCAAGTATCTACAAAATGTGTCTTCAATACGGTAGCCACAGATTTAACCATCAAGATTATATGCTACAACATCCCGCAAGGCAATATTCTAAGTCCTTATGACAAGACTATTTGCAAAACTATTTATGTGCGGAGACTATGTGCCTTATGACTAATCAAAAGACTATTCAAGAAAACGTCTCATGCAAAGACCATTCGCATAGATACCTACATCTTGTCTATGTACAAGTTCATCACTAGGTGTCAGAGTGCGAGAATAATTATCATATCTCACACAAATTATTAAATGTTGTACACTTCAATACTCACAGTCTTATTGTTTATGCAAATCATATGCTGGTGAGCTAACCTTAAGTGCATGTAATATTCCTTGCAAGTTGTGCTAATGCAAGGGGTATGCCATTGCACGAATGGAGCTAATGCATGTACTACACCAAAGCGCGGTTCACACCAATGTGTACGCTGTATCCATGCGTGCTACATGATTACGCAAGATTGCCTATGCGAGAACTGTGCCAAGCACTCAAATTAGCCGCTAGAAGGTAAGTAAACAAGTTAGCTAGATTAAAGATGAGATAGTGTGGATTTAATTCTAGATCCTCTACTATGACCAATCTACTGTTTCACGATCTTTAAAATGTATATGTCATGGGGTGGAACCAGTTACTAATGGTAGTAAAATTTCTTTGATGAATCAAATCCCTCATTTGTTTAATAAGTAAGGAAATTTCAGGGATGAAATTTCTTTTTAAGATGGAAGAGTTGTCACACCCGATAATTCGATCAAAAACTTGGCCATATTGGATCGAAGACCCTGAATTATTTTATATGTTTTAATTAGATCCTACGACATCCTATGTGTACTGAATTGTAAAATTTGGGAGATGAATTGGGCATTAATGATGATTGTCAATTATTCTGAGATGCCTGTTGGGAAATAATGGCTTGTTTCTAATATTTTATCTTAATTTGGGTTAGTGCATGCATGAAAAGGGTTGAATAGTAAAAAAGAGAGTGGCTATTTAAGGGGGGAAAAATATGGTAAACATATTATTTTTCTTCTTCCTTCTCCCAACTTCTTCTCAACTGTCATTTTCTCTCTGGATGTTTTGCAACAAGAGACAGAGGAATAAAGGGATCGAACTGCATGCTGGAAATATATATAGCAAAATAGCTTAATCAAAGGTGAAATTTGTAAACTGGTAACATTCCTATACTTTTCTGTGTTTTTTTTTTATTTTGAAAGAAAGAAATGAATCGCGGACATCCAACTAAATATTGGTTGTGGATTGTGACGAAAATAAGCATGTTAAGAAGAGAATTTACTCTACATGTTGATAGAAATCGATTGTCCTACTCGTAAATGTCTCATGGTCGGTCCTATATGGTTGTTACTATTTATTTGGCCAAGACAGAGAGGGACCAAACAATAAGGGGAAAGTCAAGCTAGTAGGTGATGCGTCCTTGAGGTGTTTTACCAGTGAGTTCCTAAACTCAAATCTTCAGTGTTTGTTTACATGTTTTATACTGTGATGCTCAGGTTATGTCCTATGCTTACGAGGAAGGGTTACCTTGTCGTGGGAAAGTTACCACAATCGCAGATGTATGTTACGAGATAAGGTGCATGTTGGTTGTGAGCTTGAGTTATAGTATTGATGAATTTTTTTGATGAGTGCAATGCTATGGTGTTTGCTGAATTCTAAATTGTCTTCCAATTACCTTACATATCTATAGTTTTGGTGAGATTCCTACTGTGATGTTGATACATGTTAAGTTGGTGTGCAAATGCATGCCCTGTTGTAAGCATAAACTTGTTGTATTGGTAAGTTGTTTCTGGGTAAAGTACTATTGATTTAGTTATATTATTGAATGCTTGATATGTTTTATTTTGATGAAAATGAATGATATGCAAAGGTTTGGTTGGAGGACACAAAGAATGAATAGACAGATTATTTGGTTTTGTGGAGGTTTGGTTGGATTGTACGGGGTTATATGCGCACAAGTATGTGATGACCCTACGAGGATTTTTCTCAAGAATGAGAATTTACGGAGCCTAAAGCTCGAAGCCTCATGTATGTATGCAAGTCCTATGTCCATGGCATATTCAAGTAAGAGTCTGCATGGACTATCTATCAAGTAAGAGTCCGCATGGACTATCTTTCAGGAAAGAGTTCGCAAGGACTATCTTTCAAGCAAGAGTCCACAGGGATTGTTCTTCAAGAAGGAGTCCACAAAGACTAACTAATGAGTATGAATCCAAAAGTTTAAGTTCGCCAAGGTATGATTCCGCAAATGTAAGTCCGCCAAGAATGAGTTTGCATGTATGAACCCACGCATGTGAGTCCGCAGGTGTAAGTTCGTGGGGGCATGTCTATTAAATAGGGACCTGCAAATATGAATCTGCATGTATGAACCTACCAAGTTTGAATCCACGTGTATAATTCATCGTGTGGGAGTCCGCACGTAAAGGTCCTCCAAGTGTGAAATTTCATGCATTAGTCTTTAGGGACCAACCGCTGAATGTTAGTCTGCAACAGTACTATCTGCCAAGATATTCCACACATGATTGACTACCAAAATTACTAACGAGCTGTCTTGTATGAAATCAAGGCAAATGTGCAAGCGAAACCATCCTTCAAGATATACTAACGCACGGACGATGAAAATGGATAATCGTGTCAATGTATAAAATATGCCAATTTACAAGTTGTGCCAATGCGAATGATGTCAAGAGTGCACCATGAATACGTGCGATCTGCCCTCGTGCAAGTGATGTCAAGCATGAGCCTAGGCCATTGAAGTCATATCATATGATAATATCATGATCAGGTATGTTATAATAATAACTCACTAAGTTCATTAGAACTTACCTAGCTTCTTGTTATCTTTTTTAGGTGTAATAGGCTATACAATACGCTGGAGAGGGACTAAGCCAGAATCTGTCGAGCCTGTATGAGTTTTTTCTTCTTAATTGTAACATGCATATAGTGGGGGCGACCTGTAGGCTAAGCCTCAGGATTAGGAGTTCTTGTAACTGAGTTTGAACAACATGGTAATTATTCCAACGTAGGTTGATTGCTACAATTTAATGAAGTTATTATTATGAATCATCATCAATTCGCATGTTAATGTCCCAAACAAGAAATTAGTATGATTGTAACATTTTCATTTGGCTAGTCGATCGGTTGAGCATTTGGGATGCTACACTGTAGAAGTCGTATACCCAACACACTAGCTTTCCATTCATTATTTATTTGAACTCAGATTTTTACTTAAATAAAAGTATACGAGTCACGCATACATAGTCTGTCATCCACTCAGGATTTAGGTATGTCACACTATAAATGTCATAAGTGAATAAATCTATAAATGGATTCAGGATCTGTTCTTCTTAGGTTTAGTCTGATTTACTATCAAACTAGTCAGTCACATCTATGTCTCTATCTTTTAGGAGTCATCCGCTCCGATACCCAAGACAAGGCATCTCTCTAATTGGACTTGATAAACGTCATATTAGTCTTTCAATTGGTTTGCTCATTTCCTATTAAACTAATGATATGTTTAGGTTCGTCTACTAATTAAGCTTTCTTTTCATATTACAATCTGACCACGTAATACTGCTTAGTATTAGTTTAAACATTAGACAACTAATGAGCCAATATTTGCTTCTATTTTTCTTTACATGCAAAAACCACGTGAGGAAGATATACAAATGGTATTAATGTAATTCATGAATAATTTTATTAACTAATCTGTTCGAAAAAATTACAAGTGTACATAAACGAAAATACTACACTTAGGGCACCAGATCCAACATTAGGGTCATTGGTAGAGTTATGGATCCTATGACTTTGATGGGTTGGTTCACAAACCCATAAATTGGGTTTACCTTATTTAACATACTTTCTTCAAGGCCCATTTACTTGAAAGCCTGCTGATGTAGAACTTTAATTGCACTTTTGTTGCCAATCAATATTTTCTTTTCCTTAAATCCATTGATGATCATTGTAACTACCATTGGATCATTTCCTTCTTTTTCAAAGGCTACCTTTTCATTTTCTTGGGTAAAGCAAACCTAACATATGTCAATCTAATGAGATCTATTCATTATCGGGTTTATTAATATGATACTCCTCAAATAAACTTTTATCTTGGTGTTAGAGATAGTCATTCCTCATAAGTTTATACTATAATATATATTACCCCCTCTCACTAGTTGTTTCCTTTTGCCTTTATCTTGCTTACACAAGCATGAATCTCACTCAGAATCTTGCCTATGGCGAGGATATCGAGCCACAAACTATTTAAGCTACCCTAACCTAACTTCCTCTTCTATAATATCCTTTAGTGAGGTGCAATATTTAATCTTATGTGCCATATCACTATGAAACTAACACCTTTAAGTGGATCAAACACGATATCAATTAAGACTTATTAAGGGAGGTTTAGTCTTGAACTTGACTTAATATATATGCTTGTGATGGAATTTAGGGACTATACATGTAAATTTGTTATGTAGACCCTATCAACTTCTCTTTTTATAAGATTCAAAGATGAAACCTTCTTTGGTGAATTTGGGGAATGAGAATGGTGTTGCCCTCTCGAGTTTACCCATAAGATAATATGTGTTATGTGTTGTTCCTTGTTAAAAAGTCGTCTGTAAGAGGGGCAATATGATCTTTGATAATATGAGGCATTATATCCAAAATCAAATTCAATGTTGGAAAAATTCATTTCCTTTATTTCTGCATATTTGTAGGCTTTTCATACAAGTTGGTAAGGTGTTGAGGCTTATTCTCCGTGAAAGTGTATTTTAAATGCTCTTGATTCAATCTTGCTATAAAGTCATCCATGACCCACTAATGTCAAATCCTTGGTGTTCATGGTCACGAAGTGAAAGTGTTTGATGTAATCTCGCAGTGGCTCCCCAAGTTTCTGTCTAATAGCTAGAAGGCTAGTGGGCATTTTCAAAATAATCTTATATGCGCAAAAACGACATAAAAATAAGTGAAATAGCTGCTCAAAGCAACGAATAAAGCTTTTTAGGAGAGATAAATACCAATTTTTCATGTTTATTGATCGTGCCTCGATATACGTGCACTGGGGCTATGAATCAACACAATTGTCTCTAAATATCTAGCGGTATACTACAAGTGTGACAAGTCGAGTTGTAATATTTATAGTGTTACAATGGAACACTCGAGTATTCTAAGGATCGAACCCAAGAGAGCTCGAGGACAAAGTGATTCCTAAGCAACAAGCATGCGAATAGAAAGTCTAGCTAACTACTCGCTAGGTACTATACTACGACTATTCATAATCCAGGGTAAATTACACTAATCGACTACCTAACGCTAAGAAGGACCAAATTGTAAAAAAATTAAAAATATGCAATTAACGATTCAATACACACAAGCGGTTTGTTGACTTCCATGTTGCTGATTAGTCTTTGGGTTAAGGATCTAAAAGGCTTAAACTTCTAATTGGCTCAATTTTACCTCTCAGTCACCCACATTACCCAATTAGACGATTTAGTTTGATTTATCTATCAACTTCACTAAACTAACTCAAGATAATCAAATTGGTGCTCAATAGGATCTCCTCTCGATCTCACCTATCTAAATGTTCACCTAGAGGCATCAATTCTAAGTTTTGAAGTCTATTCGATTTAATCTAGTTTTTACGATTTAGTTTATGTACCCAAAAACTAACCAAACAACACTTCTATCAACCAACCACCATAAATTTAATTACCAATCATCATTTTCATGCATACAATCATCCAACATGTACTCAAATCATACATAAAAATAAGCGCAAGAGTAGGGTTAAGAAAAGCTATGAACTAAAACACTAAAAAATGAAGAAGAAGTAACTACTAAGCTTAAAAGATAAAATAAAAGGTGGCTCATTTAAAGTTATCAACCAAAAGTGCCTTTTAACAACTGAATACAACTCCAATTTTTAGACAAAAATGCCCCTAAAAGTTATGTTTTGGCTTGGGTTGATGTTGGACAAAAGACTACCCCTGTAGCTATTTTCTTTCTGCCAGGCAGCATTGTCGTAACACCCAGGCTTCAGTGTCGCGGTACCTTAGACAGTAGTGAACTCATTATTGTGGGGGGGTCTCAGTGTTGCGACATCCTACCCCTGGTGTTGCGACATCACTGGTGTTGGCACCAATTCCTTCATTTCAACACCTCCAAGGATATCACGACTTCGAAGGCTCGATATCACTACATTGGCTTGGTGTCGCGACATCCTACCTTCGATGTCACGACTCTCTCGACAGTAGGCTCTATGTTGATTCCGCGTTGAAGTTTTACATCCTCAAGGTGAAAAGGTTCGGTGTTGCAGCATTAATATCATCAGTGTTGCGACACCTACTCTGAATGATGTTTTCCTCGAGGTTGGGCCCTTGTCATCTTCCTACACCAACTCAAACACCTCGTTAGGTCCCCCAGGGCACCATGTTGCCAATTTGGTTCTTAAAAGGAGCAAAACTCATCCAAAAAAATTTATTAATGGTGAAAGCTAAAATTCAACAAAAGCATAGAAAGGACACTTAATTTGCTTGAGAATAAGCTCCTATAGTGTATTAGAGAGTCTAATTTGACGTATCAAATTATGGCAGATCATTTATTCTTATGGTGGTGGTGAAGACTCTGCATTTAAGAGTATCAAAAGCTCCCGAAACATTAATGTAGTCATTGTATTGCATTAAGTGGTTGGGTCCTTGTCACCTTCATAGATTTCTTTAGGGAACTCGAAACTCTGTGGCAAATTGACAACTACTACCTCAAGTATGAGGGGGTTATTGGAACATGATACGCAATCCATGTCTTCAGTATCAAGCCTTAGAGCCTGGATATCTTGCCTCAGCACGTCCATTACGTCATGCTAGGTTGTTGCTCCTAAGGAAAGACCGATCTTGGTTAGTACTTTAGGTGTGCATCGTGAACATGAGCATTAAGGGAAGAAACAACATAATCATTATGCCTTTGAAACTAAACGGGGGTTGTCCTACTCTTAACTTTCTTATTACCTCAATTTGACGAAGTTGTTGTTCTAGGTAGATAATTCATTGTCATTTGGTTTCTTAGGGCCTTAATGTGTTTTTTTAGTTCTAGAAATTGCTGGGAGAATGAATTGGGGTTAGGATTTTGGGTTGTTTGCTCATCGAATGTTGGTATTAGGCATATGTTTGGTGGAAGGGGGAGGAATGTGGTATTATACCTATGTTGTTGATTATACCAGTTTTCAAGTGTCACTATAGGGGTTGTAAAGACGTGCTAGGTGAGGATAGCTTGTTTAGTTGACGTGCTGGGTGATAAGACTAGTGGTTAAAGTGGGATTTTCGGTGATGGCCTCCTCAAGAAAAGTCATGTTATCATTGCTGACTACACCAATTGTTGAGGATTAAAAAAGGTAGAAGGGGGAGATGACAATTTACATGATAGTGAGGGGTTAGGAGTCGTCGGAGGAGAAAGAGGAAGAAGTGTATGGCATGGAAGAGGAAGGTTGAAAAGGAAGAAGAAGAAGAAATAGGAGAAGGAGAAGGAGAACTCTTAAGGCCAATGATGGGTATTTATAGGTGAGGAAGACCATCCCTTGGCACTAGGTCTTGGCACATGTCTATGCTAGCCTTATTGTAGATGATCACTTAGAGAGCATGATAACCTTTTAGATGGGGGACGATGTGATTGACATGGATCAAGCTAGACTATGCAAAGGAGGGAATCAACACTTGCCCTTGGCGAGGTAAATTAGAGCTATACCATGTGTCAAGCACGTAAACATTCACAAAGGCCATGTCTGATGGAGTGATGTGTGTAAACAAAATCATCACCAACAAAGTTAAGACTATATGGGGGTGAGGATGGTGAAACCATTCTGGTAAGGTGCTGATAATAATACAACAGTATTGTTCAGCGCAAGTCCAAAATTTTAGTGTCATACGATTTTGGCTCACGAAGCATCATATTCATATCGGATTATATGACTAAGAAAAGGAAGACAAAATCGTGTAAAAGATACATACTTGGTCTGTAGATAATTGATTGTCAGTTCCTCATAATGAGCCCCATTCATTAACTAAATAATACTCGCAATCAAAGCTGCAGCTTCACTTTCCATAACAAAAGTCAATAAATTAAGAGTACATAACAATCAAATTCATCATCCTGAATGATGGGATATTAATCACTCTTCTCATATTCGACTATTTGGGTGTGTACTCAGTCAATACTGTTCATCGTCCCAAGGATATTGGGCTTAAACTCCAGATGGCCTGGCTCAATGTGTTTCTACATGTGTTCGTGGGCCTTTACCTATGAGTTTTCTAGTCTATAGGCCTAAAGGATCCTATAATTTATGTAATCCATAATGCCCTCAATGTTTTAAGTTGCGAGTTGTGCAACTCAACCTCAGTCATACTGGGATTGGGAGTTGAGACTGTAAGGAGAAGAAGGTGGTATTTTTGGGTTTCGGAAGATGGTAGTAGATCATGAAACCCCAAGCTTGGAAAATGGGCAAACTGACAAAGAAGTAGAAGAGAATGCAAATGTTTTACAATTTATGGACTCCATGGACGCTTATTTGACCTTCGTTCATTCTTTATCTTCGACACTTCGCCGGGTAAGAAACATCTTTTCTTTTCTTTTTTTTCCCCCTTTCTCCGATATATTTGATTGGATCGATAAATGATGAAATTTCAACTTTGATTAGATATAATTAGTTCTTCAGTTATCAGAAATGCTTTAGACAATGAACATGTAAATCAGGGTTAAGTTCATTACCAAGTGAAACAAGAAGATGCATTGATCCAGGCATCACCCTTTGAATCCTGATTGTTTTATCTACTTGTAGTTCCCTGTTTATGTCACCCAGCTTCGATCTTTTTTTCTGCTTTTGTTTTTCCCCAATTTTTTTTCTTGTTTTGGTTTTAATAAGTAAAGTACCAAAAATCAGGGATGGCTGGAACTGGCAAGTGCTCGACATTCCATGGGTGCTTCACGGGTGAATACTGTCTTGTTGGACCATACGTCTCATCCTGCTGCTACATCATTGCTTGTAACCCAAGATGAGGGAAAAGGTATTTATCAGCTTTATCTACAAAAGCAATCAGATTCTGGCATAAATTGTTCGGCATAGTGCTTCAAGCAGACTTTGTAAACTAGACTGCAGAGGGTTATCTTATAGTAGTGGACTTGGTGTAGTCAATATTGTCAAGGCACCTGCACCTTGCACATCAAGCCTTTTTTGACAAGGCCCATTTGACCTGGCGCGCCACTAGATGCGCTTTTTTGTATACCTTTATAAGTAAGAAAGTGATAGTATTAAACTCTATATTTCTCAATACTTGAGTATTCAACTATAGACATGGACCATAAAGAAATCATGCTTGTTGACTAATAAAAAGTTTGCTTGTTTTGTAGATAAACTAGACCACAGTTTAGAGGTTGTTATTTCTTAAGCTTTATACACACACAGAGAAACACACACATACATACTGGCACATAGAAAACTCACACATATACATATTACACTTTACTTCACTCAGGCCAATACATTTTTAGTGCCTTGAACCTAAGCCAATGTAAAGGTTCTAGTGCCTAGAGTGCTCCTCATGCCCTTGACAATATTAGGTGTGATTGTTCTGGTGGCACCTGCATGTGGGTACTTGTATATGAATATGAAAATGATTTTACACTATTAGGTTTTACTGTTTTAGACAGCTAGATCTAAAGCCCCTTGTTATTGAATTCTCATTCATATTGAAACATATGATTATGGGTTTTACCTGTTCGTTTACCTTTTTGCTATAAGGAATTTTATTTGATTTATGATCTGTAATAGTTGACTCGGGCAAACCACACTTTACATTATGCAAATGGGCATCTTCTAGTAATGAGAACTCCTTGTTGGGGGAGAAACAATCTACCCAGGACAAATTACATCCACAGCTGCGACACAGGGGCAGTACCGAGCTTTATGGTATGTTTTGGCCCTCTATATAGAAGTAGACACTCTCTTTGGATGTTAATTATAGCACGAAGACATACAATCAGCTGAAAGTCTGAAACTATTTGCAAAAGAAAAAAAAAAGTGTTTTGGAACTATTGTTGTTAGGCTCATTCTTAGGTAATCTTTAAATTGAAACCAAATGATGGGAATTACAGAATTCCAATTGCAAACCATAATTGCTTCTTAATGGTTTGGTATGTTTTCTCACATTTTCCTTCTGTCTGTTTTAAGAGGAGAAGACCTCATCTGAGAATAAAGCTTCACGTGAAGTTGATGACCCAGTAAGTATCCTATTTCTACCACTCTTGCTCCATCTTTGTTGTTGTTTTGCTTTCGGTTTCAGTTTCAGTTCCGCAGAATGCTTATTTTAGTTATTTGAAAGTAGCTGTGATGTATCTGTTTTAGTAGTTTCCAGGGCCAACTAGAAAAATCTTTTTCTATGATCTATTTGTTAAGGAAGCTTACATGATAGGTTTTCCTGTTGAATTTGATTGTTTTCTAGTAGTAAATTCGAATATAGAAACAATCACATGGACTCATTTTGGAAAACTTTGTGTCTCCGGTTTAGGTTCAAAAGGAGAGATCTAAATCACTGTCAATGTTTGGAACTCTTGTTTCTCCAAAGCTTCGAGCCGCCCAGCTATCATTTGAGGCAGGTGTGAACTTTTAGGTCAATGCTCTTGAGCATATTTCAGTACAAGATGAGACTTAGCTTACAAATTGTATTATTGCAGCACTAGAGACACTTGTAGAGATAGCGAACATGCGCTCGGAAATGCTCTGCGCTTTTGATCAAGTCAACATGAAATTGGAAGGCAGAAAGGATGAAAAATAGTTGTTTTCATTCTGGTAACTCTCCACAATGTTTATTATTCCCCTTTATGTTATCCCTCCACATTTCTTTTACTCTTCTAAACTTAAAAACTCAGACTTTCGTGCCAATATTTCAAGAAAAAAGAAGAGTTGTATGTATAGTTCTGGGAGGGTGAATGTGCTGATAACAGGATTTAATTCTATGCTTGTTACATTTATCTTAGATTTTGGAGATTGTTAATGTATAAACTAAAACAGGAGGGGTTTGGCCTGTTCCCTTTTCATTGTAAGTGGGTTTAATAAACATAATCTGTTTTTCTGTTTTTCAAAGTATGTGGTTTACACGTCATTTAATTTTTTTTTTTCAAATTCAAATAATGGATTCTAATTTTGATATTTGTTATTCAAATTCACAAATATCCGAATCTATTACATGCCATATTTTTAGCACAAATATTTATTTATTTTGAGATAATATTTTAATGTTTATACATTAATTTAAATTTTAAAGCAATTTGATTGAATTTTTTAAAAATGCAAATATACAGCATTGCATGCTAGTATCATATCTTATTGAGTCTTATTCTGGTGTGACAAGAAGATGTGAATTTAATCGTGGTTAATCATGTATTATCCCAAGTTCGAGAGCTATGGCAATGAGAAATATATATATATATATATATATATTTTTAAAAACCACATCATAAAATGCATTATTGGGACTGCAATTGTGGGCATGACCAATAAATAAGTTTTCAACCTGCAGCTTCAGACTCAGTAAAATTAATGAGGAGTCCGGTTAACAGTAAAAAGGATTCCCATCAAGTCAACCACTTGTGCTATCGCTATGATTGAAACACCGAACAAGCTCCAGTTCCAAGGCAGATTCGCTGCCTGCTTTATTCCATTCAAACTCTAAACCATAAATAGGTTAGTTTCCAGCAGCAGCATATCAAATTATTTTCTAACAGAACATAAAATTATCACCACACAGATTACAAAAGCAAACCTACCATGATAATCAGCAACTTAAAAGGAGACTTTTTTGTGTGTGTGTTTATTATTTTCCAATCACTATTCTGGCATGCCAACACCCCTCAAAAAAATGTCGCCATATAACAAAAAATACAGCACAACTTTACAACAATCCAATTCCATGCTGCAGAATATTAAACACAACAGCACATAGTAAAAAGGTAGGCAACCAAACAAAACCTCAACAAAAACAGGAAAAGGCGTATAAGAGCCCGAGGGAAAATTACTTATCTTTTTTCTTATCATTTTAACTTTTGGATTACCAATTAGAAAGCACGCCAATTATCGGAACCTTTCTTCGGACTCTGCTGATCTGACGAGACTTTAAATGGACCGCTGGAGCCAAATGGATCTGAGTCGTCAAAAGAGAACCCATGGCCAAAGTCTTTGCTGCTACTTATGGAGTCAAACCTCGTGAGTGTCTCAGGTTGTGGGGAAAATCCGCTGCCAAAGTCTTTGCTATTGTTTATGGAGTCAAACCTTGAAAACCCGCTGCCAAAATCCTTGCTACTGTTTATGGAGTCGAATCTTGTAAGCCTATCCGGTTGCTGTGAAAATCCACCATCATGCATGCTGAAGGAATCAAACCTTGAGAAACTGTCAAACTGATCCCTTGATGCCTCACTGAACCTTGATGGCGAGTTCCCAAACTTGGAGAGTGGAGTACTGGGAACCGAGTCTTCAAATGTAAATGGACTCTTCTTATCATAAAAGCTTTCTGCATTTGGGGATTCTGTTCTTGTGTGTACATCAAAATCACTTGATCCAAAAAGTCTCTGGCCTTGTCCGAGTCCTGCCATGTGACATTAAAGATCAAGACTAAATATATTTCAATACATCAGACCAAGAAAGGATCATAACAAGCACATCAAAATATTTTGAATACACAAGAATCAGAGTTTATCGAGGGTAAGCTAGGCAAAGCAGCCAGATTTATGCCTTGTGACTAAAAGCTCTGAACATAAGGTTTCCACAATGTGACCTACATGCAACTTGACAAAAAAACTTCACAAAATATGAAGAGTTAAGACATCTATTAAGTTTAGACTAACCAACAAAGTATCCCAAATTACTTTTACCCTATCACCACCATACAGAAAGGGTAAATACCATTTAAGTCGGAATTCTACACAAATGATGAAGCTACCATCTTTGTAACCTAAAAACAAAAATGTGCTTCAAGAAGTTCGGGGTCACCTTGGTATTAAGTGAATTAAAACCCCACACAGAGTCCATATCATCATTATCAAAGGTCCCCCATCCTGATTCATCAAAACTTCTGTCCAGAAAAAGAAAGGAATTTAGCAAGGAAAAATAAGAAAAAAAAAATGTCAAACTCAATAGTTGACAGAAAAAACTTAAAAAAGTTTATTCATCCATACTGGTGTCTTTCTGCCTCTGCTTCAGTGCTCTTTCCAAAAGGGTCATCAGAAAATGGTTTAGATGGGCTTTCTAGAGAGTTTCTATCAGTAGGACTACCACGAGGACTTCTGGCAGATTCATCTTCACTGTGTGTATATGCAGACTCGCTCTCGATGGCACGTTCACCAGCACTGAAGAGATTCGCAGTTTTTTCATCAGCATAGGAAGTGGAATCAGGAGTCAAGCTACCATCTGGAGAAGCTTTTCCTCTCTGAGAGACGGCCCCTTTTTTCACATCAATAGTGAGCTCATTGCCAAATCCTGAAGTTTGAAATGAAAAGTCAGATGAATAAAATTGTTACAGAACCCCACCAAGTTTCACAAAACTTTATTTGCAGTTCTCAAACAGTAAAGGAAGGAAAGACCTTCATCTTCAAACTTATCCCACTCTTCGTCCCAGAGTGCTGCTCCCTCTGGAACTCCTGGTTGCCAACCTTAAATAGGCATTGCATATGAAAAGGACAAAACAATTAGTAAATGGAATTGTATTTACTTCAAGAAAAACTAAGGGTCATTCCAAATACAAAACAAAGATAATAGGTATAAGAATTAACATACATCAGAAGTCTCTTTCTTTCTATTAAAGTGACTAAGAGGATCTTAAAGATCATAAAAAAAATGAAAACAAAAATTTTACAGTTCCATGCCAAAAGAGAATCTAAACAGACATTACCATCCTAAATGACTGCAAGCAGCCAAAGTATAGAACTTTAGCTCTGAAGTTTTGAAAAGGTATAAATGAGGTAACCCATCCATTTGCTGCCTGTTTTTATTGCCACTTTTCAACTAAACATGTGTTTTAAGAAGTCAAAAGGAAAAGAAGAAATGGAAAGCCCTGTTAAATTGTTTGTTTAATAGATCCTATTGCTGTCAACTCTTTATGAGGAAGGTCGGTTTGGAAAAGTTTAAGAGTGAAATAATTTGACCTTTTCCAATGGAAACATTTTAATTACGACTCAAACAGCTTAAAATGGAAAAGCAAAAATTGTGGGTAAGGATCATGGGGGGAGTCACCATGTACAGTCAGCAGAGACCAAAGACAAACATAGAAATTAAGGGAATATGAAATGATATCTTGACATAACCATGAATATTACAGTAGATAGATCAAAAAATACAATCATAAAAACATGCTCAAATAAAATAGTACCTCCACAGATTCTACCAAGCTAAATAACTTTTGAAAGGAAGCATTGAACTCAAATAGGGCTTTCAAGATCAAAGAGTAAAATGCAAGGATAACACCAAACACAATGATAAGAATATCATACTACAGTGCAGGTCTTTACTCAATGGAAGTTGTGAGGAAGAATTTTCTTTCTAATAAAAGCTAAAAGGTACCCGTGGGAAGCTCAATTACTGCAGCTGACTTAACATCGTATCCATGTTTCTTGCATCGTTCAGTCAGAGCCTTCATTAGCTCCTCAAGATCTGACTGTATGCGGTCAGCACGGACCTAGATATGCCACAATGCCTCAGTGTCAGAAAATTTTACTCAATCTCCATGACTTACTTGATCAGTTTAAATTTACCTGAAGAATACCATCTGCACTGCCCCCCTGTTCCATGTTAACAATAGCATGATGCAACTCTGTCTTCCTCTCCTAAAAACAAGACAATTACAAAAGTTGGTGAAATAAAGAAAAGGGGTCTGTAAGGGATTTTAAGATCAACATACTACATGGTAACAACAGCTAGTAGGCAAAAGGTTGCAGCCATATGTCAACTTAAGGAAACAATGGAAGGAAATAATGGACTGAAACAGAGATATAATTTTCGGATGAAAATAAAGGAAAAAAGAAAACAAGAGAACAAAGACTTGGACATGTTATATAAAGCTTAAAGGTTAACAAGTCATCTCTTCTCATCCTGGAAAAAGGTTGATGCCTCGACAAACACTCAAGCATTAAGATGAAAAAGTCAACATCTAGATATTTCAATCAGGAAAATTTATGTGACAACCCCTCCATGTAAAACAAAGTGATGTTAACCCAATAGAACAGTTTACATGGGTCAAAAACCTCAAATAGCCCAAAGCAATGTCAAGGCGAGTGCCTAGACACTAAGGCGCAGCTCAAATGGCCATTACTGCCTCAGACACTTCAAGGCGAGACGACTTCAATTAGGTGAGCACCTGATGTGCTTTTCGGGCACCTTTTTTGCAAAGTCAGGCGCAAAAAAAGTACACTTCACTGAAGAGACATTCCATTCTCCTGTTTATTTTTTTTTATTTTGACTTTTAAAAGAAAAATATAATAAATCACTTTTTTTAATTAATTATTGACCTAATTCTATTATATAAAAACCTAGTTAACTCTTAAAAGCAATGTTGTTTGAACCAAACCGGGAACTGGCCGGGGTACCAGTCCGGAGAGGGGTTTTGAACCGGTTGACCCTAGAACTGTTACGGACTGGTTGAACCGGGCAAAAAACCGGTTCAACTAGGCGGTTGAACCGGATTTTTTATTTTTTATTATTTTATGAATTTTAATAATTTTTTAATCAAACTGGTTGGACCGAAGAACCGGTGGTCTGACCGATTCAACCACCAGTCCGGTTTAAAAAAATTTCTTAAAAGTTAAGACTTTTCAAGAGAAGATGAAGATGAAGGAAATTTAGAGCTAGTTTCTGACGATGATATTCAATTTCATTCTTATGGTGTTGTATTTTACAATACAGTAAATTATTAAACTTAAACTATTAACCATTTGAATTTATAAATTGAATTATATTAATATTCATCTTTCTTTTACTAATTAATTAATAAATGCTTATTAATTATATGTATTAGTTACATATGTTTTTATATACATTTTACATATATATATTTATATGCTAGCACCTTGGTTTACTCAGGTGAGCACTTTTTTGCACCTTGCATCTCAGGCTATATAGAGATCCTAGCGCTTCAAGTGCTTCTAGCACCCTTAACAACATTGGCCCAAACCAACTCAAGGTCATTCACGCATAAAGGGAAGAGTAAGGTTACCTGAATCTCACGAAATTTTGCCTCTTCAACTGTTAATTTGGAAGCTATTTCTGCAACTTGCTTGTATTTCTCTTCATATTTCTTAGCCAACATTTCAGCCTACAGTACAAATAGTCAGTCAGAAATCAATGACATTATGTCCAAATAAATGAGACAAACACTTTTACAGATTTTTGGCAGTACCTCACGCTTATCTGCAATTGCCCTTTCTGTGATTTCATTTAGTCTATTATCACATCTTCTTTTATACAGGACCTGAAAATAAGAAAGAAGAAAGTCGTATAATGATGGTTGAATTTTGAAGTTCCAAGTTTCCCCAGGCATGCCATACAATTCGACTCACCACTTACTTAAATTAGGAAAATAATTAACCAGCATTCAGGCATTGCATTTAATGAGAACAATGTTGAATTATTAATGCAATGTTAAAAAAGGGGCCGGGGAATTGTTTCAGTATGCTGAAGCAACCTAACAAGCATATCATGCATGCACTGTTAATAGTCAGTCATTCTAGTTCCTGATCATTGAATAAGATCCTTTAGTACAGTTCTAATCAAAATGAGATTTTTTTTCCAAGCACATTGTATTTCCAGAAAATAAGAAAAAAAACGTGAAACAGAAAATGCTCACAAGTTCCTGCATTTTCTCACGGTAGAACTCAAGCTTCTCTCTGGAATCCAAAATCACCTTTTCAGTTCCATCAACCTGCTAAATTTCAAAGAAACAAGCTCCTTATTGTTATTCAGGAAGGAATATAAAACCACTGAAACTCTAGCTTAGTTAAAAAAATTCTTTACAAAAGTGATAAAAAAGCAGTCCTCAAACTCTCACCAAACCTGAGGAAGAATAGAGAAGGAAAAAGTGAAGTGGGTACGCACCCACATGTGTGTGTATGTAACAGAGAGAGAGAGAGAGAGAAAGTATTTGAGCTTTAACTAGAAGATGCCATGCCTTTTTCCATCAGCCATTACATCTTCGGCTGCCCCATTCTCTAAATTTTGTCCATTGTTATTGGGTTGGGTTCCAAAGGAATCATCCAACACTGGTTCTCTTGGTTTTTGTTGGTTGGACACTGTAGTAGTATCAGCAGAAGCATTGGGGCGAACTGGAGGTTTTACACCAGCTGACGGAGTCATTGTCTGGGCAGCCATCCCCGACTGATGTCCAAAACCTAACAGCAATAATTGTTTTATTAAGAGAAATCTAGGATGACAACAATGAGAAGGAAAATAAATTAGAAGCGATCCTAACTAATACCAGGATTGGGACCCCAAGCTGCATTTCCATATGAAACATTGGGTTGGCCTGTCATGGACAAGAGTGTCTCATCAAACAAAACATTTCTAGGGAGTGCAGGTGGAAGAGGACGGCCTTCCCTATACCGTTCCATCAAATAGAGAGCAAAGCAGAACTCTCTCAAAGATAGCATACTATCACTATCCTGATCAGATAAGTCCCAAACCTGCTTCAAAACCTCTGTGAAAGACAAAAGCGACAATGTTAAATATGTTTACCCAAGTAACAAAGGTCTCTGCTCCAACAGGACCAACCATGGAAATATTTCAAAGAAACACTGCACTAATAGGACTTCTTCAGTAAGTATGCCAAAAATCAGTGTTGTCAAGGGTGAAAGGTGCATTCTAGGTGCTAGAACCCTTATATTGCCTCAGGCAGAAGATGCAAAAAGCGTTAGCCTGAGTGAAGTAAAGCACAATATGCATATGCATTCGTTCTTGAAAGTCTACATGTGTATATATAACATATACAGCTTAATATATATAGTAAACTCTGAAGTGTGGTCTAGTTTACCTACAAAACATGCAACTTTTTTATCGGTCAATATGCGTGATTTCCTTATGGTCAATGTTTGTCGTTGAATACTAAAATATTGAGAAGTATAGAGTTCAAAATTATCCATTTCTTACTACTAAAGGTATATCAAATGAAAACAGTGAAAAATAAAAGAAATTAAAGAGAAATTCAATCAGGTGGGCTTTCTTTTTGCTTATTTTCTTACAAAAAAGTGTTTAGGAGCACCAAGTGTGTGCTTGATCAAATGGGTCTCACCTAGAAGGGTCTGAAGCGTTTTTTTTGTATAATGCTAACGCACAGGCGCACCTAGGCGCATGCCTTGACAACACTGCAAAACGTTTTAGTAGAAAGAAGGATTCATGGAATGATACCATCTAAAAATACATAGGCATCATCAGTTTACCACCTTAGCAGCAAAAAATATTTTCACTACCTAGACCCTACAAGAATAAAATCTTAAACCAGAATATTCAAAAACAAACCTTTTTTTGATATAATTCCAAATTATGATGATAATATTCACAAATAAAATTTTGAAAAAAGAAAACATAAAAGACATCAGACCATGAGCACAATAACGAATTATATGTTCTCAGCATCTCAACAATGGTGAAATTCCTAACACTATCTTTTTATTCATAAGAAATCACCATACATGTTAAACTAAATAGATAAACCATCTATGTCATGCATAGATTCATATCTCAGAAACTTATTTGGATAATAACAGAATAAGAAATTATCATACCTCTAGGTAGCCTCCAACTCAAAAATAGATTCCTTGCCTGCTCACCAGTTATTTTCCCATCTCTGTCAGTGTCCACTTCCATGAACACTTTCATATATTTCTGAACATCAGATTGTTTCATTTTTGGCCATGGAGGCTGGGAACTATTTGGGGCAGCATTCACAGCTCCAGCAGAGATTCCTGAAGGTGTAAAAGAGGAGCTTGGGGACGAAACTGGTTGGCCTTGGATTGGAGACGAGTATGGCCTTTGACTTTGACTACCAGCAGAATGCATAGAGAACGTACTTTGCAATGAATCAAGAGAGTTGGACTTAACTAAGGGTTGGGCCCCACTTGAAACTGGTGTAATCCCTGGTGAGGCAGGTGCACTGTGGGGAGAAAAGGTTTGTGTAGATAATTCTTGTTTTGGTGTAAACGAGGTTGCAGAAAATGCATCACTTCCAAATGCCGAGCCAGAAGCAAGCCCATTTCCAGAAACAACCAATGCTTTAGAATCATTAGCAGTAGGCTGGGAAGACATTGAAACTGCAGCTTGTGGCCTTGGTGCTGTTGATGGAGCGACCCCTCGTGGCCCAGTTGAAGCTCCACCAGGCCTTCCAGAAAGCCAATTGCTAGACATATTTTGATTTGTTAAACTGGGACCAGTAGCGCCGGTGGGCATGGATTGATGTGAAAGTGGAGTAGAACCAGCAGGCATAGCTTGAGGTTGACCAACTATATTACCTCCCCTAGAAAACTCTGGAGCTGCAATACCTTGAGAAGGGTGCAGGGCAGTAGCAGCAGGCATGGTTTGTTGGGGTCTCATTGACAGGTTCTGTTGAGATGGAAAATGTTGCTGGCTCATACCAGCATTTGGAACTCCTGGTCCTCTGAACCCAACACTTGGAGAGGATGGTGGCCCAGCTGCACCCATCTGTGGAGCAGATGTGGCAGGAAAATTAATTTGCGGAGCTGGAATTTTTGCTGCAGCAGGGCCATATAATGCTGCCTTGACAATGTCTGGTGTTAATTCACGCCTTTGTGCTACGGTCACAAGCTTGAGAGCATTAAAAAACTCTTGCTTGCTCAGGAAACCACTATGACTTTGGTCAGCATATGCCCATATCTGCAGTCATAGGATAAATTGATATGAATGGACCCATAATATCAACTTCCTTGGCCAAATAGGTTTATACAAAAACAGAGGGTATAGGTCGCAAGAATCGCTATAAGATATGTACAACAAGTTACACGTGTACTAATCCAATTCAAATCCAGAAATAAAAAATTCCAACCCCTAAACCATTCCATTCATTGCGTGAAAATCCACCATAGACCACCAAATGCTATAGAAAGTAGCGCAAGGCTGAAGGCATTGCATCTGTTATTTCATCAGAATTAAAATGATTCTTCGATTATTTTACTATATCGAACTATAGATGTAGTGATCTACAACCCATCAACTTGTAGCCTCCCGTATGTGTCAGAGTAACAGACAGTACATTAATAAAATCTAGAACAAAACAATAGTCACTGGTTCAGCAGCTAACAAAGGCAAGATTCAACATTTAAATCACAAAAAAAAAAGAAGCTAGATAAGTTACTATTGCAGATGTATGATATTGTACTTCCAAGTGAAACTTCGGCCAAAAAGACAAGTATTTTAGCACTCTGAAAGCTTATTAGTAACATCCTCGAAAAAGTAGACAATTGAAACCTTTCAAGTATTTGATAAATTCTTGACGTACAAGGAACAAAACCCATAAGCAAACCACAAGTTGGTTAAGAGAAATCTGAAGTAGGAGAGTGATAATTGTAGAAAAGAAAAACAGTAGCCAAGTCTTTAGGTTTTATTGAGAAATTTCACCAGGTACAACTAAATACAATCTAACCTATATTCGGAAAAGGCGAGTTCCTAGAGATCCCGATTCTGATAAGAAATGAAATGTAAGGGGAGAAATAGAGGGACCTGAGCGAGGACTTGTTTGGACAAACCGGATCCTTGAAAGAAAGAAACAGCCTCAGCTCCACTAATTCTGCCATCCCCATCTAAATCTGCTTTCCTGAAGTAAACTTCGAATTGATCCTGAGTTTGCCCCGCCATATAAACGCCCACAAACAAAGAATTGAAGCGAATTCTGAACTAATTGTATAGCTCTCCTAGATCAGGCTAGGAAAATAAAATCCAGAACCAGATCACAAACTCAAGTACAGGGGAAATACAACAGGTTACAAAAAGAGTCGAAACAATTGAATCTCGAAATAGGAAATACAATTTGAACAATAAAAGAAAAGGAAAGAAAGTACACGCGATAAAACAGAGAGAGTGGATATAGAATGGGAGTTAGGGTGTTTGGTGGTGAGATCGAGGAGAGGAGAATGAATAGCAATAATAAAGATCAAGGTGGAGAGAGAAGAAAAGCGATTTAAACGACCACTGCCTAAATGATTCAATCTTAGCACTGGGTGAAATAGGAGAGACAATCGGAGTCAATTATGATGTGGGCTTGGTCGCATGGGAACCCAACTGCAATATTTCTTGGAGTCCATTACCATCTACCTCCACTGATAAAGCCCAAAGTCTAAGCACATTATTAGCAAACAAATGAAATCTGGAATCGCAATGGAGCCGGTAGCGGCGGTCTTTATTTCACATTGCTCCACGACAATACGCTTATTTTTTGGTAAACTGCAATGATAGTCATTCAATTATTGTTAAGTTTCTTTTTTACCACCCAACTATAAAAAATTATAAAATAGTCACTTAATTTTTCAATTTTTTCTTTTTTTTGTCAGCAGCAGTTAAATGGCTAACTAAAAGATGATGCAGCAGCTTTTAAAATTGATTTAGCACTTAACATTTATATATTGTGTCAAATTAGTCTTGATTCTAAAAAGTTTAACCCTTTAACATTTTCACATTGTGTAATTGGTCTTTTTTGCAATTCTACTTTTCTTTGTGACCCTTTCACCTAAAAAGCTAAAAAAAAAAAATTTATCAACTAAATTTGATAGAAAATATCCAAAAAATGGAAACATCCAAAATCCAATATAATAATTTTCATATTTTCTCATTTTTTTAAGATTAACCCTCAATGTCAAAAAGAAAAATAAAACTACAAAAAAAGACCAAATTAGACAATGTGTAAATGTTGAGGGTTATTTTTTTTAGAATCAAGACTAAATTGACACAATGTATAAATGTTGAAGGTTAAATTGCTATTATGCCAATCTTAAAAGATGTCAAGTTATTTTTATGTTAGTAATTTAACAGCTAGTGACTACAAAAGGAAAAAAAAAGTCAACCAATCTTATTATTTGACCAGAGTCTCGTTTATCTTTTTACGTAATCTTTTTCACCCACATCCATTTTTAATTTGTTAATAAACATATTTTTTGTATATATAATTCTTTATTGTCGATATTATATATAATGGGAGTGACTGAGTTTAGTGTCAGTGTCACAGCCAAATACATAACACATTAGTAAATTGACTAAAAGATCTGAAATTGCATAAATCAAAGTAATAATCTATACTATATATTAAGCATTTTGTTGAGTTAGTGTCACGAGTCAATTAGGCACCAACTCAATTGGCTAATGATAAAAGTACCATTATTTTACAAAATAAGTTATATCATTTTATATATTTTATACATAAAAATAGAAAAATATATATTCATACATAACAGCATTTGAACCCAAACTTTTATAATTTTCATCATTTATACTTAACCATTCAACCAAAAATTCACTTTATCATTTATACCAATTTGGATCTTGACTCAAACGAAGCTTTAGATGATTCATACCAGTATGTTGCACCATCTACCTCATTGATTCCTATTAATTTGAACATGGATGATGAGCACTACAAATTTCCAAATGAACAAGAAGATATTAATGATTTTAATGATCCTAAATCTGAAGGAGTTCCTAATGTCAAAAATAACGACGAAGACGATGATTGGTCATATCATTCTTCATCTCCACTGTAACACCCCTAACCCGTATCCGTCGTCGGACTAGGGTTAAGAAGCATTACCGGACAATCGGAAAACTTTTACATAATTTCGTATCATAAAGTATATCACTGTCACATTGTAGCATAATACAGAAAATAGTCCCTTATTGAGGCCTACGAGACCTTAAACATGCATTAGAAATGGGTCGGGACTAAACCGGGATCATATGAAATTTTTCCAAAAATCAAACATTTTTTTCAAAGTTACAGAGGTCACACGCCCGTGTGGGTAGGCCGTGTGCCTCACACGGCCTCAAACACGCCCATGTGTCCGAGTCGTGCCAAAACAGGGCATACATACTGACTTGTCCACACGGCCTGAGACACGCCTGTGTGCCTCACCCGTGGTCGAGCCTGACTTGCATCACACGGCCAGTCACACGCCCGTGTGTCCAGCCGATGGTCGAGTCTGACTTGTTTTGAAATGCAACCACGAGAGACACGGTCGAGCCATACGACCGTGTGCTCAACCATGTGGGCAAATATAGGCCATTTGCAAGGCCAAAATGCCACCCACACCTTGGGTCATCCCTACAAGCATATACAAGCATCATTCCCAACACTTATGGCAACCAAAAACATACCCAATTGACCAACTATTTTGCTCATTCAAGAACATTTCATCACAACATCTTATATGCTAATTAGCCCAACTAAATCACAAGCATAACCAAGCATGATTCATCCACAACTTACCACAATAATAAGACATCTTCTCATCAATGATATACCAACTTTGCATCAATAAGCTTACCCTTACTTTGACCATTACATTAGTCATTAAACCATACCAAACAAAGCATCATATAATATGACTACTCATTCATATCACAACCATTTATCTAGCCATATCACATGGCTATGTACATATCTCAAACATAATCCAAAGTGACTAGCCTATACATGCCATACTTTAGTATATACACTTTCAAAAGGTACCAAAACAGATTGAGTAGTGTGATGATGATCCTCGACGATCCACCGAGCCTTACAGTAGCTTTAACGATCTATAAAATATAGTAAACACACACAAAGTAAGCTTTCAAAAGCTTAGTAAGCCATATACAAATAAACTTAACATATAATGCACATAATCATATTAATACAAGATTTTAATGTTTCTCAATTGCAAATTCATAACATTTTCTTTAGCTCATTTGTTTAGCCATTTCTTACCCACAATTCATAGCTCAAAGTATCACTTTTTCTCATAACACAAACCATGCATATATCACATTTTATTTCATCAAATCTATGCACATAATTCACCTTGGTAAGTTCATATATATACTTACCTTTGATACACATACAATGTGTACATTTCAAACAAACCTGATTCGATTTTACATTCCATATAGTCTTTCGTTTCTCGGAATTGCCCGTTGAACCATTCGAAACTAAATAGGACACTCGGAATACTCGGAATAGTCGTACAATGCCAACGTCCCAGACGTAGTCTTACATGTAACCAAATATCAATGTCACTGTCCCATACAGGGTCTTACACAAATCAAATACGATGCCAATGTCCCGGATATGGTCTTACACGTAAATCTCAAATCGATGCCAACATCCCGCACGTGGTCTTACACGATATCACACATCGAAAACCTATGTCATGACATATGTAATCCTATTTATTCCTAGGTTCGTACGGGACTTCCCAGACATTGATACATTGTCGATACTTCCTCGGATTTCATCTAGTTATCATCTCGTACACATTCATCACAATGAAATTTCATATGAACATACATAAATCAATACAAATACATTTATTTGTGTAGACTTACCTCGGATTCGGATAAGCGAACAGGACTCGACTATTCAACCACTTTCGACTTTCCGCGATCTAAATCTTTTTCTTGGTTCTTGATCTTGAATCAAAGAACATCCATGGCCAAATGTTCAAAGCTTAAAACTTTCTTTTCTTTTCTTGTTTTCGGTGGTGGATGATACCAAATAATGAAAGAAATGTTTTATTTTATGTTTTTAATTAACTTATTAATCAATTTACAACTTTAACCTTTATTAAACCATATAAAAATCATGTAAAATATGGACATAAATGTCCACTAGCATAAACAAAGGTATAATATCCACTTAAGGACTTCACCTTTAATAGGCCATGTCAATTTAACACATTAATATATGATTTTCCACTTTTACCTTTTATGCAATTTAGTCCTTTTCTCAATTTAAGCACACAAACAGCAAAATTAATTCACGAAACTTTAACACATGCTTAATCACACTTTGTAGACACAGAAAATAATATTAAAATATTTTTTGACTCAGATTTGTGGTCTCGAAACCACTATTCCGACTAGGGTCTAAACCGGGATGTTACAATTCTCCCCCTTAGGGATTTTTGTCCCCGAAAATCTTACCGTTGAATAGATTCAGATATTGTTGTCTCATTACGTCTTCGGGCTCCCACGTAGCCTCTTCCACTCCGTGTCGATGCCACAGTACCTTTACTAACGAGATTTTCTTATTTCGTAATTCTTTCACTTCACGATCTAAAATACAAATTGGTTCCTCTTCATAAGTCATATCGGATTGGATTTCAATCTCTGACGGAGTAATCACATGTGATGGATCAGATCTGTATCGACGAAGCATTGACACGTGAAATACATTATGAATCTTTTCCAAATCAGGTGGCAACAACAATCTATATACTACAGGTCCGATGCGCTCGATAATTTCATACGGCCCGATGAACCTTGGACTCAATTTGCCTTTTTGTCCAAATCTGAGTACTTTCTTCCACGGAGATACTTTCAAAAACACTTTGTCTCCGATCTCAAACTCGATATCTTTTCGCTTCAAGTCCGCATAGGACTTCGACGATCTGAAGCGCTTTTAGACTATCACAGATTACTTTCACTTTCTCTCGCTTTCTTTTATCAAATCAACCCCATGTATCTTACTTTCACTGAGCTTAGTCCAATACAGAGGTGTTTGACATTTGCGTCCGTACAAAGCCTCATAAGGTGCCATTTTGATACTCGACTGAAAGCTATTATTATACGTAAATTCAATCAATGACAAATATTATTCCCACGTACCATTAAACTCAAGAATACAACATCTCAACATATCCTCGAGTATCTGAATAATCCGCTCGGACTGACCATCAGTCTGTGGGTGAAAAGCTGTATTGAAATGCAATTTCGTACCTAGAGCTTCTTGTAATTTCATCCAGAATCATGATGTAAATCTCGGATCTCTATCAGACACAATAGACAGTGGCACTCCGTGCAATCTCACAATATCAGAAATGTAAAGTTCGGCTAACTTATCAAGTGAGTAATCAGATCGTACTAAAATAAAATGGGCTGATTTCGTCAATCTATCAACTACGACCCAAATTGCATCTTTCTTTCTCGGAGTCAAAGGTAACCATGAAACAAAGTCCATCGTTATTTCTATCCCATTTCCACTCGGAAATCATTATCGGTTGTAACAAACCGGATGGCACTTGATGTTCAAACTTTAACTTGTCGTATGACTAAACATTTTGAAACAAAGTCCAGAATGACCCAATTTAGGGCCTAGTCGTAATAGTGGTGCGAGACCACAAACCAAGTAGAAATATGTGTTTAAATGATTTCATAAGGCTTAAGAGTATTTGCATGATTGTGTGAAAATTTCATGAAGGAATTTTATTAATTAGTGAATAAATTGTCCATTAAGACTAAATTGCAAGAATTGGAAAATATGAGATTCTAGAAGATTTAAGTATGAAATAGAATTATAAAGATTACTAGAGGTCCTTATTTAGCAATTAGACCATTATATGTTAAGATGGACAAAAATGGACATGGGAAGGAAAATCTTAAGAAATGACCATTAAGGGCATTTTTGTCATTCGATAAATAAAAGATTAAAAAGGGAAAAAAGTAAAAATGATGTCCACCTTCCTCCCCCTTGGCTGAAAATCACAAGGAAGACATAGCTAGGGTTTCTTCAACTTTCAAGCTTGATAGTAAGTGCATCCTAGCCCCGTTTTTAATGTTCTTCGTATTTTTAAGACCCTCGTAGCTCGGTTTAGCTATTTCTAGCTATATTTTGAGCTAGGGTTTATGTTAAAAAATTTACCCATGTATGACTTGCATGTATTTTGATGTTTTATGGAAGAATATGAAAGTTTGATGTATGATAAACATTTTTTTTCTAAGTGATTTTCATGAAAAATGCATAAAAGAACCAAATTGTAAAAGTTGTAGAAATGGTCATACATGAGTGAAATAGTAGAAATTGAATGTTGTTATAGTTGAGAATATGATTCGGCTAGGCTTTAAATGCAAGAAATTTGAATGAAAATCATTTTACGAGCCTAGGGGCAAAAATGTAATTATGTAAAAGTTTAGGGGCAAAATTGTAATTTTTCCAAAATATGAATTACGAGTCGATTTAGTCAATGTGTGTATTTAACAAGTGAAATTGTTATTGTAGATCAAGAAACACGAAGCCCGGATCGAAACCAAGGTAAGAATAAAATCGAGGACTAAATCGAGCATTGATATACATTTTGAGAATCGAGGTAAGTTTGTATGAAGTTAGAGTTTCATAATGTTCAATATTTGAAACTACTTAATATTATGACAATGTATATTATTGTTATGAAAATCGAGTGATGAAGCCTCGATGAGAAAACGTTAAAAATAAGTATGTGAAATTCCGGATAAAGATTCGGAACAATGAGGTTACCCATGTATTAACATTGAATAAAGAAGGTCCTGGGTAAGACCATGTCTGGGATATGGCCTCGGCACCAAAGGAAGATTTCGTATATGACCATGTTTGGGACATGGCATCGACATTCATGTACGATCTCGTATAAGACCATGTCTGGGACATGACATCAACAATGAGTTATAAGATCCTGTGTAAGACCATATCTGGGATATGGCATCGGCATCAAGGGGTGATCCCATGTAAGACCATATCTGGGATATGGCATTGGCATCAAATTTTATGAATGATGAGTTCAAGTATCCTACGATAATTTGGTTAATTCGTGGGCAAAAGAGCTAAGTATGTAAGATGGTATAGAGCTAAATTCGTTTATGGATGACCTTGGGTATCACCTATGATAAGAATGATGAAGATATGAGTTTATGTTCATGATAGAAAATGTGCTAAGTCATGTGACTAAGTGATACAGGTACCATGAGTAAAATACAAAGTATGAAATCATATTGTGAAATGAGAAGGGTAAGAGTAAGTATGAGTAAGTATGCTTGAGCACTTGATGCTTATGTTGTTCATGTATCATGAGATGGGTAAGTTTATTTTGATTATTTATGTTGCTATATAAATTTCATGCAAACTTACTAAGCTATATGCTTACCCCTCTCTTTCCCCTTTTCCTTGTAGTTTCGCCAAGTTAGCTCGGGGATCGCAGAATGTCAGAGCTCGAATCACACTATCAACCGTTCTTTTGGTATAGTAAAGTTAATTCATTTTGAGTATGACATGAATAGGAACTTGATCGTTTTGTGTCATGTCATGTTTGAAGGCCAAAGGGTTGGCTATTAATGTTTCACACTCATTTTGAAAAAGGGGCCATGGTGAATTGGCCAATATTGTTAAGTTTATGTTATAAAATGTTAAGTTAAATGAAATGAATGTTCATGCAAGTAATTGAGTAAAATACGGGTGGAATGAATGATAATTTAAGGATTCTTAATCGGTTGGAATTGCTATGTTATGTGCTTCTTGTGATGAAATGAATGAGTTTATGTTTCAGGGTGGCAAGAAGGCTTGGAAAATAGCCTTAAACTGTCCATGCAGGTAGACACACGGGCGTGTGTCTAGGCCGTGATGTGTTAGTAGGCTGTGTGTCCCCTGCATTTATTTGTGAGGATTTGATTCGTCACACGGGCCAGCACACGGACGTGTGCTTAGGCCGTGTGCTCCTTAAGGGGTTGCTGACGTCATAAACAGAATACCCCTAGTTTTCACACACGGGTGAGGACACGGGCGTGTCAGGGCGTGTGAAGGACACGAGCCATTAACACGCCGCGTGTCCGGCGTGTGAAAACCCCCAGAGGTTCGAAATAAAAATAAATTCTACACGGGCTAAGGACACATGGCGTGTGACCACCACACGGCCGCCCACATGGGCGTGTCCCAAATCACATGGGCGTGTGACCTCTGCATTGAGCAAAAAAATTTAAAGAGTGCAAAAGTTTTCGGTTGAACTCCGAAACCTTCCGGATGAATGTTTAAGGCCTCGTAGGCCCAGGATATGTGTGTTATGGTTAAGAGAGAAAAGTTTTAAGTTGGAATGAAATTTTATAGCCCGTAATTGCATGTACAAGCAAGGTCAAGCATGGTAATGCTCGATCCGTTCCGCATCGGACACGGGTAAGGGGTGTTACAAAGTCAGAGATGTCTCGTTTCATACCAGACCACCAATAGTGTTGCTTCAAATCATGGTACATCTTTGTACTTCCCGAGTGAACAGATAGGCGACCATTATGTGCTTCATTCAAGATCAATGAATCAACTTTGGATTTCGGAACACATAATCGATCTCGAAATCTCAAGCAATCATCAACATCAACTCGAAATCCGTAATCGAGTTCGAATCACACCGAGCTCGTTTTGCTAACATTTTATTATCAACTTTCTCGAGCATCACATACTTGTCAGAAGAATAATGGTTTCGCTTTCAACTCAACCAAAATCGAACCATCATCGACAAGTCTAAATGAGCATTCATCGCACGTAATGCAAACAATGACTTCCGACTTCGGCATCAAGAACAATATTTGCCTTACCTCGGATGATAATCTATCACAAGCTCGTAATCTTTCAAATGCGGCTCTAACCATCGCCTTTGTCGCAAATTCAGGTCTTTCTCGAGTCATCAAATATTTCGGACTTTTATGATCCGAAAACACGTGGCATTTTTCACCAAAAGATAGTGACGCCAAATCTTAAAAAGCACAACACAATCGCAACTAGCTCAAGATCGTGTGTCGGATAATTCTTTTCATGCGGCTTTAATTGTCTCGAGGCATAAGCTATCACTTTGCCTTCCTGTATCAGAACACATCCCAGACCATTTAACGAAGCATCATATAAATCACAAACTCTTTACCCGATTCTGGCTGTATTAAAACTGGAGCTTCGGTCAAAAGGGCTTTCAACTGATCAAAGCTTTTCTGACATTTATCGGACCATTCAAACTTCACATCTTTTTGAATCAGTCTAGTCAACGGAGTAGCAATCATCGAAAAGCCTTTTACAAATATTCGATAATAACCAGCAAGTCCCAGAAAACTACGGACTTCGGACACATTTCTCGGAGGCTTCCACTTCAAAATAGCTGAAATTTTACTCGGATCAACCCATATACCAGATGCTGACACAATATGTCTCAGAAAACCAACTTCATGCAACCAAAATTCGCATTTACTAAACTTTGCATACAATTGCTTATCTTGCAGAGTTTGCAACACAATTCTCAGATGTTCAGCATGCTCGGTTTCATCACGCGAATAAATCAAAATGTCATCAATGAATACCACAACAAATCGATCTAAATACGGTCTGAAAATTCTGTTCATCAGATCCATAAAAAAAGCAGGAGCATTTGTTAGTCCGAAAGGCATAACTAAAAACTCATAATGCTCGTGACTCGTTCAAAGCGCTGAATATCCGAATCTTTTACTCGCAACTGATAATATACCGATCTCAGATCTATCTTTGAAAACACAGTGGCTCCTTTAAGTTGATCAAATAAATCATTAATTCTGGGCAGAGGATATTTATTCTTTATAGTAACTTTGTTCAACTGACGGTAATCAATGTACATTCTCATTGTGCCATCTTTTTTTTTCACAAACAGAACAGGAGCACCCCAAGGTGAGAAACTTGGTCTTGCAAATCCTCTATCAGTCAATTCTTGCAATCGTGACTTCAACTCTTTCAATTCGCCTTGCCATTCTATACACGGAGCTATTGAAATAGGAGTCGCTCCCTGCAATAGATCAATACCAAATTCAACTTCACGATCGGAGGTAATTCGGTAACTCTTCAGAAACACGTCGTGAATTCGCAAACCATCGCGACATCGATTCAACTTTCTTTTGATTACTTTCGATTCGATCACATAAGCAAAATAAGCTTCACAACCCTTTTTTACATTATTCTGAGCTTTCAACACTGATATCACAGCCGGTAACCCATTCAATTCATTAGACTCAATCTGAATTATTTCATCATTCTGACATCTCAAATCAATAGTCTTTTTTTGCAGTTCATAACATCGTGCAATGTTAACCAGTCCATACCCAAAATTATATCGAACTCATCAAAAGGTAATAGCATCAGATCAGCCAGAAAACAGATATCTCGAAACATCAACGGACAGTTCTTGCATACTTTGTCAACCATGACACTTTTACCTAAGGGGTTCGATACTCTAATAACAAATTCAATAAACTCTACAGGCAAAGTCTTACTGGATACTAAATTCATGCATACATAAGGATGTGTAGATCTAGGGTCTATCAATGCAATCACAGAAGTATCATAAAGAGTAAATGTACCGTAATAACATCCGAGGCGAAAGCTTCCTCACGAGCTCGGATAGCGTATGCTCTAGCAGGTGCCCTAGCTTCAGATCTCGCAACAGTGTCTTTCGTAGTTCTCTGACTACCACTGACATTCCTTGTATTTCGAGAAGGTCTACCTCTAGCTGAAACATTATCAGATCTCGGATTCTGAACAATCTCTTACTCAACAGGCTTTGGATAATATTGAATAAAATGGTCTAATGATCCACATCTGAAACAGGCTTGATCATTTAATCTACAACTACCCGGATGTATTTTTCCACAATATTTACATTCAGGTCGATCGGATCAGACATTTCCAACACTAGCTACTGAAGTTGCTAGAGCTTTGGAGTTCGCATGCGATCTAGCTCGATCTCTGTTCAAATGTCCCACATTAGCCTTTGAACGGCTATGCTCATCTATGAATTTCTTTGATACAGATTGAAATGATTTGTTTGAGAATCTCTTTCTCACATCTCTAGCTTCAGACTCAGCTTTTCTTTTATCTTTCCCGAGTGCCTCAGCTTTACATGCTCGATCAACAAGCACAACAAACTCTTTTATTTCCAGAATCCCAACAAGCAAACGAATATCTTCATTCAGACCATCTTCAAACCTTTTGCACATTATCGCTTCAGTTGAGACACACTCCCGACCATATTGACTTAGTCTCACGAACTCTCGTTCATATTCAGTGACAGACATGCGACCCTGTTTCAACTCCAGAAATTCTTTTCGTTTCTGATCAATAAATCTCTGATTGATGTATTTCTTTCGGAACTCAGACTGAAAGAAATCCCATGTAACCAGTTCTTTCGGAACAATGAAAATCAAGGTCTTCCACTATTGATAAGCTACGTCTCGTAGCAAAGAAACAACACACTTTATACATTCATCAGGAGTCAATGACATTTCATCAAATACTCGAATTGTGTTTTCAAGCCAAAACTTAGCTTTTTCGGCATCGTCATCACTAGTGGGCCTAAACTCTTCGGCCCCATGCTTACAGATTTTGTCAACTGGAGCTTTATTCAATAGATTTAGATACACAACCGGAGGCACAACTGAAGTCTGAGGAGGATTAGGCGGGGGCAGAGGTTGTGAAACAGCCGGGTTAGTTCTTATATACTGAGTGAACCACTCGTTCATCATTTGGAAGAATGCTTGTTTAGCCTCTCCCTCTTGACCGCTAGTAGCCGGTCTCGAATCGATGGTATTTGTCCCTTGAGCGGGAGCAGCGCATTGCTTTCAACATCATCGACTCTGACTCTTTCGGGATCTATTACTATACGAAAACACATTTTACACATAAGGATTCATCACACTATCACAATTCGAATATATGACATGTATAGCTAGACTCTTACACACTACGTTAGTCAGAGAATCGACTAAATCGTAGCTCACGATACCAATCAAATGTAACACCCTAACCCGTATCGTCCGCCGGGACTAGGGTTAAGCATTACTAGGACAATCGAAAAATTTTACGATCATTTCGTATCATAAAGTATATCACTGTCACATTGTAGCAGAATACAGAAAATTGTCCCTTATTGAGGCCCACGAGACCTTAAACATGCATTAGAAATGGGTCGGGACTAAACCGGGATCATATGAAATTTTTCCAAAAATTAAATATTTTTTTCAAAGTTACAAAGGTCACACGCCCGTGTGGGTAGGCCGTGTGCCTCACATGGCCTCAAACACGCCCATGTGTCCGAGCCGTCCCAAAACAGGGCATACATATTGACTTGTCCACATGGCCTGAGACACGCCCGTGTGCCTCATCCGTGGTCGAGCCTGACTTGCATCACACGGCCAGTCACACGCCCGTGTGTCCAGCCCGTGGTCGAGTCTGACTTGTTTTGAAATGCAACCACGAGAGACACGGTCGAGCCACACGTCCGTGTACTCAACCGTGTGGGCAAATATAGGCCATTTGCAAGGCCAAAATGCCACCTGTAATAGTTTGGTTTAGACCTTAGTCGGAATAGTGGTTTCGGGACCATAAATCTGAGTTAGAAAAATATTTTAATATTATTTTCTGTGCTTCTGATATGTGAATTAGTATGTGTGAAATTTCTGTGAGTTAATTTGTCCGTTTGTATGCTCAATTTGAGAAAAGGATTAAACTGCATTAAATGCAAAACTAGTATGATATTTGTAAAAGTGCCTATTTTTTGTGGCTTTTAAATGAGGAGGCCTTATGAGGCAATTAAACCATTAATGAGATAGTGGTTGGTTAAATGACATAATAACCTTATTGTTAATTTGTCTTTTATGATAATAAAAAGGTTAGTATTGGAATTTGATAATTAAGTGACAATTTAATAAAACAAAAGCATAAAAATTAGCCATTATGCTCATCTTTTGTCTTAGAAAGTTTAAGAAAAAGAAAGGAAAGAATAAGCAAGGGTTTGGCTATGGTTTTGGTTTGATTCAAGGTTAGTTTTTGATCCGTTTTATAATCGTTGCTTTGTATACTTCAAAACCCATGTCTTAATTTTGAGAATTGATGATGATTTTGAAATGTGTCTTTGATGAACACATGAGTTTTGAAATATTTGATGATGAAATATGGAATATATGTGTTTGATTAGCATATTTTGTATTTGGATTTTTAGTGAATTTGAGTATTTTGGACTAAATTGAGAAAATAATATTTTGAAGGACTAAATTGTGAAATAAATGAAATTTATGGACTTGTATGAAGCATGTGAAAATTCGGCTAAGCATGGGTGACATGAAATTTGGTGTATTTTGTGATTTTGTGAAATAGGGACTAAATTGTCCAAATGTGAAAATGTGAGGGCTAATTTGCAAATTGCCCTAAATATGTGTTTATGGATTGAATTGAACGTTTTGGTGAATAAAAGGGTTAAATTTGAATATGTATAGATCAAGAACCGAAGAAAACGGATTTAGATCGAGGGAAGTCGAAAGTTATTGAATAACCGTTTATCTCCGTTCTTCCCGTACGAGGTAAGTCGATATACAAATAAATGTATTTGAATTGAATTATCGTACATATATGAAATGTAAATTGCTATGAATATCCATTGAGATGGAATGTATATGAAATCCGAGTGTATGCATAAGTCGACAAGTTGTTAAAGTCCGATAAGTCCCGTATGAATCTAGGAATAGATAGGAATGCATATGTCATGACATAGGTGTCCGAAATGTGATATCATGTAAGACCACGTCTGGGACGTTGGCATTGATTCGAGATTTCATATAAGACCACGTCTGGGACGTTGGTATCGATATGAGATTTACGTGTAAGACCATGTCTGGGACATTGGCATCGTATCGATTCGTTTAAGACCCTGTCTGGGACAGTGGCATCGATATCTGGATACATGTAAGACCACGTCTGGGACGTTGGCATTGTACGACTATTTCGAGCATTCTGAGTATCCTATTTAGTTCCAAACAGTTCAACGGGCAAGTCTGAGAAATGAATGACTATGTGAATTGTACATCCGTTTCAGGTACGTTGATATGCATGCTTTGTATAGGCATGAAAGGTGAGTAAGTATGTGCATTGATGCAAAGGAACATTTGAGATATATATGTTTGAGAAATGAGCAAGTGAGATACTTGAGATATGATGAATTGGTAAGCAATGGCAAACCAAATGAGCCAAAGAGATTATCTATGAGCTTGAAATGAAGATTTGTTAATGAATTCAAATAGCTATGCTTATGATTGATTATATGTTAATTTTATTTGTATATGGCTTACTAAGCTTTTGGAAAGCTTACTTTGTGTGTGTTTGTTCTGTTTTATAGATCGTTAAAGCTACGAGAGGCTCGGGGACCGTCGAGGATTATTATCACACTACCCAAACTCATTTTGGTACCTTTTGGAAATGTATATACTAAGTATGGCATGTATAGGCTAGTCATTTTAGAATATGTTTGGGTTGTAAATAGCCATGTGATATGGCTAGATAAATGTTGGTAATATGCATGAGTAATTATAGTAGATGATGCATGTTTTGGTGTGGCTTAATGGCAATGAAATGGTCTTATGAATGGTAAGCTTATTGATGGATTGATGCCATAGTGAATTGGTGAAATTGTGGATGAATCATATTAGGTTTTATATGTGATTTGGTTGGATTATTTAGTATATAAAATGGTATGCTAGAAATGAGATTGATTTGGGATGATATGATGATCATTTGATGTGTTTTTGGTTGCCTATTGTGTTAAGAATTATGCTTGTATGTGCATGTAGGAACGACCCTGGTGTGGGTGGCAATTTGGCCTTGAAAATGGCCTATATTTTCCCACACGGTTGAGCATATGAGCGTGTGGCTCGACCGTGTCCCTCGTGGTTGAAATTTAAGGCAAGTCAGGATCGACCGCGGGCTGGACACACGGGCGTGTGACTGGCCGTGTGGTGCAAGTCAGGATCGACCACGGGTGAGGCACACGGGCGTGTCCACGACCGTGTGGACAAGTCAGTATGTATGCCCTGTTTTGACACGGCTTAGACACACGGGCGTGCTTGAGGCCGTGGGAGGCACATGACATGCCCACACGGGCGTGTGACCTCTGTAACTTAGAAAATTTTTAAATTTCTGAGAATTTTCGTATGTGTTCGGTTTAGTCCCGGCCCTATTCTAAAGCATGCTTAAGGTCACGTTGACCTATTTAAGGGACACTTTGATCTGATTAGTTGAGTTATATTATGAAATGTCCGTAAAAGTCTCTGTTCTTCCGATGCGCCTCTTAACCCTATTAGACGATGGATACGGGTTGGGGTGTTACACCACCCACACCTTGGGTCATCCCTACAAGCACATACAAGCATCATTCCCAACACTTATGGCAACCAAAAACATACCCAATTGACCAACTATTTTGCTCATTCAAGAACATTTCATCACAACATCTTATATGCTAATTAGCCCAACTAAATCACAAGCATAACCAAGCATGATTCATCCACAACTTACCACAATAATAAGACATCTTCTCATCAATGATATACCAACTTTGCATCAATAAGCTTACCCTTACTTTGACCATTACATTAGTCATTAAACCATACCAAACAAAGCATCATATAATATGACTACTCATTCATATCACAACCATTTATCTAGCCATATCACATGGCTATGTACATATCTCAAACATAATCCAAAGTGACTAGCCTATACATGCCATACTTTAGTATATACACTTTCAAAAGGTACCAAAACAGGATTGAGTAGTGTGATGATGATCCTCGACGATCCCTGAGCCTTCCGTAGCTTTAACGATCTATAAAACATAGTAAACACACACAAAGTAAGCTTTCAAAAGCTTAGTAAGCCATATACAAATAAACTTAACATATAATGCACATAATCATATTAATACAAGATTTTAATGTTTCTCAATTGCAAATTCATAACATTTTCTTTAGCTCATTTGTTTAGCCATTTCTTACCCACAATTCATAGCTCAAAGTATCACTTTTTCTCATAACACAAACCATGCATATATCACATTTTATTTCATCAAATCTATGCACATAATTCACCTTGGTAAGTTCATATATATACTTACCTTTGATACACATATAATGTGTACATTTCAAACAAACCTGATTTGATTTTACATTCCATATAGTCTTTCGTTTCTCGGAATTGCCCGTTGAACCATTCGAAACTAAATAGGACACTCGGAATACTCGAAATAGTCGTACAATGCCAATGTCCCAGACGTGGTCTTACATGTAACCAAATATCGATGCCTTTGTCCGCATGACGGTCTTACACAAATCAAATACGATGCCAATGTTCCGGACATGGTCTTACACGTAAATCTCAAATCGATGCCAACATCCCGGGCGTGGTCTTACTTACGATATCACACATCGGAAACCTATGTCATGACATATGTAATCCTATTTATTCCTAGGTTAAATGCGGGACTTCCGGACATTGATACATTGTCGATACTTCCTCGGATTTCATATAGTTATCATATCGCATACATTCATCACAATGAAATTTCATATGAACATACATAAATCAATACAAATACATTTATTTGTGTAGACTTACACAGGATTCGGATAAGCGAGCGGACTCGACTATTCAACCACTTTCGACTTTCCGCGATCTAAATCATTTTCTTGGTTCTTGATCTTGAATCAAAGAACATCCATGGCCAAATGTTCAAAGCTTAAAACTTTCTTTTCTTTTCTTGTTTTCGGTGGTGGATGATACCAAATAATGAAACAAATGTTTTATTTTATGTTTTTAATTAACTTATTAATCAATTTACAACTTTAACCTTTATTAAACCATATAAAAATCATGTAAAATATGGACATAAATGTCCACTAGCATAAACAAAGGTATAATATACACTTAAGGACTTCACCTTTAATAGGCCATGTCAATTTAACACATTAATATATGATTTGCCACTTTTACCTTTTATGCAATTTAGTCCTTTTCTCAATTTAAGCACACAAACATCAAAATTAATTCACGAAACTTTAACACATGCTTAATCACACTTTGTAGACACAGAAAATAATATTAAAATATTTTTTTGACTCGGATTTGTGGTCCCGAAACCACTATTCCGACTAGGTCTAAGGGGATTTATTACATCCACGAACCTCTATCCCACATGCACATGTTAGATTTGTAAAATAAATCTAAAATAAAATTGAATAAACCATGATATATCATGTTAAATCATTAAGAATAAATCAAGAATAAAACTAAATGCGGAAGCGTACCTGAATCCATGAATTCCTTGAAGTTTTACCAGATTTTGGGGATTTGATCTTCCAAATTAGCACACAAGAAATTCAAAAAATATATGCTCTCTCTTTACTAATGATGGGATATTAGAAAAGATATCTTATGTATAATTTGGGGACCATAACCCTAATATTTATAACATTGGCATATTAGTTCTAATCAAATTCTAATTAGCCCATCATTAATTAGAATTCGATTAGAACTCAATTACTAGAGTATCTACACATATTTGACCCATACTTTATTTAATAATTAAAGCCCAATAAAACTTTAACCAAATTAGATCATTTTTAATTTGGGCTAACCTATCATGATAATAAATAATAACATGTAATTACCCTTATTATATATGTGGTGTCCATATTTTCCAACAGCACAACATTGACATAAATGCAATTGAGGCATTGGAATTTTCGGAATATCTTGGCATAGTGTCGAGCTATATGATGAGTTCAAATGCAAACTCTAAAGATTTATATGTAAGGGCACAATTTCCATCCAAGGATGCAACTATGGTAGCCATCAAGTACTACGGTATCAAAACTTGTGTTGATTACAAAGTTGTGGTATCTTCGCTAACTTTGTATGTTAGCGAGTGTTGGAAGTACAAGAATGGGTGTAATTAGAGAGTTAGGGTTACGCTTAGGAAGAGGACACAAGTTTGAGAGATCCAGAAAATGGAACGGAACCCCCACATGCACTTCTGCTCAACTTTCGTAAGATCACCAAAAATTAGATTAGGACTTAATTTGTAGTTGCATTATGCCATTGGTGAAGGCACACGCAACTATTCCAGTTATTGTTATAATCGTCAACATGCAATCTTGATATAAGTACACCATCGAGTTATCGAAAAGCTTAGCATGCAAAAGCAGAAGGCCATTTCCGATTGTTTGGAGATTGGGACAACTTTACAATGAGTTGCGGTCATTGTTAGCAACAATGCGACAATTTGCACCAAGTACTGTGGTGGAATTGCAAACCCTCAATGCATAAGATTCATTCAATCAACTAGTGGAAGGCATGAAAATATTCCACCGATTACTTTGGACATTTGATCCATTGATTAAGACATGGCTAAATTGTAAGCCCATTATCCAAATAGACATGACTTGGATTTACTGATGAAGTATTAGCAGATCCTTCTAGTTGTTGTTGCTTAAGATGGGAACTGAAACATCATTCGGTAAGAGTGTGATTGTGGAGAAAGAAAACATGGAGTCTCATTATTTTTTTGACAAACTTATGACGGTATGTTATTAAACAACATGGTATATTGATAAAAGCGTAATTTCTCGATTTAATTGTGATGTTTCTCCCCTTAAATTATGCTATTTATGTTCTTAATTATATTATTTATACTTATATTTTATTTATTATTGATTTAGGAAATAATTAGAGAAAAATGAGCTTAGAATTTATTTTTGGCAAATTTTTGCGGATTAGACTATCAACACAACACAATTTCAATATTTTGGTCATAACTTAAGGTATAGAACTCCGTATTGGGTCCATAATATACCAATTCAAAGGAAATTGAAAAATCTAACCAAATTTATCTCAAAACTTAAGCCCAAAAATTTTTAGGAAGGTATTCAAAAATGGCCTAGAAGTTTGAAGCGAAAATTGCCAAGAAACCTAGAAAAATTCCGCTTTTGTTAAGTAAGGGCACTTTTTGTATTTTCTCACACTATAAATAGACATTATTAAGTTAAGATGAAAGGTACTTAGACATAGCCACTCTTAGTATTATTTTATTTGTGTGCTTTCTTTATTTTATGGTTTTCTAAACTCCTCTTTTCTAATCGAAGGTTAATTGAAGTTTGATTCAATAAATTCATAAAACTTATTTTGTGCTTAAATTCTTCATTATTCTTTAGTATTCATGCATCTTCTATTATAATTATAAATTTTCAAGTATGTTAAATATCTTACTAGTATTTGATAACTTAGAATGATTGTCTTGTCAATTAGAATAATTAAATTTGTAATTATTTATTTCATTTTAATACTAGTGACGAACTGTATAAATTGTTTATGTCATAGTTTATGATTATATGGTGTGGATGTGGATGTGTGATCTAGCTTAAATTAACCCTATTTAGGTGATTTTTTTTTTGGATTAGAATTAGGTCTCTATTGTTCTTAATGTGTGATGAAATTAAATTTTGGGCATTGGGTTATAAGGTTGTTTATTGGTTATGGAAGTAATTTCAAATGAGTTGTCTCTTGGTTATCAAATAAGTAAAGAGAGATTGGTTATCTGGTGTTGAGTCAACAATTAAAACTAATTTATTAAAGACATTGAAGTTATCCTTGTATTGATGATCGAATCTATGAATTAAACAAATATTTTACCTTTGGCTAGAGCTTTTCCTCATTGATTTTCTCAAATTTTTATTTACTACTTTTTCTTTAAGTTTTTAATTTTCTAAAAAAACTCCCACTTTTATTTATTTCACTTGTTTTTATTTGAGAAATAGAATTATTATTAATCTTTGTGAATACAACCCTACGTGTCGCTTTCTATTAATTCATCTTTTTAAGTCGGTTTTATTTTTGTAGGTCTTAACATCCTATTATATTTGCCCAATATCTCATTGAGAAAAATCAATCAGTGCATCAATAACACTTTCTGGAAGTCAATGGAGTTCTTCCAATGCTTACCCAGTGCACTACATCTATCATATTGCATGTAATTTTATGACAGAGTTCCATAATGTTAAGCCATGGAAAGAAATAGTTAACATGGGTACGTACTTGATGCATTCCTTCTTTTACATGTATAAATTACATTGTTTTATGAATTTATTTTATATTGTTCACTTTTTGCAAAGTATTACTTTGCTTTATGAACTTATTTTATATTGCTTATTTTTGTGAAATATTATTAAATACCATAACCATAACATAATTTTTGCAATGCACTAAGTTCTGAATTTTATAATGGATAAACAAACTAGTAATTACTAAATATCATAACCTTAACGTAGTTATAAACACTTGATAAAATCAAAACCTATGATTAGATGGAGTTGTGCGCAGTGTGTATCATTGCTAGAGGTGTCCATGGGTCGGGCTAAGGCTTGGTTACAAAAAAATTCAAAACCATTCCCGTTTTTAGCTTGCCCCACCCAAAAAGTTTGTTTTACTATTCAAAAACTAATAAAACATTTATCAAATATTTTTAGTTGATATTTTATATATTTTTATAATTAAGTTTAAATTTTAAAAATATCTTTTATAATTCAAAGACCATGGGTATCGCGACACCGAGACCCCCAAAACTCCCAATCTCAAGATTGTTGTGGGTATCGCGATACCGCTGTCTGACGGGTGAAAAAACTGCAGGAGCAATTTTATGTCCAAACAAGCTTAAGTCTATTTTTCATTTAAGGGCATAATGGTCAATATTAGATTAATTGTTATTAGGCTATAAATACAACTTTATAAGACTTTGTTTTTGATTTTTGGTATTGAACACTCTTCTTAGGTTTTCATAGTTAATGTTAGATTTTCTTTTCTTTTCACTTTTTTTAGATTAGGTTTTTCTTTTCTTTTTAGAATAGATTTTTTTATTTCTTCTTGTTGAAGACTATGTAAAAGGAGAGAATCAAACTTTTAGGCTTCATCAGATTCCAATCAATTAAATGAGCATTTTCTCAAACTCTTTACTTTTTATTTTATGTCTATCATGTGTTTAATAAAATAATTGTTTGGAATTTAAGTTTCATTATGTTCTAAATTGTTTGATGGTTGGTTGGTTAGTTATTTGTTATCTTAAGCTCATGTTTATACTTGATTAATTGATTGTTCAATTATATCGAAATGCTTAATACGCTAGAATTAACGTCTCTAGTGGAAAATTTAGATAAAAAAGATCAAGAGGAGAGTTTATCATTAGATAGTTCGGTATAATTGTGTCGAATAGTGAGATCGAGAGGAGATCTATATGCTTAGGTGAGTCCAAGAGGAGAACCTATGCGGTATCTTTTAGTCTAAGATGAGATCGAGAGGAGATTCTTAGCTAAGAGTGACAAACAATATAATCGGTATAGGTTTATTAGCTTAGTTAGCAATTAACAAATCAACCAACCATTGTTTTATCATTTACATTGTTTAAAGCAATAGAGAAGAAATCAACTAACCATTGTTTTATCATTTATATTGTCTAAAGTAATAGGGAAGAAAATTAGATTAGTTAGTTTAATTAATAATTTAAATATAATTTATAAACAATTCATTTTGGAATTTGCAATAATAATTTCTAGTTTGATTAGATTAGTAATTGCTTAACTTGTAATTAACCTGATAAATACATTTATCGACAATCCCTTGAGTTTGATCCTTGGAATGCTCTAGTGTTCCATTGACACTACAAATATTTCAAGCGACGATCGCACCGCGTTTTGCGATTAAAACCAAACTTTTAAATTGTTTTATAAAATTGTTTTGTTTTTACGCACCTGCGGTCACACCCATATTTTACATCTTGGGATTATCAAACGACTGGTACATTACATTTTTTATTAACAATCAACATATGAGACATTCTTAGCTCATATATTTCAAATATAGCACCCAATTTAAATTCCCAAATTGATTTTAAGAATGGTGAAACTGGTATGAACCATTCTCTTTTGAAATCCTACCAACAAAAATTTAAAATTTATAGCCCAAGTTCTTTGAAAAATTCTAGCCAAAACTGGACCAAAAACGCATCAACTGAACAATTCATTTCTTCTCAAAATTGTGTATTTCTTGGATTATTTCCTAGAATTATTCTTATGAACAGGATCCATATATGAGAGTTCCATTGTTAGTTCGAAAATTCAGAACGGAATGGTGGGACAAATTTAATAATGACAAATATGATTCCAAGTATTTAAATGATTTTTTGAACAAAAACCCAATATTATGCAAGTCCGCTGCTTCAGATCAAACTACGGCAAAGTTTCTTCAAGCCAAATCAATTGCCAACGCAATGTTGGCTCAGGCCAAAACCAAGAAGGAATACAAAAAACTTAAGGCTGAGATACTCAACTCCATGGATTCTGACTCAGAGGATGAGAAATCCTCAACATCTTCGATCAAAACATTGGACCTCGCAGATGACACCACCGCAGTAACAATCACCAAAACTAGAAAAAAATAAAAACGAACAGAGGTAAACAGGAATGATTCCCTGGCAAAAGAAGATAGAGATGAATAGGAGTGATTCTTTGCCAAAAGCAATTGAAGATGAACATGAGTGATTCCCTGCCAAATGCGGACGAAGATCAACAGTAAAGATTCTTTGTAAAAGTTTTGTAATCAAAGAATATATTCTCTGCAAATGTAATAATAAGTTTGAGGTTGCAAATGAAAAAATCTTTGTAATAATGTAAGGGATTAGATTCTCCAAAGAAAGAGGTTGTAAAGAGGCAAGAGTACTTTATAAAAGGCTCTCAAATTTGTACTGAAAGACACATCGACCAACAAATTAAATTTAATTTTAAAACAAATCAAATTTAACTTTCAAAAAAAAAATCAACAAATCAAATTTAATTTTTTTAAAAATTTAATGTTCAAAAATTTTCTTAAATTATTAAGAAAATTAAAAAAATATCAAAGTAATATTTAATCATTCATCGGTGAACATCGATCAACAGCAGTCAATGATTGATTAACGATTGATCAACACTAGTCAGTGGTTGGTCAATACTAGTCAATAATGGTCAACAACCAATCAACATTGGTTAACAACCGGTTGGAGTCAAATGTAATATTCTTGTTTATATTCTTTATAATTTATTTTTGAATTTTGATATATTCTTTAAAAAATTTAAATTTCAAGAATTGATTTATATATAATTTCATACGTATGGACATCACCTATCATATTTTAATTAGTTGAAAGTGTCGCAGGGTGCATTCTAAATGAGGAATATGTCGGATCGATTAACGAAATGTAATTTTAATTACCAATATGAGTTAAAATAAAATTTAAATATCAAAATGAAAAGATAAATCATGCTGTTAAATCTATATATTAAAATATAAAAAAAAGTGGTAAAATAGTAAAGTTAGAAATGGATACAGGACGTAGCAAAGAAACTATTCACTACAATTGCCTTACGCACATAACATTACCTTTTGCTTCTAAAATCCGAATTGGTAGCTACTTCCAACTACACTCAAGAATGGCGCTAATCAAATTCTCATTGTTTTTATAAAAAGGAAAGAAAAAAAAAAAACCTCTGAATTCAAAGTGAATTGTAACAAAATCCATAATGTGATCCCAATGTTAGCACCCGAAAAGGAAAATTTCTTTAACAAAAACTTGCAGCTCAAGAGAATTTTATTAAAATTTGTAAATAATTTTATAAAAAAAAATAATTAATTGTGTAAATGATTCAATATATACCCAATTATAAGTAAATTTTTTATTAACATTATAAAAAAAAAAATTAATAAATTTAAGTTACTTGCTATAGCACCACTAAATAAAGTCCACTTTTTTATTGGCTTTAATTAACAGATGTGGTGGACAGAAAATTGAAACAAAGGCGAACATTCGCTTGCGTTGGGAGGATAATTAATTATTATAGCATTGTTTAATTAAACAATAAATCAAAAGGAAATATCTTTGTCATTTCTTTATCAAAAGTGAAATTTGATTAATATTACATAATTTATAAACAATATCAATAATTGATTACAAACCCATAACTATGTATATCACTAATGTCATTAGCTGAAATCAACATCAAACCCATAAATTATTCACAACTATTTAATATTATCAAGCAAAAATAAACTTAACTAATACTAACTTGGTGTTATGAAATTTAAATTGCGACCTATTAATTAAATATTTACTCTTTTTTTTTTTTTTTTAGAAATAGCTCGATTCAATTTTCAATTATAAAAAAAAAAAATTATCAATGTTATCCTTGCTAAATCAATTCTTACAGAGACATCATCCTAGTAACCCAAATTGTTCAACTAGATTATTGTAAGAATCATAGCCTCGTAATGATTCCACCTTACCAAACAACTGTTCAATCCCTGCAAAAAAAAGGAAAATTGATTACCTGAAGTTTCACTTTAGTACCTGTATTAGAACCTTGGAAATAGAAGCTTTCAACTCCTTGTGAAATGTTGTCAATGAAGTTCGGACCTACTGGTTTGGTCCTTTTCTCTTTTGTGCTCACATCTGTTTCTACTTTTGCATTGACTGAACTTGTAGAGGCTTGAAGCTTTCTTTTTGATCGAGCACGCCTATTCTAAAACCAGTTATATACATTTGTTTCAAAGATTTGACCATGTTGTGCTAGTTCAGATGCTATCTCTTTGATTTTTTGCTTGCTTGGTGTTCCAGTTCCTTGCTCATATATATTCTCAAGAATTTGAAGCTGCAATGCGATTGGACTCCATCGCTGTCTAGCAGTGATCTTGTGCCCAACAGAGGCTGATATTGGATCACAATATAGGTTTCCCGACCTTATACTTGAAACCAAAACAACAAACCAGCCATAGATTATTATTGAATATAGAACCAAGGCAGCCAACATGAGAAAAAGTAAAATAAATAAATAAAAACAAAAAGAATTGAAGGAGAAAAAAAGAAAAGAACCAGTAAAATTGTGGTGGGCAGACATGGATTTGTGCATATTAGAATTGAGTGACCCGAATCCTTATTTAAATAAAATCTATATAGAACTACACTTCTTTTATTTTATTTTAGAATAAGGTTTTTTAAACCTTATTAAACTCCATCTATTTGATATTGATTAGAATAAGGTGTTTCAATCTTACTAAACTCCTATTAGAATATGGTTTTACAAGCCTATAAATAGACATAATCTACTCCTCTTGTAATTATTCGAATTCGACATAGTGAATTTTCTTCTCCTCTGCCGTGGTTTTTTCCGAAAGAGTTTCCACGTAAAAATATGTGTTCTTTATTTTTCTTTCTCTTTTCTTTGCGATACATTGTCATTATCGACGTTCTATTTTTCACAAATTGGTATCCGATCTTCCGGGTTATTCATCTCAATCACGATAATGACGTCTTTGAAGTATAAAATTCTGCGGTTGGATCGCAACACTAGATTCGCGTTGTGGCAGATTAAGATGCAGGCAGTTCTTGCACAGATGGATCTGGAGGATGCCCTGCTAGGGATAGATAAGATGCCTTCGACATTAACGGATGAAGAGAAGAAGCGTAAGGATCGAAAGGGGTTAACACAATTACATCTGCATTTATCTAACGAAATTTTGCAGGATGTGATGAAGGAGAAGATCGCCACTGCATTATGGAAGAGGCTGGAACAAATATGTATGTCGAAAACTCTAACCAGCAAGCTGCATATGAAACAGCGTCTTTATGCTCATCGTTTGGAGGAAGGTGCGTCTGTGCACGAACACTTAACAGTGTTTAAAGAAATTCTCTCAAACTTGGAGGCCATAGAGGTTCAATATGATAAGGAAGATATAAGGTTGATTCTACTTTGTTCGTTGCCCCCGTCTTATTCAACCTTTAGAGACACAATTTTATATAGCCGCGAGTCTCTCACAGTTTATGAGGTTTATGATTCATTGACCTCGTATGATAAGACAAAGCATCTTATGGTTAAACCTGACTCTCAGGGAGAGGGTCTCATTGTTCGTGAGAGACAAGATAGGAATGCTGATGATGATCGTGAAATGACACAGGAACGAAATCCTCGCGGTAAATCTAAAGGTAGATCAAAGTATTCAAACAGAGGTAAAACTTGTAACTTCTACAAGAAAAAAAGGGGCACATTAAATTTGAGTGCTATAAGCTATAGAACAAGATCAAAAGGCAGGCTGCGAATCAAAAGGGAAAACAACCAGAAAAATTTGGTGAAGCCGATGTTGTAGAAGACTACAGCGATGGTGAACTTCTAGTTGCTTCTATCAACAATTCTAAAGTGAGTGAGGAGTGAATCCTTAATCCGGGCTGCACCTTCCACATGAGTCTCAATCGGGATTGGTTTACAACTTACGAAACAGTGTCTGAAGGTGTTGTTTTGATGGGAAATAATGCTTCGTGTAAAATTGCAGGTGTTGAAACGATTAAAGTTAAGATGTTTGATGGAGTTGTCAGAACACTTAGTGACGTGCAACATGTTCTAGAATTGAAGAGAAATTTAATTTTGTTGAGTACTCTTGATTCAAAAGATTATAAATACACAACTGAAAGTGGGGTTTTGAAGATTTCCAAAGGTTCCCTCGTTGTGATGAAAGGGCAGAAAAAGACTGCCAAGTTATATGTTTTGCAGGGTTCTATTATTACTGGTGATGTAGCTGTCGCTTCCTCTTCCTTGTCAGATGATAATATTACTAAACTTTGGCATATGAGCCTAGGGCATATGAGTGAGAATGACATGGCAGAATTGAGCAAAAGAGGATTTCTTGATGGGCAAGGAATTTGCAAAATTGAAGTTCTGTGAGCACTACGTTTTTGGGAAGCAAGAATTGAGCAAAAGAGGACTTCTTAATGGGCAAGGAATTTGCAAACTGAAGTTTTGTGAGCACTACGTTTTTGGGAAGCAAGAATTAAGTAAAAGAGGACTTCTTGATGGGCAAGGAATTTGCAAACTGAAGTTACGTGAGCACTACGTTTTTGGGAAGCAAAAGAGAGTTCGATTCACCAAAGGAATTCATAACACGAAGGGAACGTTGGAGTATATTCATTCTGATCTGTGGGGGCCATCCAAAGTGCCTTCGAGAGGTGGAGCTAATTATATGCTAACTTTTATTGATGATTTTTTCGAAAAATTTGGGCGTTCTTCTGAAGGCGAAAGCGATGTGTTTCGCATTTAAGTCTTGAAAAACTATGATTGAAAAACAGACGAGAAAACAAATAAAACACCTCCGCATAGACAATGGCTTAGAGTTCTGTTCTGATGAGTTTAATGAACTATACAAGTCAGAAGGGATCGTGAGACACTTGACAGTTCGTCATACTCCACAACAAAACGGCGTTACAGAACGAATGAACAGAACGATCATGGAGAAAGTTCGATGTATGTTGTCGAATGCTAACTTACCGAAGTCGTTTTGGGCCGAAGCAACCTCTACTGCATATTTTTTAATCAACTGATCTCCATCCATTACCATTGGGAAAAAGACTCACAAGAAGTGCAGTGCAGTAATTCTGCTTTGATTATTCTAATTTAAAAATCTTTGGGTTAAATGTATTTTTCTTAATTATAAAGCTGGTGTAAAAGGGTAAATATCTCAATAATACCAAAAAAAATCAAAATTTACCGGACAGTATAGGTTTCAGGAAAATTGACCGGAAAGTACAATTTCCCCAAAAACGCATCCACGTCGGTAGCGTTTTTGGGGAAAGCGACCTAAAGCGCGTCCACGGGGGGCGCTTGCAGCCACCTCAAAGAAAAACGCTCCCACGGGCGCTTTTCTTTGAGGTGGCAAAAAAGCGCCCCAGTGGACGCGCGCTTTAGGCCGTGTAACAATCAAATTTTTTTGACCGTTGGCCCCCAACGGTCAAAAAAACTATAAATACCCCCCAACCCTTCATTTTTTCACACTTCAATCCTTTCTCATTATTCTCTCAATTTGCTCTCAATTTTCTCTCAATTTTCTCTCAAAGTCCTTGAAATTTACGCTTTAATTTCAAAATAGTCCTTACTATTTACGAAAAAGCCCTTTATAATTTTTTTTAATATATCTATTTTTTGAAAATTTTGAAAATACTTTATCGGAGTACAATGGTAGGGAATTACGTCGCCTAGACAACAAGCACATTGTCCGTCGAGCAAATGAAAATGGTAAGTTTGAATGTTAATTTTTCAAAATTATTAAATTTTTTTAATTATGTAATTTTAATTAATTTTGAATTTTATAATTTTTTAAGCGATCAGTAGATCGGGTGTTGCAATGTTATATTCGCAACATGATTTGGTCCCCATCGCCATTGATCGAGAATTACTGCGGGAAGCGGGTTTTTGTACGTGGCCACGATAGTAGGGGTTCAAGTTGGACCGCCTTTGATCGGTAGCGTTGATAGAGAGGTGGAGACCCGAGACGCACACTTTCCATCGTGGGAGGCGGGAAGGAAACCACAAAAAGCAGCGTCACGTCGTAGCGTTTTTGGGAAAAAGCGACTAAAGCGCGTCCACAGGGGCGCTTTGGCCGCTTTTTCCAAAAAAACGACGGCGACGCGACGCGCCCTGGGAAATGCACTTAGGTCAATTTTCTGAAACCTATACATTCAGGTAAATTTTGATTTTTTTGGTATTATTGAGATATTTACCCGGTGTAAAAGGGTATAAGCTTGTGTTGAATTTTCCCTTTTTTTAGCTTAAAAATATTAAATAAACAATTTCCTTTTCTTTTCTTTTTCAAAGATAATTTTCTTTCTTTTTCCTTTTTTTCTCCGTATCTTCATTTTTCTCCAACTTTTTCATTCTTAAACCCTAGCCATAGCGATTCAATTTCTTGGTTTGACTTTTTTAAGCCTAGTGCAGCCTCGAAAACAGCCCATCATTTCCTTAAATTCTACACAAAAACATGGTGAAATGCATTAAATATTTCTTAAACTCGTAGTTGCTCAACTTTGAAACACAGATGGGCGCTCAAGCTCCACCTAAAAGAGTCTCCAGTCCACTTCCAACTCATTCACGTTTTTCTTCTTTGGTTTCTTAATTCCTTGCATTAATGCATTTCCAGCTCTGAAATCCGATAGAGTAATCAAGCTGCCGAACCAGCCGGCGACGCCGTCGATTTCGCAGTTTTTGAGGTATGTTACTGTGAATGAAGAGCATGGAAGGCCACTTTTCTACTGGTTCTTTGAAGCTCAATCTGAGGCATCTCAGCACGTCTCCTGTTATAGCTTAATTGAGTCATCTCACCATCTTTTTGCCGAACCATTTTCTGCAGCCATGGGGGTTTAAGGATCTTGGGATTTTGAAGGATTGAAGGGTTGATCGAGGGGGTTAGGAGCTGATCGTTTGGGAACACTGAATGTCAGACTTGGATCCAGTTTCTTATAAACAATCAAAAACTGTTGCAGATTTGGGTTTTTTCCCTCTTGGTTTTGGGGTTAAGTGAGACTCTGTCTTTTTTTCTTGATTGTCATTTTGAACCAAAGGATTGTTGGGTTATCAATGAATGTTCTTCAAATTTCTTCAATTGTATCTGTAAAATCTCACAAATTCTCAGACCATTCTCTCCTTCTCCCTTTGTATTGCACGGCTTAGTTTAGAATTTTGTTTTAAGAAAAAACGAGAAAATAGAAATCAATTAATAGAGAAGTAGAAATTTGAAAATAAACCAAAAAAAAAATGAAAGACTAAAAGGGAAATTTAAAGAAATTTGTTAATGTATATTATTTATAAAGAAAGAATAAATTCAAATGTGAAAATAAAATTTGAAAAATAATATCTATTTTAAAAAATTTAGTTGTAGAAAAAAAAAATGTTTGGAGTAATTTTAAAAAGATATTTGATTTTTTTTATGAAAAAAGAAAAAAAAGGTAGAATTGCTTATAAGGGCCTTGCCTAGCCTATCAAGTTCAAAAAACAGTCAGATGTAATGTCGCCCAATCAATAGCCCTTAGTTGGGCGACATGCCACGTCAAAAAAAAAAAAAAAACATTGTTATGGTCAACTACCAAAATGGTTACCAAAAATAAAATACAAGTATCAAATTTGACAAATTAAAATAGTAGGTACTGCATTGACAAATTTGTTAAAATACAGAACTAAATCTTGAAATTATCCCTTTTTAAAATGACCACTATATATAATATTTTTTTTCAAGTATGAAAAAATAATAATTTAAAAATTACCAATTTTTTCATATAAAAAATCTCATTGAAATTTCTTAATATTCAAAAACAATTTTTACTCCAAATTTAAATTTCTCATCTCAAATCCTCATTGGGAAACCATACCAAGAAATTTAAGGGTGTACAAAAATTATGATAAAATACAAAAAAAAAAAGAAAAAGAAAATATGAGTATATATAAAAAATTTCAAATAAATACCAAAAAATATGAGAGGGTACCAAAATTTATTAGAGACTACCAAAAATTGATTCCTCTTCCTAAATTTGTTTCACTTATTTAATTCTTCAAATTTTTAAAAATTATCATTATACAAATTTAGTTCGTACTAAATATTAGTATGAAAAATAATAATCTAAAAGTTATCAATTTTTTTCATCTCTAAATCTTATTGAAATTTTTTAATATTCAAAAATAATTATTTTTACTCTAAATTTTTATTTCTAGTTTCAAATCCTTCAAAAATTACGAGAGAATATAAAAAAAATATAAGTATGTACCAAAAATTATGAGTGAATACTGGTACTCACTCATGTTTTTTTGTATTCCCTCAATAATTTATTATACACCATATACTCTCCCATAATTTTTGGTTTGGTACTCCCTAGCATACCCTTAAAAAAAAATTTACTCCCTAATAAATTTTGGTTTTGGTACTCACTCTATTTTTTAAAATGTCCTATGATTGTTTGGTATGCTTTTAAAATTAATTTTTTGTTTGAGAAAATCAATTTTTTGTATAAAAAAAAATTTGTACAATATATTTTGTCAAGAGGAGAAACTAATATTTGATATTCAGAAAATATTATTGCTGCATACTACGTAATTTATTTAAATGTAATGGTAAGTCTACCATTATTGAAAATTAATAGTTATTTTGTATATAATCAACTATAGTTATCACTTAAAATTTTCCTTAAAAATCTGATATAATAAATCCTAAAATAACAAAAACAAAACACTTATTGTATTAGATTTTATTTTCAATTTCGAGGGAATAACAAATATTGCTTTGCCTTAAAATTTTACTTTATTTATTTAATTTTCAATATTTGTTAACTTATCCTTGTAGATAAATAAATTTATTAGTATACAAAAATAATATCTTTTCTACCAATATACCATTGGTTTGTCCCAACAAAATCCTCACAAAATTTATTAGTATGCTAAAATAATATTTTATATACCAAAAATTAATTTCTAATATCAAAACTTAATTTTGAAAGCATAAATAAAAAATAAAAAAAAAATCAAATGGCATGACAAAAGTTAAAGAGGGAGTACCAAACCAAAATTTATGAGAGAATACGAAAAAAATTCTGAGAAAGTACCAAAAATTATAAAAGAATACCAAACCAAAAAATATAAACAAATACCAAAAATTATAAGAGAATACAAAAAGTATATATAAAATACCAAAAATTATAATAAAAAAAATACCAAAAATCAAGAGATAATACCAAAAATTATATAGAGATGCAAAATATATGAAGATTCAAAAAAGAGTGAAAATTTTTTGAGGGAATACCGCTCCCGCCACTTATCTGGACCTTTAAACTTTCTTAAACCAAAAGAAAAAAGTGAGGACAAGGGGGCCTCTGCCAGCCACAAATTCTCAGTTTTGATGGTATGTTCTGGTCTGGTCAGGTCATTTCACTTGAAAGTTGAAACCATTAAAAGTTTTCATTCACAAGTAAAGAGTGTGAATGAAATTTTGTAATCTTACAACCACCATTCCAACTGCAAAAGTGTTGCAAATTTTCACCCTTTTAAAAAAATAATAATAATACTCCATTAATTTGTTTCTCAAGATCAATGTACATAGAGTAACTCAAGGGATGATGACAAAAACTTTATAAAATGAAATGAAATGTCATGTTAAAGATTACTTGGAAAATATTCTGTCTTGGGAGAAAACCAAAAATGCATCTATTTCTGTTCAGGGCTCCAGATTTTCTCTGTTTCATAATTATAATAATAAACCACCATCAAAGTTCATCTCTTAATAGTGACTTAAAACATTAAATATTCAGAAGAAATGGATAATTAACCAAACTTGATAAACCAAATTATCAGCTGAAGGCTTCACCTCTAGGTGAATGGATACTATATTATCAATAATTTGTGCACAAGTTCAATAAATAAATAAAAACAAATGAAACCAGTAAAATACCAGCTCGACCTTATGTATTATGGTAAAATTAATAATTTGTGCATAAGTTGCATGTAATATCCCATGCAATGAACTAGTGGCTGACATGCACAAACTCGTGCACAGTCAACTTCAAACCTCAATAATTCTACTTTCAGGAGGTTGGGGAGCACAAGATAATCAAATACTACAATTTTGGAAGGAATTATGAGTGTTCAATAGCAGGGCTTGACTTGGGGGTAATGAGGCTGCTTGAAATGATTGCATGCACATATGATAAGTGAAAGCCTTAGATTAAACATGTTTTGGAGTTAAATGTGAATTCCTGGATTAGAAGGCCGACGAACAGCCACTAGGAAAATCCATTAACAACACTTACTTCAAGGTGGCCTTTTCACTATCCTTTAGCTATAACGTCAACTACAAAAATGCTACCCGAATCACACCATCCACCAAGTATATCCCTGTTAGAGCACTGCAGCAGAAATCGACAAAAGACCAGTTAAATGACTTCTGTTCACTGAATGCAAGCATCAACGCTTTAAATGAAAGCAGGCCTAGGACAAAATATATTTAATCTTTTTCTGATATTACATCCATGTTTAACATTTCTAAAGAAAGATATCTTGGTGGCTTGAAAAGGATGGAACAGACATCACCAAAAGAACTAAACAAATTATAGTAACTACTAATACCAACAAGGTTACCACATCTTAGAAGATGGGTAGTAATAAATAAAGAGATTATATTGATCTTGTTCCCAGTCACATATGTCGTTGTTGTCACACTCTATACACAAGATTAGCCTTAGAAGGCTACCAAGACAAGAGTTTCATGACAGAATTTGACCTCGGCACTGGCCAACCAAGACAAGTGACTCTCTCTGTGAGTGCCAGCATTAAGAAAGAACAGATATTTCAACCAGAATTTACTACTGAACTCAATACCTTACTGAATCCCAGCCAATTTGAGTCTCCTCTAAATGAAAATACCTTACTGCTTTCTTGCCACTGCCCACAGAAAACCTGCAAAGCTTCCTTATTATCCAAAAGTCATACTGGATGGAACCTCAAAGTAAACTACTCAACATGATCGGATAACTACTATGCTAGCTATAGAAACTTACACAGCTATATAATACATATATGTAAAGGGACTCATGAAACTGAAGGTCAGACAGATAAGCACTCATTCTTCTAAGCTAGAATCCAACTACACATGGAAATAAAATTGCAAGTTGAAAAGCAGTCACCTCATAATCAACCCCTTGAACAAAGATGTAATCAGGGTCAAGAGACGAGAAAGCAAGTCCAGTAATCTGCAGTATCAACAAACAAAAACCCACCCATACATGGCTATAATGTTAAATCCCAAGATGATGAAATCACATGGAACTTCTCTAGCAAGAAAAAGGCATTGGAACTTCACTAGTAAGTGTTCACTTCCATATGCTTGATGTCAAGTTGAGCACATAAAAATGTCTTTTGTTACCATATTTCCATCTCTAGGTTTGATAAACATTAATGACAAACCAGGAGGAAATTTAGTCAAACAACTAACCTCATATTTTGAACAGTGCACCCATCTTGAAATTGCTGACCATCTACATAGAAGAAGTAATATTAGTGCAGCATAATCTCATTGTGTCTAAGGTGAAGAAACATTCCACAAAATTTTTATTAAACTACCATACACAAGCCAATCAGCCCATCATGGAAGTCCATTAGGAGGACTATAAATTGGATTAAATATTTTGACTATATCCTCCTCTGTGATTTCGTAAACATGATTAGCAGTAGGATAAAGTAATTGTCATATGAGTTCGTCATATAGACAAAAAATTGGAAGCGGGACAAATGGATTTTATTTTTGACCAACCTTAATAGTCTATTATATATCAAAAATCATTTCATCTCTACTCCTTTACTAGAAGACAAATTCTAACATATAGCTCACACTTTAATGGGTTTGTTTATGACTTCAGTACCAATTTATGGAATTCAAATCTGAAAAAAAAAATGCAAACAGTATGTAGGAAATGGTAAAAATGAACCCATAATAGATAAAATCAGAATCACAGAAAATTGTCTGTGTATCTATTCATGTGACCTTCACAAGTTGGCTCTGTCAACACAAGTCAAGTCACCCTGGCCAGACTTAATCCAACTCCTTCTCAGGGTCTAATCTAATGCCATAGATCGCCCAAATTCAATCCTCCTCTATAAATGTGTATAAAAATATTATTTTATAAAGTTAATTGATTATTCTCACATAATCCTGTCTACTAGAGGCACCCTAAGGAAAAGTTAATATAATCATCCAGAAGATCATAATAAACCAATCATCCGCATGAATTGAAGGAAAACTAATTAGAGTGAGTTATTGTGCATTTACTTTTAAAACTGACATATATAATGGTAACCAACCTGCGGGGATCATAGATAGTCACAGTTCGATCAGCACCACCCACTGCAATATTACCAGTTGAAGAACTGCAGACAGCATAAAAGATATCTCCAGCAGAACCACAAATACGATTTAGACAACCACCATTTTCTTTTATTCTCAAGTCCCATACAGACAACTACGTTAATACCAGAAAAAGAAGCAGAACCATAAGATTATTTAACACATTGAGAAACATAAAATATAATGCATTATTATATACCTGGCAGCCTTCAGTTACGGCTAATATAGAACTCTCATTCCCATGACCTAAATTCCGCATGAAGCTTAGCGAAGATGGATACCAAAGTCTGAAAGGTACCAATAAATCAATATAAAATGTCCATATAAAAAATTCCGGATGTCAATAACATTAAATATATTTTATTGTGTTCTTAGGAACTTGAATCTTCTACATTCTATAAACTGCAATGTTGTCAAGGGACGATCAGGTAGGCTGCAGAAGCAGATGTTGTATGTTGGTTCTCCGTGATAGCTCAAGAAAGTAGATATGAAGTTTTAGCAAATAATGATTCACAAGTAGCTGTAAGAAAGTATGAGAGTAGGAAATTTACATGCCCACACAAAACCTTTTCTATTTGACATGTTGACTGCACTCAATTATATGCAGCCAGGTCCATAATTGAGAATCAAATAACCATGTTGTCATAAAGCAGAGAACTATTATTTGGATAGTACCCTAGTGAGAATTTTAATGCAAAATTCTCGAGTCTCTCACCAAGGATGGACATAAGTATGACCTGGTACACATGTAAGAAGATAGATTAATAACACTCACGTCACGCAAAGTCCGAAGATGGATATCCTGGTCATAAACATCAACACTTTTGCAGAAGCTTCGTGCCACAGCTGCCTGGATTAAGAAATTAGTGCAAAGTGAAGCCCTAATTTATGTTGGAAAGGATAAAATTCAATTTATCAAAAAAAAAAAAAAAATTTATGGTAGAAATAGTTAAGTGCATTAAGTATTGACCCAGAAGATGTTTAGAAGTTGAAGTAACATGTCCGACATGTTAGAACATAGCATATATTTAAAGCTGAGTTTCCTTAATGTAATCTCACTTCTACTTATCATTGCTGCAAATGCAGAATTCAAAACCATAGTGGCTTTGACTAGGTATAAGAAACATTTAGCAAAATCAAGTGTCCTTTAGATACTATGCACTTAAGACATGAATAAAAATGATATAGAAAAACCACATCCTATAGAAGAGACCAGAAACTCTAACAAACCATAAAGTGTAATATCCTATAGGATTTTATTAGTTTAAGTTATACAATGGAAGATCACATACCATGGACCATTGAATTGGACTGAAGCAAACCCCAGACCAACTACCTTCTCCAACACCAAAATCCCGAGGTAACACTGAATAAGTAATCTTGTCAACATCTGAAAATTTCAACAGTAGACATTGATAAGACACCTTAATTACTTAAAAATGCAAAGTTGGCAAACAACGTGATGCAGAGTCCACCAGCAAAGAAAATAAGTTGCATTTAGTTGTTGCTGCAGAGATAGAGGCACTATTAATTGTTTGTTTACCCCGTTTCCTCATTATTCTAAGGGGTTAACACAAAGAAATTTGGATATTTTATATCAAACAGATTAATTTTTAAATGTTCTAGACACGCTTTTTCCCCAGATTTCCAGCTCACTGTCTAAAACCACACAGCATATGAATCTAACATATCAACAAACAAAAGAGGCGGCAGAAAAGTAATATACAAAGATGCATAGATAATGGAATTAACTAAAATTAGCAAGTTTTGAAAAAACCAAGACCGCAGATCATCTACAGCATGGCAGCATAGTAGAAAGCAAAAAAAATTCTACCGGGGTTGGCCTTATTTGATGATGAACCAGAACTTGCATCCAATCAAAGAAAAGATAACTATCATTGTATGGAAGTCATGAAAAACACTTAAGAAAGCCTTAGGAGAAAGTATGGAACCCTTTTTGTCTCTTCTGAGATAGACATGCCTACCAAACAGAAAATTCCACATGCAAAAGAGCCAAAGACTTAAACAAGAACATAAAAGCTCATAATTGCTTCTCAAAAAGAGAAGCACCACAGATTACTAGTGTTTCAAATATGAAGAATACACCAGAAACGTTTTCATCAAACCCGCACTCAAACAACAGTGATATGAGTATGTACCTTTACCACTGGCATCCAGTTTAGAGACAATAAGATGACCATAAGCATCCACACTTGCCAATACTAAGTAACCAGTGCCTGTAGACATAACATTTTGAACAAGTGTAAAAATATCAATGTCACTTAACAGGGTTCCTTGAGGAAAAATTGTTGCAGCAAAATTGGAACATAATGTCAATCCAATCCAAAAACCTTAATAGGATTTTGTCCCTTACAAGAGAAAGATGATTTACCGTGAGAAGTAGTTAATAGCTACAAGAGAACATACAAAAGAAGCAAGCAATATAGGAGCCAATGCCACTTGGAATTCTAAAGTCAGTAGCATTAACAAATTAAACCACTCCAATGCTACAAACAGCTAAAAGTACAGCTAGACAGAAGTAAAACTCATGCAGGTTTAAATATAACTTCAAACAAACGTATGCAAGTTAAAAGCCGATGTTAGACCTTGAGGCATTTTAAAGGGGAATAAATGTTCTTTCTTTCCTTGTGTTAATTTGCAAGAGGCACCTAAATGTCTAGTACCAAAAGATACCTCACTAGAACAAGATTTTGACAATTTGTTTGAATGTAAAAATGAACCCCAATATACTAATGGGATACAAGAGAAGAGAAGTATCCTGAGAACGAAAATGTATTAAAGACCAAATGCTTCTAATCAACCACACACAGCGTCTACCATATCTCTATCTATCTCTCCCTATCCATGAATATAACGGAACTTGCTATTATATGTTATCATTTAGAGCAATAAGAAAAAGTATGAGTAAGAAATATCCCATCTTCTTGAACTACAACCAACCATTAGCGATTTTATGCATAACATAAGCCATAGAAATGAATTCTGTTAGGATATGATCAATGGAAAGATACACTAATATCAATGCCAATGCCACTTACTTTCTATTTCAGTAAGTACAATACTTTGGATTTCTGAACGATGAGGGCACCGTTTAAGTAACAAAGATTCTATAACCTTCAAAATCACAGCTCAAAACAAGATCAATACATAATTAATGAATAACAGAAAGGCAGGTTAATTTGGAGTCCATATTCTTCTTTAGGAGAAAATTTATGAATGGCGTGCTGTTAAAAGTCATAGAATGAGCACCTCTTTTGTCTCCGGAATAAGGAGGCCTTCTTTCCCTGTGCTAAGCCAAGAATCTTCCAGCGGAATCTATTTAAATTAATAATTACAAAAAAGCAAAGATTAAAAATAAAAAGCGGGAGTTGTAAGAACTCATTAAAACACCCAAACACATATAAAAAGTTTCAATCTATTTATACTTGAAGTCTGTAGATGTTGCATCCGGATGCAATGTAAACCCAGCAAGAGGAGGAATCCTCATTCACCTACGAAGAATTGGGGAAAAAAACAACATTAAATAAATAAATAAATAGTATGAATGATTTCATGTAAATGCGAGGAATATATATATATATATATATATACACATATACACACACACACATGCACATAAGGAAAAAAAAAAAAAAGACACACACACATGGAGGGCAAGGCGAGTTGACTGGAGGTTTCCAGGAGATGGGTTCTCTAGGAGTGTTGATGGCACCACCGCCTTTCTCAAACTCTTTGCTTCCAGGGTTGACCCCATTTCTCTGTCTGGGTCTGGCGAGATATAGCAGTTAAAGCTATTGGTGGTTTGGCCAGTATTTTGTGGAGATCGGAGAGGAAATGAAGGAATCTGTACACTGTCGTTTACACTGATATTTTTCCAAGGGTTTAAGGTTTTAGATTAGGTTCGGACATCAATACTTCAGTCAGAAAAACCTTTCTACCCTTTTTATTTTTGGGTAAATTGCCTTTACTCATTCTTTTTTTGATCATTTAAAAAAAAATTGTTAATTTGGATACTAAGGTTAAAAAATTGGTCAAATTTCTCCTTTTCTTTTATTTCTTTAATTTTTTTTTTCTTTCATTCATTATTTTTCTATTTCCTCCCTTCTAGGAACACTTGTCGCTGCGCCATTGTTGCTTTTGTTGAACCACCGCCGACGAACATTGTCCTATCAATGAACAACGTTGGAGATGCTTCTTCTTTCTCTTTTTTCCTCCTTACCCACCACGATTGCTTCTCACCATTATTGTCATGATTATTTGATGTTTTCTCCAATATCAATTTATCAATCCATTAACACATCTGAGCAAGAGATGTGACATAAAAAATTTCAAAACTTTTCAGATTCAAAGACGACTCATTTTCGAATTTTATATTTTATTTTTGTGTTTTATTTCAAAATTGATACATATATACATCATTCCAACTTATTCTGTAACCTTAAATTTTAATTTTATTTATTCCTATTAATTTATCACAAAATTCATATATACAACTTAAACAAATTTTCTGAATCACATACAAATCATAACGAATTTAACTTACCATTTTCTAAATATTTATATAATTATTTCCTTATTTAACTTAATTTTAATATTTTCATTTAACAAGTTTATAATTTTTATGTTCAATTTAATCCTTAAATTATTTTCCCAGAAATTACAAAACAATCGCTGTACTTTCAAATTTAACAATATTTACAATTTAATCCCTAAAATCTAAATTTTCACTATTCTATAATTTAATCCTTAAAAACAGAATTTATCCCGTCTAAAAATGCCCATATTTTCCAGATTTTACAAATCAATCCCTTTTACCAAATTTTTTAAATTTTAAAATCTTTACAATTTGATCTTATAACCTTGAATCTTATCAAACAATGCTCTCTTTTCAAATTCTCATATCCCATAATCACACAAAATAATTTATGCATCAAAATTCTAGATTTCCACATCTCAATTCTCATAATTCAAACTTTTCAATTTTTTTACAATTTAGACCTTATTTCAATTTGTTATCAAATTAACCCCTACACACATATATGTATGTATATGTATTCATCCAAACAATGTAAAAAAATAAATATTTACCACTTCGAACATAAAAAATAACTATTTCCAATTTCAAATATTCATAGTAAAATCACCCACACTTTCTTACTTTCAATTAATCACATAAAACCATCCACCAAATTATTCATAATATCATTCACCATTCACTTCATACATAAACATAATACTTTCATAACTTGAAACATAAAAAAAATTAATAATGCACGCATAATTTTACAATTACACATCAAATTATACAATTAAATAAATATAACATAATAATTTAAGCAACTTATCTATGTTTTCTCTCACTTCCATCTTCCTCTTGATGCTTCCATGGTTGGTTTTGTACGAAAGAACACTCTTAAATTAGACTTTGGTGTGAAATCTCACTTTAATTTCATGAAAATTTCAAAGATTTTATGTTAAAAATGAGAAATTGACCAAATTAAATAAAATAGAAAACTTTTTTCTAAATATATTTTTGAAGAAACCGTGGCAAAACCTCACTTAAAATTTAGCCAATGGACCTATTTATAATGATGGGAGAATTGTCTCCTTTGTTTCTAGATTTTTCCTTTCTTTTTCTTTACTTTTCCTCCCTTCTTTTATTATTAGCTGCTTGTTGTTGCTGTCGTTTACCCCTTTTATTATGTAGAAAAATCTACATATTTTCTTTTTCTTTCAATTTAATCCTTTAATTACCAACCAATCAAATTTCAACAAATTTCTTGCTAAATTTCCACAATTTTTCTCTTTTTTACACCTCAACACTTAGATATTCTAATCTCATGATTATGTCTCCAAATATCTATTAAAATTGAAAAAATTACATTTAGACCCTTCTTCCATAAATGGGAAAATCACATTTTAATCCTTGTACTTTTCACTACTTTTCAGTCTAGCCTATATCTCAATTTTTTGAATCCACCTATCAATTCATATCCATGTCACATTCATAAAAAAAATATTTCTTAAAATTTTTCCCATTTTTTCTAAAATGGTAAATTTGCGCTTTTACTTCATCTTTCACAAATTTTCAATTTAATTCTTACTAAAATTTCACTATTCATACTTTCTTTTCCAATGTCAAATTTTAACTTTAATACCATTATTCAATTGATAAACTCTTACTTTGAGAAAATTTGCTATTTATCTTCCAAAATACTACTATTGGTGACACTGAAATTTTTGAGGTGTTACAATTCCTCTTCCCTCCCCTTAAAAAACTTTCGTCCTCCAAAATTTATTGATTTAAATAACTATAAATATTGGTCTTTCTTCACATCATCATTTCATAATACAACTATAACTTTTCATAAGTCAATTCATTCGCTTAACGCTTGAACATTTTTTTCATACACATTTTTCACTGTTATCCAAATTTCATAAATCATTCATACTCCATTCTTGTCATTCATTCTGTATCAAATTTTCTTTATAACACTATTAATTGTCAAATTGATCATTATTTTCTTACATTTTCTTAGTAATTTCCATCACTTTTGCAACCCTTGGTAAATGTCAGAGGAGTTTGTTTCAATCAGAACATATGGTGTTTTAATAAATTCCAGAGCTCCAGGCCAAAAGAGGAACTCTCGGCCCATATACGAGAACTCTATTAAACACATTACATATCCCATTTCGCCTCTTCTAGTCCACTCCGAACTCCCGACCTCTAATCACACCACACTTTTCAATAATTGATCATATTTCATATGAGTTCACTAGGGCATTTATTCACATATCACTTTATCATATTGTTCTCTCTCTCTCTCTCTCTCTCTTTTCCCATATATTTCACATTTCACATCTCCCACATCATTTCAATATTCAATTCGTTTCAAATACCAGTTCATATCACATACATGATCATATATTTCATTCTTAAATTCGGCTTTACTTTCATCAGAAAATAATCACATCACATTTTCTTTATTTCATAAAGTACATTTTAAATTAGATCTATATTCTCAGTTTAGTCCAAAATCGACTAAACTTGTAGCTCTGATACCAATAAAAGTAGTATCATTACCTGATTCAATAACAAAACCGAGCAAGAGATGTTGCATAAAAAAATTTTCAAATTTTTTTGTAATATTTAAACACTTAGGGTCCGTTTGTTTACATGTAAAATGTTTTACGGAAAATATTTTATGCATTTTATTGTCTTTATTTCACATAAAACAGTTTGGTCAACGGAAAATGACTTACAGGTCAACGTAAAATAAGCCCTTTTTCCTGTAAAATGACTTACCCTTTTGAAAAACATAAGTCATTTTTCGGAAAAATAACTCCTCTATAGATCATTTTATTTTTATATAAAAATTAACTTAAATCAAGTTTAATATTATTATATTAATAAGAATTTTTATTTTATTTTTAAAAATATTTAAATATTAATATAAAATATTATATTTTCAATATTATTAAAATACCTATTTAATTATTTATATTTAGTCATATAATAAATTATTAATATTATTAATATAATTTATTATTTTAATAAACACTTCAATTTTATTTAATAATTTTAAATAATATTCATCACATATTATTGAAAATATTCAATATTAATAATTTAATAAAAATATTTATTATTCACCAAAAATAATAATAAATATTTATTACAATTATAAATATATTAATAGTAAATTTTTTGTAGTATAAAGGTTAAAATATGTCATAAGTCTATGTATTTTTCACAAATTTGCAATTTAGTCTATGTACTTTTATTTTCAAGAATTTAGTTCCTTTACTTTTCAGATTTGAAAATCAAGTCCAATTGTTGACATTGTTAATTTTTTTTTGTCAATTTTGTTGACATCACATTTTTTAAATAAAAAATACTCACTTGGTAATCATGCAACTAAAAAATGACGTTATAATGAACCTGAATTTAACAAAATATTTTTAATATATGCAAAAACAATGTAAAATATAAAATTATAGATATAAAATAAACTCAATTAAACAATTAAAAAATAAGAAAATCTCGAATGTATGTTTGTTTCCTTGAAAATAAATTTTATAAAATATTTTTAAGAAATCTGTCAAATACCATAAAATATTAGCTTTATCAGAAAAGTAAGTTATTTTCTAAAAATCATCTTCTGAAAGTCATTTTCAGTGGAACAAATGGAGTCTTAATTTATTATTATTGGACTCAATTTCAAACTTTACATTTTATTTTTGCGTTTTTTTTCGAAATTGATACATATATCCATCATCCGAGCTTATTCTATAGCCTTAAAATTTAATTTTACTTATTCACATTAATTTAACACAAAATTCATATACACAACTTAAATAAATATTCTAAATAACAATTGGTCATTTTTATTCTTGGTGTCTCGATACATGCTTCCAATGTCTTAGGACACAATGTTCTATTACTTATATATAATTGACAACTTGTAAATAATTGTTTTTATAAATAAAAAATAATAAAGTTTAATAAACTATTTTTCTAAAATTAGGATTGCGCTTACAATTATAATTATTACATTTAAGAAATAAAACTTACTTTCATAACTTTTTATGAAACATTTACTTAACTTTAACTTTTGTATTATAATAATAATAGTTAGGTTAAATGAATTAGTCCATATAAACATTGAAATTGTCACCTATTATTCTATTAAACTTAGTTTTTTTTTTTTTTCATTCGGTTTGATTTAGATAAAATAAATTTCATGTAAAAGATTCGAACCAAATTAAATTGTATAATTTAGGTGATAACATCAACCCGAAACCAAACCAAACAATATAAAACTTGAATAACACATCTATTCAAATCAATTTTTCAATTTTCTTTGCTCAGTCCTACTTTATTCCAATGCATTGCTATTTATCCTTTACGCGCATGGCTGGCCATTGCTCTTACTCCCTTCGTATCACTATGCTCTTGGTTGACAAAAGAACAAATAATACTATACTTGATTATTGTTTAGACTTTAAGTGGTAGCTCCCAACATGGGTTAGATTGTCCAATGAAAGCTCCCCCTAAGGTCCCAAAAGTTATATTTATTATTTTATTATCTTTTATTATTTATTAGTCTATTGTACTTAGTGTGTTTTACATTTTTTTCAAATCCCCAACTTAGAAACAACATTAATATAAACATTTTTGTGTACATCAAATTTTAATTCGGCGTATTAAATTTTAATTCTAATTCAGTTTTTATATGTTACTAACCTTATTATCTATGTGCAACAATTTTTCGTTAAATCAGGTGTAAATTACAGATGTTAAAACTATTTTTAATTGAAAAGTAACTTTGACAACATTTGAGAAAACATGCAAAAAATTCATTACAACATTGGATGTTATTAAGAAAATAAGAGTTATTATCGATCTTTTTGATGACGTGCGATCGGTCACCTAATATAAATTACCTTTTAAAAAAGAAATTTTTTGAAGTTCTTTTAAAAAGATAAATTTTGGATCGCGTTAAAAATCGAGAGAAAAACAAATTTGGGTTTCGAGTCAACTACATATGAAGAAGGTATTAGCATCCTCACAACTCCCAAAAATTGGTATCGTGTCTAATACGTGTTGATTTCAAATTAGAAAAATTATACGTTAAGTTCAATATTTAAAAATGATATCGTAAAAAGTTGACATGGATATAAATTCATGTAATTGAATGAATTTAATTTCAGAACTAAATATTGGCATTTTTATTATAAAATAAAATTTATATTCACTCATGATTGAAAAGAGTATTTTAACGATATCGTATCTAATAATTTTGAGAACATCCTCATTAATTTTCTAATGCAAAAGCAAAAAAACAAACAAATGAAATCATGGTTAAATGCACACATGTTGAACTACGTTTGAATCAACATTGTGAGATCAGACTAGATTTTAATGGTTATGTACGCATGAATTATACAAACATGTATATGTAATGACTAAACTCAAGGTAAAGTGGGAACGTAGCCACAAAATATATAAAAAAGATGATGAAATGAAAGCTGTAGCAACCAAGTAATTTTCTCACATATTACTTGTGGATGTGTCTCGTACTCTTCCCCTAGTTAAATTTTGATTATTCTAGGTATATTTTAGTATGATTAGAACTCTAACTTTAGGGTAAATATCCGAAATATACCAAAAAAATTTAAAAATTACGGAATTGGGCCGATTTCTAGAAAATTTATGGAAAAGGGCCGTTTCCCCACAAAACGCGTCCACGTCAGCGCGTTTTGTGGGGAAATAAGAGAGCGCGCACAGGGGACGTTGCTTTGTGCCGGCAAACAAAGCAAAAAGCGCTCTTATGTGGACGCGCTTTCTCGATTTGGCACAAAAAGCGCCCCATGGGCGCTTTAGCTTTAGACTGCAACGGTCAAAATTTTTGACCGTTGGTGCCACATCGAAAAAGCGTATTGCTGGCGCGTGGACGCGCTTTTTGAGGTGGCAGGGCGCTTTTAGGCCGACGGTCAAATTTTTTGACCGTTGGGCCTCCAACATAAAAAAACCTATAAAAACCCCCAACCCTTTTATTTTTTCACACTTTAATCCTTACTCATTCTTCTCTCAAATTCCTCTCAAATTTCTCTCAAATTTCTCTTAAAGTCCTTCAAACTTCCTCTGAAATTTTGAAATAGTCCTTTACTATTTACAAAAAAGCCCTTTTTAATTTTTTTTAATATATTTTTTGGAAAATTTTAAAATTTTCGATCGTATTACAATGGCTAGGGAATTACTTCGTCTAGACGATAAGCACATCTCCGTCGATCAAATGAAAATGATAAGTTTTAATTTTAATTTTTCAATATTATTTAATATTTTTTACAATTATGCAATTTTAATTAATTTTTATTTTATAATTTTTTAAACAGTCTGTAGATCGGGTGTTGCAATGTTATATTCGCAATATGCATGGTCCCCATCATTTTGTTGATCGAGAATTACTGCGCGAAGCGGGTTTTTTGCACGTGGCCACAATAGGTCGGGGTTCAAGTTGGAGCCGCCTTTGATCGATGCGTTGATAGAGAGGTGGAGACCGAGGCGCACACTTTCCATCTTCCATGCGGAGAGTGTACCATCACTCGGAAGATGTGCGATTCGATTGGGATTTAGGTGGGACGGTCGGTAGTCACCGGTCCGCAACTTCACGGTGATTGGATGGCCGTATGCTACGAGCTTACGGGTGCCATTCCAAATAAAATTCGGGAGGTCGGATCGAGATGGCCTAGTTACGAGACACATTCCCGGAGCCGAATGAGGGTTCGACCGAAATAGAGCGAATACGGCATGCTCGGGCATACATTCTTAAGATAATTGGAGGCTATCTGATGCCGGACCTTTCTAGAAACCTCGTACACTTGAGATGGCTGAAACTTGTTGATTTTAGAGCGTGGTGAATTGAGTTGAAGTGCCGTGCTTTATCGAGGTTGCATCGGTAGATGTGCGGGGCGACGCGGCCGAGTAAAGCGAAAATCGGAGGTTGCCTATCACTACTGCAGTCATGGGCATGGTTTCGATTTCCATTTTTACATCCTCGACTCGACCACCCATATTCATTCCCACTGATAACGAGGTAAATTTAATGTTATATTTTACAATTATTACGGAGATTTATAGTATAATTGTATGCTAAAAATTTATTTAATTAGGTGGAACCATTGGTGAGTCATCTTTGGAATACCTACCCTCGCTTGAAGATATACGGCTTCTATTGGACCAACGATCGGAATCACAAGTAAGTTTCAATTTCGTATTTATAATTTAGTATTTCGTATTTAGTGTCTAGTATTATGTATATAACTAATATTTTGGTAATGTTAATATAGTTTCAATGGACACCGTACGAGGATCCAGAAATTGAGGCAATAATTAGGAGGAGTTCTTACAAAATCCGAACAGTTGGCACGTGAAGGTCCCATTGATCACCTATGCGACCGTGGATGAAACACCCCAAACCCGGCCCACGAGCTTTGACCAGATTTGGTATGTTCCTCAAGTAAACCGATTCAAATTCTTTCGTTACTTGGTGAAAAACTTGTGTGATTTTTTTTTTTAAAAAAAATAGTTTGGGTTGGGCTTGTGTTGAAAACAAACTGGATTTTTAAATTAGAAAACCCCTTTTTAATTTTAAGTAATAAACATATCGAGTATATTTTAAAATAAAATACTTAGTCTTTAACTTAATCAAAATTTGTAACACAATAAAACAACAAGTAGAAATAAAATCGTTCATCATGGCCTTATGGCCTTATTACATAAAAAAAAAATTCCCAAAAATAATTCAAAGTACTAAAATAAATTCAAGAATCCATAAAAATATAAACTTCATATTGAGCATGGCCACCACAAGTTCTCGCTAGCCCCGGTCCATCACTTTGTTCATCACCGAAACATAGTCCCACAACGGGTTGAGTCAAGCAGGACTCAATGTGTACCACGACACTAAATCATAATAGAATCGGGCATATCACATATTACACATTCAAAACATAGAATACGGGTTATGATGCATTCCCAAACCCAAACCTAATTGTCCATCCGCTACACACCCCCGTGTTCTACCAGTCCTGCCGTGGGACTACTAAGTCGACCCTTCTTCCGCTACATTTCAAATCTGCGGTCTTAGGTCACCGCATACCGTGGTCTTAGGTCACCACTTTCAGATTACTATGGTCTTAGGTCACCACTTTTCGGATATCACGGTCTTAGGTCACCGTGTTCGTGGTCTTAGGTCACCACATTCACTTCCCTTTCAATAACCCATATGCCCCATATAATAATATGCATAATATGCGAGTTCACATTCTTATCATATTCTCATGTTACAAATAACATCTTTCATATTCCTAGTAGAAGTAGGAAACGCACTGAGTACTTTGTACCATAACATGGTACCTTAGCCACTTTCATATACTTAATATCACATATATTAATTAATCATGCCATAAAACATATTATGGGATAGTGTGGGGTACACACTGATTCGCTTAAAATTTCCTTGAGATCGAAAAGCTTGATCTAATGCTTAGATCCTTAATCCCTACATTGATTTATCACTTATTACCTTAATAAAAAGCCATTCGGCCAAAATTCCAAATCCTAGTAGGATTAGTATTCTTACATTGTTGCCGATTGGAACACCAACAAATCCCGAAACTGTTCCTTGTTTCCCTAGGAATGTCGAAATCCCTAAAACCTTACGTTAGACTTAATCTTAATCATCAAAACATAAATCAAGGCCTTTGGCCGAATATTCACATGTCTTACCTTAATCTTAGAAATCCCGAATACTCCTCCGTTTAGTCGACTACTCTGATAATCCCGAAAGGTCCTTCCATATTCGGCAACCATAATATGTATGGGGTTAGATTATCTCTCGGCTAATCTAAAAGAAAAGATTGGAAATCAAACTTATTCTTACCTTTGAAGAAATCGACAGCACCTATGCTTGAAGCCTTTCCAAGATTCGGCTTTTAAATGGATTGGTAAGAAGAAATAGGAAGAAAAGAAAACTTGAGAATTTTGACAATGGTGGACTATAGATTCGGCTTGACAAAAGAAAAAGAGAAGAGAAGAGAGGAGAGTACTGAAATTCAAGAGAGAGAGAGAGAGGAGGAAGAAAAATTGATGAGTAGCCCTATTTTCTTCCTTTTATAGCCGAAACTACTACTCAGAATCCCTTACTTGGCCACCACTCTTCTTTATTTGATAGCTTTATCCTTTGAACTATCAAAAGAATAATCCTTTAATTTAAAATAATTAGAGAATAATCCTTTATTATCTCTTCAAAAAATAATCCAAATTAAATCCCTTATTTATCACCTTATTAATCGAATATTTATGACAATAAAACTCCTCCTTTCTAGAAGGCTTGTGCCGTCCACCTCGAGCTTCAGGAAGCAAAAATAAAACTCCTTTTATTTGCTTCCCAAGTGACTGAACTCAGGCCCAACACCTTGCATGTGGCGCCATTTCCAGAGGCCCTAAGTGGCATCTCCAGCCACTTTTCCAAGCACTGCTTGTGTGTCAAGTTTCACAAACTTTTTCTTTTAAGGCCACCTTGCCTTAATTTCCTCTTTTAAACTTTAAAACTCGACATTTCTAAGTCATTTCTAAGTTTCCAAAAATTTTCGTTCGGCTCAGTAAACTTGACATTTCCTTACATTTCCAAGTTTTCCAGAAATGTTCACTTTCCTCTTTTGAATCATTTCCACATCATTTCCTTACATTTCCTAGTTTCCAAAAATGTTCACTTCCCATTTTTAAACTTAACATTTCCATACATTTTCGTGTTTCAAAAAAAGTTTATTTCAAATCATTTCCATTCATTTCTGGTTTCCAAAAATGTTTAAAATTTATTCTTAGTACACAAAACATGTCACTGCATACAATTAAACCGAAAATGCATAGGCCCTTTCGAGGATGTTACGCTTCTACCCCCTTAAAATAATTTCGTCCTCGAAATTTTCTATCTAAAATAATTGAGGGTATTGTCGTCGCATCGCCTCTTTCGGTTCCCATGAAGCCTCTTCCGCTCCATGATTGCACCATAACACCTTGACTAGAGGAACCGACTTCCTCCGTAGCACTTTCACATCACGTTCCAATATCCGGATCGGCTCTTCCTCATAGGATAAGTCCGCCTTAGCTCCACTTCTTCAACGGTACCACATGAGATGAATCCGATCGGTAACGACGTAGCATGGATACATGGAATACGTTGTGCATCTGCTTTGCAACTCGTGGCAACTCCAGTTGGCATGCCACTAGCCCAACTCGCTTTAGTACTCGATAGGGCCCTATAAACCTTGGGCTTAACTTCCCGCTGCGACCGAACCTCATTACCTTCTTCCAAGGCGAGACTTTCAGAACACTTGGTCTCCCACTTCAAATTCTATCTCCTTTCGTTTGAGGTCTGCGCAGACGACTTACGCCATCGAGGCTTCCTTTAATCGTGCTCAAATTATCTCAACCTTCTCTTCGCCGCCACTAACTCTGGACCCAAAACTCGACGTTCTCCTAACTCGGTCCAACAAGTAGGAGTTCTACACTTTCGACCATACAATGCTTCATATGGTGCCATCCGAATGCTAGCTCGATAAGTTTGTTGTTGTAGGCGAACTCGGCCTAAAGGCAAGTAATCTTCCCAACTTCCTCGGAAATCTATCACACGACCTCTCAACATATCCTCCAACACTTGTATAATAACGCTCGCATCGCCGATCGATTGTGGATGAAAAGCCGTAGTGAAGTCCAACTTAGTGCCTAAAGCTTGATGAAGCGCCCCAAAACCGAGACGTAAACCTTGGGTCTCTATCGGAGATGATCGATCTTTGGTACTCCATGTAACCTCACAACTCCGCCACATATAACTTGGCCAACTTCTCAAGAGAATAGTCAACTCTTACAGGAATGAAGTGCGCGGACTTGGTCAAGCGGTCCACTATCACCCATACTGAGTCCTTCTTAGTAGGCGTAAGGGGAAGCCCACTAACGAAGTCCATGGTAATTCTCTCCCACTTCCACTGCGGATCTCAATGGGTTGAAGCAATCCTGATGGAACTTGGTGTTCAGCCTTAACTTGCGGGCACGTCGGAAATTTTCCCACAATTTAGTAACTTCTCGTTTAAGATCAGACCACCAAAATTGTTCCCTTAGATCTCTGTACAGCTTAATGCCTCCGGGATGCATAGCATAAGGGCTACTATGCGCCTTCCGAAGAATCCTTTGTCTTAACTCCTCGTCTCTTGGCATACAGACCTTTCCTTTGTAGCACAATACTCCTTCGTCGCTAACACCATAATCCTTTAATCCTCCATTCTGCACTTGCCGTAACTTAGCACTTAGGTCCTTATCACCAACCGTCCCTCTATCACCTCCTTCACCCACGTGGGCTTGACTTGCAATTCGCCAACAAAGCTTCCATCATTATATAAGCTCAAGTGAGCGAACATAGCCCTTTAGATCCGACACAACCTTCCGACTTAAGGCATCGGCTACCACATTTGCCTTGCTCGGGTGGTACTCTATCGAGCAATCATAATCCTTCAATAACTCCACCCACCTTCGCGCCTCAAGTTCAACTCCTTACGAGTCAACAGATACTTAAGGCTCTTGTGGTCTGTGTAGATTATTGACTTTTCTCCATAAAGGTAGTGCCTCCACACCTTAAGGGCAAAAACCATCGCCGCCAATTCCAAGTCATGAGTTGGGTAATTAACCTCATGAGGCCTTAGTCTGCCGAGAGGCGCGTAGCGACAACTTTTCCATCTTGCATTAGGACACATCCTAATCCCGTATGCTTGGCGTCACGATTACACCACAAAATCCTTCCTGACCTCCGGGTTGAATTAACACCTGAGCCTCCGTCAACACCTTCTTAAGATTTTCAAAGCTCTTCTGTTGCTTATCAGTCCATTCAAAGGGTACTTCATTCCTTAGCAACTTTGTCAAAGGCGCAACTATTGACGAGAATCCTTCTACGAACCTTCTATAATATCCTCGCCAAACCCAAGAAACTTTGGATCTCAAATTACGGACCAGGTGGTTTCCAATCCAACACTCGCTTCGATCTTCCTAGGATCCACTCTTATTCCTTCATGCGGATACCACATATCCTAAGAATGCCACCTCTTTAAGCCAAAATTCACACTTGCTAAATTTGGCATAGAGCTTCTTCCCCCTTAACACTTGCAGCACAACCCGGAGATGCTCATCATGCTCCTCTTCAGACTTAGAGTACACCAAGATATCGTCGATGAACACAACGACGAACCTATCCAAGTGGGGTTAAAAACCCGGTTCATCATATCCATGAACGCGGTGGAGCGTTCGTCAATCCAAACGGCATTACCACAAACTCAAAATGGCCATATCTTGTCCTAAATGCGGTCTTATGGATATCCGCCTCCTTCACCTTCAATCGATGATATCCCGACTCAAGTCTATCTTTAAAAATATGCGTCCCTTCACGGTGATCGAACAAGTCATCGATCCTTGGCAAGGGATACTTGTTCTTAATGGTGACTTTATTCAATCGACGATAATCTATGCACATACGCATAGTTCCGTCCTTCTTCTTTACAAAAGTAATCGGTGCTCCCTATGGAGACACAGCTGGTCGAATGAACCCACGATCCAACAACTCTTGGATTTGAGCCTTGAGCTCAACTAACTCTTTGGCGCCATTCGATATGGAGCGATTGACACAGAGCCGTTCACGGTAGCAAATCTATTCCAAATTCCACCTCACTATCTCGGGGGTATTCACGGTAATTCCTCGGGAACACATCCACGAAGTCCCTTACCGTTCTAACTCTCATCGACACCTTCTTCCTTTCCATCTAACGCACTTACGAAGGCTAAGAACGCTTTGCACCCATTCCTAACCATTTTCTCGGCCTTCAACGCCCGAAACTATGTTAGGCAGTGTAGTTTCTTCTTTCTCCGATCATTACTACTACTTCATTCTTGGGGTCCTTAATTCCATTCGTTTTAGCCGCCGCATCTAACACGACTCGGTGCTCTACTAGCTTGATCCATTCCGAGTATAAGTTTAAACTCTCCAAAGGGTAATTCCATTAAGTCGGCCAGAAAGTTCACTCCACGAATTTCTAGGAAGTGCGTTCCAAAAGATCTTATCCACCACTCTTTGTTTGGCCTAATGGGCTCACTACACTCATCCGCCTATCAGAAAGTTCGAGTCTAGGCCTAGTGTTTCCACTACACTACATGCAACATATGAATGAGTCGAACCCACATCAATTAGAGCAAAAGAGGGCTTGCCAAAAATAAAGAACGCATCGGTTATAACATCCGCGCGTCTCCATCTTCCCTCGCGAACCGCATAAACCAAACCCGGTTGCCTTGCCTCAACATTAGCAGCACCTCGCCTGTGTTCCACGGCTCTGCCAGGTACCACTACCTCGGTTACTCGAACCACGACCTCGTTGAGGCTGCGGTCCTCCTCTACCGGCGACTAACATTCCGAGTCTTTGGTCGGCTTTCCTCCGAGTTCTTGGGACAATCTTTGATCACATGGTCCTTGGACCCACACCTAAAACATTCTCTTGTTTTCTCCTCCGGACTCTCCCAAGTGCTTCTTTCCCACACACATCACAAGGACGATACGCCGCCTTCCGGACCAAACTTGCGACTTCGCGCCCATCAACTCTAGGCCTCTTATGAACCTTTCGGATGATCCAAAACCTCTTTTGGGCCTATTCCTATCCATAGCCCGCTTTGTAGAATCCTTGATTCCTCGGCCACCTTGGCCTTTTCTACCAAAGCAGAGAACTCCCGCTCACGATGCGGTGCTATCAATAGTCTCGAGATCATCCCATAGCCCGTCCTCAAAATGGACACACTGCTCATGCTCGATTGCCACTACACCTCGAGCATAACGGCTCAACCTCGAGAATTGACCTCATATTTCACGCAATGACTTGTTCCCTTGAACCAGCCCCAGAAAAGCCTTTCTTTGCTCATCAGTATACCTGGTTCCCACATACTTCCTTTGAAATGCCTCCTTAATATATTCCCAGGTCAGATCCTCAGCCGTGGCACCATCCCGAATAGTTAACCACCACTGATACGCTTCATCGCGTAACAGTGCCACCATTCCCTTTAACTTCTCCTCAGGGGTCAAATCAAGCTCATCCATTATGCGCTCCGTTGCTTCCAACCAATACTCAGCTATACTGGGTGCCACTCCAGATACTCCTCGAAACATTTCGGCTCCATTAGCTCGGGGCGCGCCAGCCTGCACTTTGGGTTCCCGAATTTCTCCTCTGCACTGACCACCAATTCCAAAACTCGCGCAGACTGACCACGACACAAAGATCTTCCCCCGTCTGAGCTTAACGCTCAACACCAACGGTTGGGGTGGTGGTGGCGGTGGTATTCGTTGTCGGTCCCTCGACCCGATCTAACTGGTTACGACACGATCATCCTTCCTCTACCTCGTCCCCCGACGACCACGTCCTCTAGAGCTCATTTCTAACATCGAGATCTGATTAAGAAGTTTTATGAATTATTACTTTTTGTTTCACTTGATTACCCGCGAAGAAGTTTTATGAAAAAGAATTTAGGAGTGGTTCTTTCGTATTCATACATACACACATTCTTCTCATTCATTCATGCATCCATCAAAAAATTATGAACTTTTGTTCATTCAGAGAAATGTTGTAGTTTTCATTGTTGCTGCTTTTCCATTACCCGGGGGTATTTTCGTAATTTTGTCCTACAGGGGTATTTTCGTAATTTTTCAGAAGAAAAAGTTCCTTGGTGATTTTGTCACAAAGTATTTTGGTATTTTTAAATTCCGGGTATTTTGGAAAAATTTTGAAATCCGGGGTATTCGGTAATTTTAGACCTCGAGGTATTTGGTAATTTTTCACAAACCAGGGGTAAGTTTGTAGAATTTAATAAATCAGGAATATTTCAAAGGTTGCAAAACTTTGGGGTTCTTTTGAGAATTGTACTTTTCAAAGCGATGATGTTGCAAAAATTTTAGAAATTAGGGTCATTTTGGTAATTTTGTAAGTTAGGGGCAATTTTGTAATTTTCCAAAATCAAGGTATTTTTGATAGTTTATGAGTTAGGGTTTTGAACATTTATAAAGAAATGAAATTTTGATAAAACTCTTGGGTAGTTTGACATTTTATAAACCAAGGTCATTTTGGTAATTTTATCACTAAGGGTATTTTTGTAATTTTCATAAATCATAATTTTTTTTTTCGGAAAATTTTGTAAAGATAGTTTTCGTGGATTAAAAGAGCAATTTTAAGAGTTTTAAAACTAGGGTTTCGTTGTTTTTATAAACACGGCTAGTTCCCTTTCGGGTTTTAGTCATTGTGTTTTGCTTTATGACCGAGTCCTCTTGGTCGAGGAACCAAAGCTACGCACTAGGCAGGATTCGAATGGAGAGGAGGTGAGTCACGCGGATCGCTTAAATACCAAGCTCCCACCGAAAACATTCCTAGACATGCGCATTGAGAGGTTGCCACACCCTAACTCGACGACTTAGCCATAGGTTTGTTTAAGTAGGTATTAAGTCTTATGTAATAGTTGGGGCAATCTAGTCCTAGGGTTCAAGTTCCTATCATACTATTCTTCGTTTCCATGCCTTTTCTACCCTTCCATAATTCAGTAAATCACATAATCATACAGATGGTTAGGGGTACTTACCAGTGGATCATGGGTCGGAGACTTGGGTGCCATCTTAGGAAGACACGCTTATTTCAAAAAAAAAAAAACTTACTTGGCTTGATTTGAAAGCGTTTTGGCCTTAGCCCACGGCCGAGAGTTTAAAAGCGGGCTCGATACCAAATTGAAACACCCCAAACTCGGCCCACGAGCTTTGACCAGATTTGGTATGTTCCTCAAGTAAACCGATTCAAATTCTTTCGTTACTTGGTGAAAAACTTGTGTGATTTTTTTAAAAAAATAGTTTGGGTTGGGCTTGTGTTTAAAACAAACTGGATTTTTAAATTAGAAAACCCCTTTTTAATTTTAAGTAATAAACATATCGAGTATATTTTAAAATAAAATACTTAGTCTTTAACTTAATCAAAATTTGTAACACAATAAAACAACAAGTAGAAATAAAATCGTTCATCATGGCCTTATGGCCTTATTACATAAAAAAAAATTTCCAAAAATAATTCAAAGTACTAAAATAAATTCAAGAGTCCATAAAAATATAAACTTCATATTGAGCATGGCCACCACAAGTTCTGCCGTCTCGGTCCATCACTGTTCATCACCTGAAACATAGTCCCACAACGGGGTGAGTCAAACAGACTCAATGTGTACACGACACTAAATCATAATAGAATCAGGCATATCACATATTACACATTCAAAACATAGAATACAGGTTATGATGCATTCCCAAACCCAAACCTAATTGTCCATCCGCTACACACCCCCGTACCTGCCAGTCACACCGTGGGGACTACTAAGTCGACCCTCCTTCCGCTACACTCCAAATCTGCGGTCTTAGGTCACCGCATACTGTGGTCTTAGGTCACCACTTTCAGACTGTGGTCTTAGGTCACCACTTTTCAGATATCACGGTCTTAGGTCACCGTGTTCGTGGTCTTAGGTCACCACATTCACTTCCCCTTTCAATAACCCATATGCCCCATATAATAATATGCATAATATGCCAGAGTTCACATTCTTATCATATTCTCATGTTACAAATAACATCTTTCATATTCCTAGTAGAAGTAGGAAACGTGCACAGAGTACTTTGTACCATAACATGGTACCTTAGCCACTTTCATATACTTAATATCACATATATTAATTAATCATACCATAAAACATATTATGGGATAGTGTGGGTACACACTGATTAAGCTTAAAATTTCCTTGAGATCCCGAAAAGCTTGATCTAATGCTTAGATCCTTAATCCCTACATTGATTTATCACTTATTACCTTAATAAAAAGCCATTCGGCCAAAATTCCAAATCCTAGTAGGATTAGTATTCTTACCTTGTTGCCGATTGGAACACCAACAAATCCCAAAGCCTGTTCCTTGTTTCCTAGGAATGTCGAAATCCCTAAAACCTTACGTTAGACTTAATCTTAATCATCAAAACATAAATCAAGGCCTTTGGCCGAATATTCACATGTCTTACCTTAATCTTAGAAATCCCGAATACTCCTCCTTTTAGTCGACTACTCACGATAATCCCGAAAGGTCCTTCCATATTCGGCAACCATAATATGTATGGGGTTAGATTATCTCTCGGCTAATCTAAAAGAAAAGATTGGAAATCAAACTTGTTCTTACCTTTGAAGAAATCGACAAGATTTTATGCTTGAAGCCTTTCCAAGATTCGGCTTTTGAATGGATTGGTAAGAAGAAATAGGAAGAAAAGAAAACTTGAGAATTTTGACAATGGTGGACTATAGATTCGGCTTGACAAAAGAAAAAGAGAAGAGAAGAGAGGAGAGTACTCAGAAATTCAAAGAGAGAAGAGGAGGAAGAAAAATTGATGAGTAGCCCTATTTTCTTCCTTTTATAGCCAAAAAATACTACTCAGAATCCCTTACTTGGCCACCACTCTTCTTTATTTGATAGCTTTATCCTTTGAATTATCAAAATAATAATCCCTTAATTTAAAATAATTAGAGAATAATCCTTTATTATCTCTTCAAAAAATAATCCAAATTAAATCCCTTATTTATCACCTTATTAATCGAATATTTATGACAATAAAACTCCTCCTTTCTAGAAGGCTTGTGCCGTCCACCTCAACTTCACGGAAGAAAAATAAAACTCCTTTTATTTGCTTCCCAAGTGACTCGAACTCAGGCCCAACACCTTGCATGTGGCGCCATTTCCAGAGGCCCTAAGTGGCATCTCAGGCCACTTTTCCAAGCCTGTTTGTGTGTCAAGTTTCACAAACTTTTTCTTTTAAGGCCACTTTGCCTTAATTTCCTCTTTTAAACTTTAAAACTCGACATTTCTAAGTCATTTCTAAGTTTCCAAAAATTTTCGTCCGGCTCTGTAAACTTGACATTTCCTTACATTTCCAAGTTTTCCAGAAATGTTCACTTTCCTCTTTTGAATCATTTCCACATCATTTCCTTACATTTCCTAGTTTCCAAAAATGTTCACTTCCCATTTTTAAACTTAACATTTCCATACATTTTCAGGTTTCAAAAAAAAAAATGTTTATTTCCAAACCATTTCCATTCATTTCCGGGTTTCCAAAAATGTTCAAAATTTATTCTTAGTACACAAAACATGTCACTTCGTACAATTAAACCGAAAATGCATAGGCCCTTTCCAGGATGTTACAGTGGAGATGCACCAGTCAGATAGGATTCTGCGACAATTTGGATTCCGGCAACCAATTCCCGTGCCACCTGAGGTGCTCGATGATGAGCACACAGTGGACTTATGGCAGTTGCACATGGATTGGCCAAGATTTTGGTCAGCACATATCGAGACGTGGGAGAACCGGTATGACTATTTACCTGACCGGGAATCGATCGTCGTTTCTGAGTTAGCGTGCATGCCGAAATACATGCCATGGTTTAGGATCCATGGTAAGCCGTATTTGTTGTCGGAAGAAGAGAGGTGACGGTAACTTCATCAACAAAGGAACGTCGGGGCCCTTAAATCCAATGAGAAGGGGTGATGAGGCGGGGCCATCAACGGCACGAAACACACGATCACGGGCCCATCAACAGCGCCCACATAGTCACCGGGCCCATCGGTTCACCCGACGACACCGACATCACGACCTTTACCCTTTATGCCAAAAAGCGTACTCTACCCCTTATATGTATCCTAACCCATATATGTTTCCTTTTCCACCCCACCCCAAAGTTGAAATGCATGGCGGGTTCGAGTCCGTTCTCGACCATCTGATCGCGGTACCGATCTTGAGGCGTCGTCGCGTGAGGATCACGAGGCGCCGTCGGGAGCACTTCTTTTACCAGCCTCCTTCGCCATACGGATTCGGACACCCGCCGTGGTTTATGCAAACACATCCGGTCGTTATTTTATCAAGGTGGGTCATCCTCGCAACACCCACAACTGGACTCCACCGCCGGAGGAACGAATCCCCGCCCGAGGTTTCACGACTTCACTGGAAGCTAGAAGAAGGAGGAATCCAGTACAGAATCACACCGCCCGTGTGTGCACCGATTCCGACCGGCATCAACATTGATTCGGATGGGTTTTTATTTTTAAATTGTAATAATTTTTTTAATAAAAAAGTTATTTTTTATTTGTGTTTGTAATTTAATTTTAATATCTTCACTAAAATAGAAGTTGTTTATTTTTTTATGTAATTTAATTTGAATTTTTTTAATAAAATAAAAAGTTATTTTTTTATTTTTGTAATTTAGTTTTAATATATTTAATAAAATAATAGTTGTTTAATTTTTTTATTATAATTTAATTTTAATATCTTTAATAAATTAGACATTGTTTAATTTTTTAATTGTAATTTAATTTTAATATATGTAATAAAATAAGAAGTTTTCTTTATTTTTATTTTTTGTAATTTAGTTTTAATATATTTAAGAAATAAGAAGTTTTTTTTTTTTTTTATTTTTTTGTAATTTAGTTTTAATATATTTAAGAAATAAGAAGTTTTCTTTATTTTTTATTTTTTTGTAATTTAGTTTTAATATATTTAATAAATAAGAAGTTTTCTTTATTTTCTATTTTTTGTAATTTAGTTTTAATATATTTAATAAATAAGAATTTTTTTATTTTTTTATTTCATAAAATAATAGTTGCTTATATGTTTTTGTAATTTAATTTTAATATATTTTATAAAATAGAATTTGTTTAATTTTTTTTTGAAATTTAATTTTAAAAATAAATATCCAATATTTGAGGAAAGGAAAGTGTTCTTCGAGGACGCGCTTTGTGCCAAATCAAAGCGCGTCACGTAAGTGCGCTTTTTGCTGATTTGGCACAAAGCGCATCCTCAGGGCGCGCGCTCGCCATTTCCCACAAAACGCTACGTGGACGCATTTTGTAGGAAACAGTCCTTTCCGTAAATTTTCTAAAAATCGCCCAATTCCGTAATTTTTAAATTTTTTTGGTATATTTCGAATATTTACCCCTAACTTTAGCCTATTTAAAGGCGTATTGTATCATTGTTATGAGATGCTAATTAGAAAAAAAAGACTTTTCTTTGGGTAGCGACAAGATGTAGTAGTTTTGATAAGAGTTTCATGGTAATTGTAACAGGCCCAATTTGCCCGGGCCCAATAGAATAAACCCAAAATAAAACAAAAACTGATAAAATTAAAATCCAACAGATTAACAGTCCCAAGTTTACAAACCCAATTAACCCTAGCCCAAATTACAAGGCCCAAAACAAACAGCCCAAAACACAAAACAGCCGTGGCCCAACCAAAAACATTTTAAAACGTTAGGGTTTTTGAAACCCTAGCGCCGCCGCCTCCTCGAGCGCTGTGCCCGTGCCTCTTCTCGAAACGTCTCGTCCCGAGGCCCCTGACGCGCCCTCTGCGCGTTGCACGGAAATGGCAAAATTGCCTTTCCTCCGCCTCGTTGACCCTTCGAAGATACCTGCAAAAAGAACAAAGAGAACAACAAGAGAACGACAGAAATAGAAGCAAATAGAGGCAATATTGTATTATTTTCTTTTGGCTATAAAGCCACCAAAACAAACGATGTAAAAAAAAAAAGATTGGATATACAAGAACAGAAATTCGAAAACAAAAAGATCAAAGGTGCTTCTATTTTTTTTCTTTCTTATGCTTTTCGAGAAAATAATAAAAAATAATGAAAATCTCACCCCCGACGTTCTTCTCCTCCTCCGTCGTAGTTGCTAACGCCGAATACCCAAGAACCCTTCCGGGTTCTGATGAGGATTCAAAAGGGCAACAAAAAGGATGTATTTTACCCTTTTTATAAAATAGGGTCCGATCTAAAAAAAAAAGGGAGGAAAACGAACTGAAAAGAGAACGAGAGAGGCTGATTTTCACCTCCGGCCACCGCATACGATGGTGGACCGGCGGCGCAAGAGGGTCTAAACCCTAGCAGAGGAAAGAAAGGAAGGGCCTCTGCTTCTCTCTCTTTTTTTTAAAAGAATAGTAGCAGTAAATAAAAAAAAGAAGAAAAAATATACTTTTATAAAGAGCCCAAAACGGCGTCGTTTAGGGCCTGTGTCAGTGGCCTCAAAACAACGCCGTATGGTGCCGACCAGCGCAACTCCGACCCGCGCAGCCTCGTGGATCTGCGTGTTTTATAACCTTGGGTTATTTATTCAATCGATCTCGCTTTTAAAGTTGCTTTCAATAGGTCCGCATTTTACTTCATGATTTTGGCCGCTTAATTTTCTGTTGGATTCAATTTGGTCCCCTCTGAACGCCGCGTTTTGGGAACAGGGAGTAATTTCCCAATGGGTCCCTCCTGTTTCGCGCGTTTTCCTGTTTGACCCTTTATTATTTATTTAGTTTAATTTGCCCCTTTCATTTTGTTCAAATTTCAATTAAACCTTTATTTATTTAATTTCATGCCTTTTTAAGATCTTTCATTTTATTCATTATTTCATATTTATTTATTCATTTGTTTGTTCTTACTGCCTTCCTTTTTATTTAAGAATTATTTTATTTATATTTGTTTCATTTATTATTTTTCATAACTACATACTCAAAATTAGTATCATTTACATTTTTCACATGTTAAATATTGCTCAAATCAATTATATTCGTTGATTTATTTGTTTATTATTCCTCTATCTTTTAAAAATTAAATTTATTATTCACCAATTTATTTATTTATTCATAACATTTGATTTTAATATGATGTACATCTATTCCATCTATTTACATATTTATCATTTTATATAATTACATACGTATTAGAGTTCATTAGATTAATATTTTCTTTATTTACATACCCATTGGTCCTATTATTGCTACTATTATTTATATATTTATCCATTTGTTTTATGATTGATTTTTCTTATATTTGGATTCTTATTTTCACCTAATATTTTATTTATGTATTATTCATATGTCATTTTTGCTATTAAATTAGTTGTTTTTAATATTACTACTACTATTATTATTTTCTTTATTATTACTAACTTTATTAGTATTATTATTAATATTATTATTATTGTTTTTAAACTGTTTTACCCAATATTCACTCATTTATTTATTTATTTGTTTTTAATTATTTTTAGTTTTCACTTAATTATTTACTTATTTACTCATGGTTTTATATGTATATAATTAGTTCGCTTTTTTTATTCATTTGTTTTTATTTGTCTCATTTCATTTTCGTTCTTATCATTATCATTATTATTACTATTATTGTTGTTGTTATTGATTATTGTTTATATTTTTATTTCCATTATGATTCATGCATGTTAATATTTTAGCTCTATATTATACTGCATTATGTATATTACGCTATCGTTACTCCAAATTTATGTCACACTACCATTATTCGTCAAATACGACCCTACACACGTTTTAAATAATTTCTCTTTAAAACGTAATCAATTAAACGTATTATTTTCAAATATGTCATTAATTTTTTATCCAAATTGTAAGGAAGGAAAATCTTGAAATAAGGCAATATTTTGTGTTTGGAAATTGAGAAATCGTGCCTCTATCGTGGTGCGGGTTTTGGTTTTCCGTTTGACCAAATAACCGGATATCCTTTTAAAATTTTGTCCATGTTTTCTAAAAAACAATGCAATATTTCGTGTTTGGAAATCCGAGAAATTGTACCCTATCGTGCTGGGCTTCGGTTTTTCGTTTGTCCAAATAATTGAATATCCTTATAAAAATCTCAATGCATGAACTTTGGAAATCATGAGAGGATCTTGGCATCGAGGGTTTGAAACGTCATATCCTATCGTGCTGGATGTGATATTTTATTCCTTCGGGACAAGAGAATCTCAATATCCAATTCGAGTTTTTTAAATTTTTTTTTAAAAGAAACGAAATTGTATTCTAAAATCGTTTCAAATTTTTGACATTAGGACATCAATTAATCAATTTGGTACCAATTTTGGGCGTTGCGAGGGTGCTAATCCTTCCTCGCACGTAACCGACTTCCGAACCTGTTTTCTTAGATTTCGTAGACCAAAATTATCGTTTTAATAAATCTAAAATGTTTTATTAAAATAATCCATCACAAGGTGACCCGATCACACCTTGAATAAAGGATCGGTGGCGACTCCATTTGTCATTTTAAAGTCGATCCCCGTTTTTTTAAACATAAATAAAAAATGGTTTCGATAGTAATTATATAGAGTATTTTATATCCCTTTGTGAGTGCCCTATGAGTTTTAAAATTTTGTTTACTGGTTTGCTTTTTGAGATTTTGAGATTTATATTCAGGGTTTTTAGGTAAGTTAACTTTCTCCATATTATACTCTTGTTTGTTTAGTCATTTAGTAAAAAGTCGAAGCCCTCATTTGTCCGTGGTTTTTCCCTCTTTGAGGGTTTTCCTAGTAAAATATTTGTATTCATTTTTCTCCATTTTTATTATCTCGTTGTTTATACGGATCAATTCCTAAGATAACTAATTATAACATGACAGCACTGTGAATTGCACGAGCAAATTATGACAATGGAGCAACCAAGCATTGAAATTTCTCAGAGATATCAAACAACTAAGCTATGACCATGCTAAAAGTATATAAAAGGTAAATGATTAACTCAAGGAATTTGTTTACCAATAAACTGATCACTTTGAGTTGCTCCCGGTTCTCCTTCTAGAACTAAGCTACACAGACAGAAGGGTTCGTCTCCCTCACGTCATCAACGCTCAAAAGTCTAAGGCCATCTTGCTTTGCCATTCAAAGTCGACACAACCAGCGAATGAGCATATCTTCTTGTTCTTCTATATCTTAATGGTTCGGTTAAAGGGAATGACTTGTATCGAGTGCGGCAGCAAGTCTTCGGTTGGGAGGATGAGTATGGATTTGATGAATGGTGGTGTCAGTTGGAGATATAAGGTGAGAGAGATGGCTAAAGTAGTTCAACAAACCGCTGCTAAAATATTCGAGAACATTTTGATTGTTCAAAATGATTTGAGCTTTGAATAATCGAACTTTTGAGTAGCTTTTAACTTTAGAATGAGGATATAATCCTTAAAATATATGTGAAATTATTCACATAAGAGTTTGATCAGACTCATTTGTAGTACATTCGACTCTCATCAGAGTCCTAGTCATGTTTCCAAGGGATGGTCTAACTTGAAAGCAGATGGCTTTCTTAAAGTTGTGCCCATCAATGTGAAATTAATTAGGAGAGATGGTAACGGGGAATATCACTTGAGGCTTTTTATTACCACATAATTTTACAATATCAACTATGGACGATGGTGATGCGGTTATGGAATAGAATTATATGATTAGCCATTCACTTTTAAAGGAAATAATGGTTAAAGGAAATTGATTCTGAACAAAGGTTTAAAGTCAATGTATCTGATCAAAAGCTAGCAAACTAGGGAACTGGTGTTAAACAGAAAAGAACAAAAGCAATTCAATATTGTATGATAATGGTAGCTAAATGAGGGCTCTGTCGAGATCAATTCCTTTCATTTCTATTACATAATTCGTTGGCTTCTCATTCAGAAATATCTATTTGATCTTTGTCGATAATCAATTTTGAGTAGAACAGTACACTTCGGGTAGCACCTCAAAGTCATTACTCGGCTTGATTTTCCTGAAAGAAGAAACGATCCCACATGGATGTTATTTATAAAGAGCCCACTGTTTAAATTATAGGTTAAGAAGCTACTCACTCGCTGAGTGGGGTAGCGCCTGCTTGTAATCTAAGCGGAGGCATTAAGGTGAACGGACATTGGTTCAGCACATGGTTTCGGTTCCATTGTGGCTCTCCTCTGGTCTGCCCGTTCCAAGCCAAGAGTAGAGCCATGTGTCTTGTGCGAAGGCTTGGGTCTTGTGGCTCCTAGAGAGGAAGGCATTGCGTGAGGCTGGTTTCACAGAGCAGCGAAAACTTCTCCCTCTTGACAGTGGAAGGTTAACAGGCCGTTGTCACTTGGAACCATATGGGGCCGATCCCACTTGGACAATCACTTTTTAATTTAAAATTTAAAGTTTTTAATGATTAAAAAAAATCATAAAAAGAGAAAGAAAAAAACTTTGGATTGGTAAGGCAGTATGAATAAAAAAAGTCATATAACAACGATTTTAACAGTTTAATGACTTAGATAAAATTTTTTTAAATAATTTAATTACCATCTTTTAACTTTAAGTGATCAAAACGTAAACTCATTCATAATTTAATAACTTTGAATATAATTTACTTTAAATTAAAATATTCTATCGTTACACATGTTATTTAAAGTAAATGTGTTGTTTTCACCTCATATTGCTATGAAAATTTAATACAAATTAGAAGCAATAATATATCAGCTAATAATCAAGTACAACTCACAATTATAAACATATCTAAATTAATGTAAAGTCAACCTACGAGTGCTCCGGAATATTCCTAATGTTGTATATTTCCACGTGCATTTCTGGGCGAATTTGTCCTTATTTGTGAGTATTAGGTTGTTGATTGGAATAAATTGAATCTTTTTTCAAAATTAGTATTACTATTGGACGAGGCTGTAAAAACTTTACAGCGAAGAAATACCTGTGGAGACTATTTTTTTGTTTAGAAAACGGGGTCGACTTTGGAAATGAAAATAGAGTCGTCACCAATCCTTTTTGAGGTGTGATCGGGTCACCTTGAGATTTATGGTTAAAATATTTTGATTTATTAAAACGACAGTTTTGGTCTACGAAATTTAAAAAAACGGGTTCGGGAGTCGATTACGCACGAGGGAGGGTTAGCACCCTCGTGACTCCCAAAATTTGTACCTAATTGATTATTTGATGTCTTTATGTCGAAAATTTGAAAGATTTTAAAATATGATCATCTTTATTTAAAAGAAAACTTGAATAAGTTAAAATGGATGCTAAGACCCTCCTATTTCGAAGAAGTAAAATGTCACGCCCAGTAAGTTAGGGTACGACATTTCGAGTTCTCAAAACTGAGCTTGTCTTTCGACTTTTAAAACTCGTATTTAAGCTTAAGAATGATATTCGGTTATTTGGGTCAAATGAAAAATCGGAACCTAGTGAGTTAGGGCACAATTTCTCAAAATACCAATTTGAGAACATTGCCTTTATTTTTTTAGAAATCCTTATCTCGAAATGACTTAAATGTCACATCCGGTGAGTTAGGATGCAACGCGTTTGAATTTTCAAGAATAAGTTTTTATTTAACCATGTGCTTTGATTTTAAAAGGAAAATAATAGGTTCTTTAGATTCGATGAGAAAATCAAAACCAGTAAGTTAGGTACGATTTCTTTCGAACCTTAGAACACGGAATGTTTGCTTATTTCAAAACGAAAATTGTAATGTATCGAATAAAATATGATATGATTTTAAAATAAAATGTAAAACAAGTTACAATGCTAGTTTGTATAACAAGATAATGGTGATAAAATATAAATAACAATAATAAAGGTAGAAATAAAATACAATAAAATAAAAGCAAAATAAATAAATAAAATGAAATAAAAGAGAATAGTAACACTACAACAAAACAGTCCTACAGCGACACTTATGGGGCGACACTTTCCTAAGTGTTAGGATAGACTGGCCAACATACGCTTTGGCCAACTCTTTTATAAGGGTTGGGATATGCATGCCTAAGGCAACGCTTAAATAAGAGTTGGCTTTGTCTAGTCCTAAGACGACACTTATGGGGCGACACTTTCCTAAGTGTTGGGATAGACTTGCCAACATACGCTTTGGCCAACTCTTTGTATAAGGGTTGGGATATGTATGCCTAAGGCAACGCTTGAATAAGAGTTGGCTTTTGTATAGTCCTAAGACAACACTTTTGTGGCAACACTTTCCTAAGTGTTGGGATAGACTTGCCAACATACGCTTTGGCCAACTCTTTTTATAAGGGTTGGGATATGTATGCTTAAGGCGACGCTTGAATAAGAGTTGGCTTTTGTGTAGTCATAAGACGACAGTTTTGGGGCGACACTTTCCTAAGTGTTGGGATAGAGTTGTCAACATACGCTCTGGCCAACTCTTTCTATAAAGGTTGAGATATGCATGCCTAAGGCAACACTTAAATAAGAGTTGGATTTGTCCAGTCCTAAGACGATATTTTCCTAAGTGTTGGGATAGACTTGCCGATATACGCTTTGGTCAACTTTTTGTATAACGGTTGGGATATGCATGCTTAAGCCAACGCTTAAATAAGAGTTGGCTTTGTCCAACACTATGCCTACACTTTTGGGCCGACACTTTCGTAAGTGTTGGGATAGACTTGCCAACATACACTTTGGCCAACTCTTTGTATAAGGGTTGGTATATGCATGCCTAATGGGTTTAGGGTTTAGGGTTTAGGGTTTAGGGTTTAGGGTTTAGGGTTTAGGGTTTAGGGTTTGTCCAATAGTATGTCCGAGGCATCACTTAAATTGACAAATTAATTTATGTAATAAGTATATTATTCATAAATGATTGACACTAAAAAAAATGTTTTGATTGAAATATTTAAATAAAAATATTAAAGATTATAGATATTAAGTTCGCGAATCTTATTATTTGTTATTTTGTAAAATAATCGTGTTGATAGATGTTAGCCATGTAATGTATATATAGTATTTTTGAGGAAATATATATTATTGTTATAATTGATCTATTTCTCTTTGAAGCAACAATGCCAAGCATTACACATTGCATTTTCTCAAAACATTGGATATGAAGAACATGCCCAAAATACTTGGGGAATATTTGCTTTTTTATAATTATAGAGATAAAAAGGATTATATTCTTCGTGACATTTGTAATTTATTACTTTACTTTTATTTTAAGAAATTGAAATTTGCCGATTGAGTATTAGCTTAATCGGTATAAGTATTAATCGCCAAAGTAGGAGGCGTGGGTTCAAATGCACCAAGCGCGCATTATCTTCGTATTTATAGGTTGGGAGGGATTATATATAGTTCTAACAAAAAGTCATAATATTTATGGGTTTAGGGTTTTTTGTATTTACTTGAAGATTAAGAGTTAAATATTAAAGTCATAATGAAAATTTTAGTTCTTAATGTTTAATTTTTTTATCAAATTGGCTTTTATTTATTTATTTTAATTAAATCTAATTCTTAATCTTTTAAAAGAGTGAAATTTAATTATTATCCTTTAAAAAAAGTTAAATCATTATTATTTTAATAAAAAAAGTAATTAGAATGTGAAAATTTTAAACATGGTAATATGTATGTTAATCCATGTTTTTTATATTTTTATGTTTTACGAACTATTTGTATACATTTTTTGAATTTTAATTTTAAAATAGTTGATAATATTAAATAATAAAGAGTTTAATTAAAGAGAGTAAAATATTTTTGAATAATAAATAATTAGTAAAAAGAGTGAAATAATGGTGACATGGCATGGGATTAGTGGTCAATTGGTAAACTTACCTTCTTCATTCTTACCCCAAAAAACCACTTATTCTCGATCGACCAAACTCTGTTGGCCAAAGAAAACCAATTGCCTCGCCGTCCACCACCGCTCCCACCCAGCTGGTGCATCCGCAAATCCACCACCGCTCCACCAACTGGTGCATCTGCAAATCCATCACCTACTCCAGCTCTTTGGTATGTCACGATACCTTCTTTGAAAGCTTGCCTTACATTCCATGAAATCCCCAAACCTGAAGTGGTAGAACTTGGTGAATCAGCCGACTTGTTGAGATTTGTATCAATCTTCATGGGTATGTATCAGCGTGCACATTGCCATCCCAAAAGCCTTGTGCGTGTAGATTATCAATAGTCCCAAACCCTTTGAAGGTTATTGAAATGCTTACGTCTTTTAATCTAAGTAAGGCAAATCAGGTGGACAATTTTTTCCTTTAGAATCTAGCATACATTATTTTTATTTTTTGATTTTATGTTATTAATTTTACTAATCCAGCATGTATAATATGTTTTTCTCTTTGATGTTTGGTGAGATATTGCATCTTTTAGAAATTAATCTTTGGGTAATTTATGCGACTTTATGGTAGTCAAAGCTGATCTCATGCGAGAGGTTGCCATTCTGTCGGTTTTACTCTAAAGAGGCTTCTCCCCTAGTTTAAAAGGAGATGTAAGTGTATATCAAGATGCTTGCTTTGCTTTTGACCTTAATTTAGATCCCCACTACATGCTTCTCCCGACTTGTATTATATATATGCTTGTCTAATGCGAGAATTTGCTACTATGACATTTTATTGTTTGAGTCTTATTTATTGTTTGTTGGAGATATGGATGGATGGTTAGGATTATAAGTTATTGTTAAAGTTTTAATCTAGGAATAGGAATATAGGATTAAAGCTTTATTTGTAACTTAGCATAAATAAGTTGTGAAATAGATTTACAACTACTTTATTATTATTTTGAGGATAAATCTCAAATCTATACCTAAATATTGTGCAATGTGATAGGTGAACTTTGATTTTGTTCAATTGAATACATAAAAATGTAAATTTAAATTAAAGATGCTAGATTACATCATTTATATCTCAATAATATGTATTTAATTGTTTTAGCAATAAGTGATTATTGGATTTTAAAGATATCACACCTCATATATGATCAAGTGAAAAGAATAGTGAAACAGAAAAAAATCATCATAAAATTGAAAAAGAAATAGTTGAGGATACATTTGTAGATATATTTGGCTTTGAAAATGAAATCAAGTCCTTCTTTGGTTCATTTTGAGGGGGCACAAATTCCTATTTACAACTTCTGTTTGGGAAGGTTTCATAAACAAGATGTCTTGTGTTCTTGTAAGGAAATGTTTCATTTAGCATTAACCTATCGTGTTTCCTTTGAAGTAAAGAAGTGTAATTGGCTTGATAAAGTCATCATTTTATGTGTAGCACATGTAAGCAATAAGATTTTCTATGGAAGTTATATTTTACTCATAATGAGTAAAAACTAAAACCCTAAACCCTCCACCTAATAGACATTGATAATTAATTATTTTCTCTATACATGTGATAAAAATTTATTATTCTTAAAGCAAGTAATGGAAAAAAGGTGAACTTTTTCCATCAAGTAATAGTTTTCATTTAATCTCCTTGTACAAGTGTGGTTTGATAAATTTGGAATTTTGTTTTTGTTTTGATGAGTATCGGCAATATTGACCTTTGCTTTTACGGTTTTGTTCGATAATTCATGCGAGCTTTATGCCATTGGAAGGCCACTGCGAATTTAACCAAGGTATATTTCCACTTGTTGAGATTTGTCTCAATGTTCATGGGTATGTATGGTTGATTCGATTTTGTGTTAAATGATAAATGAGGTCGATTTCCTTTAATCTATGCTTTATATATATTTAAGGTCGGGAATATTTTTCAATTACTTGAACACTTGGTTGTTTTCATTTGTCTCAATGTTCATGGGTAAGGAGCAGTGCTGGATAGAGCTGAAATTTACAGTTTGGCATTCTCTTCAAATGCCCAATGGTTATGATTTCATTTTCCTTCCATTAATAGTGAGAATTTCTTTGTTATTTATGGAGTATTTGATTGTTGGATTGGATGAGTAGAGTCTTGAAAACTGCTTTGCTTGATGATCGACTAGTATGGCACTCAAAATGAGTGACCACTGGACTCAAATCATGAGATTTATCTTACTTTTGAAGCATCTGTTAGCTTGTTTTACATTTTGTTTGGTGCTTTCGTTATGTTTTTGTTAGTTATTTTCGAGTACTTTTAAATGATAAGTGCTATTTTTCTCGGGATATTTATACGCTTTCTTACGCCATATCTTTTTCTGTTTTGATTCTTCCCAATCCACTTGGAATTGTGACATTATGAATGACTATCCAAAATAAATACCATATAATTTAATTACTTGATTAAATCAAATTACTTTATATATATGCATGACATCTTGAAAATTTAATGACATCATTGTATTAGAACAATTTCGACATGCTTGGAATTCGAAAGCTACAACAGTCAAAGCCCTCGAACTTTATCTTTTGTTACATATATTTATCAGCAAAGTAGAATCCTGCTCAAATATGACATCCACTTGATTCTTTTGCGCAGACATTAAAACTCTTTTGTCAACATTGTATGTTCGGTTGTGATGCGACAATTTTCCAATCCTTTATCAAAGAACTTCAATGATGTAGTCAATGTGATTCGCTAACAAAGATGCTCCTACCTTCGGTATGATTAATGGTGGTTTCTTTAGTGTTATTTTACTCCAAAAAGAAGTGAGAGACTAGGTTGTTTAATTGGGTCATTTTCTTGTTTTGACCAAAAAAAAGCAATGGATTCTTCCAACATGCATCATATAAACTTTTCTCAACTATATAATTGGGAGCGAGAGACTAGGTTGTTTATCTGGGAAATTTTTTTTGTTTTATTTTTGGGCTTGATTTGTTCTTTTTGTTTATTTGCTTGTTTTTTGGTTTATTGGGTTTATTTTGGCCATGCTTTTAATAAAATCTGATTACTTATCTTGAAAAATATATAAAAGCCAATGGAATGACATTCTCCATCTCTTGACTTTGAAATTGTCGTCCAAAACCTAAAAGGTAAAAGAAGCAGAGTAAGTAAATAAAGAAGCAACCCTTGCTCCAAATTTTTCCTGATTGAATATTCATATTTTTCCGCTTTTTCCTCCTCAAAACCCATGACTTTTTGGTGCTCTGTTGGGTACTTCATCGTTAACCATTACCACTTTGTTTTCTAGGAAAATGATTGGCAAGCGCACATTAAAAGGTGTACGATTCTCTTCGAGGGGTTCTTGACGAGTTCGAACACCTTGAAAGCTACTTCTACCGATAGTCAAAGCACAGGAGATGAAACTCCAACTCGGTCAGGTGAGCGAGTACTGCAACTCACTTGGGTACCTCGGCCTCCATTGCCTTCTCACTTATTATTTCTCCGGTTTTAAACTAGTTTATTACCATCACTACTATTTATTCTTTCTCCGTACTTATTCTTTCTCCGATTAAGTTGACTAATGGCTAATGGCTTCATAGTATAGTTTTCTTTTGTTCCACAATATCTGGAGAAACAAAAAATTTTGCTTTAACTTTGTGTTTGGTTTTTGCCCCACCAGATCTTTCTATTTGTTACCATTTTGTCAACTGCTCTTCTTTTGCACTCCATTATTGTATGATTTTTTCTTTTTTTAAATTCCTTCATAGATTCCTCTTCGTTTTTCTTTGCTAATATACTTTTCACAACTTCTGGACCATTTCTTTGCTTGGTTAAACATAATGGGTTTTACATTTCTCTTTGTTCTTCGATAGATTTAAAATCTTGTTGTTAATTAATAACATACCTTGAAGATTTAAAAATCTTATCCTCGAATTTATTGAAGATATTTTATATGTTGATTATCTTACAATTTTGATGGAAAGGTTGATAGTAATTGACTTTTAGTTTAACAATTCCATCGAATTCTTATATATTTCTCTTAATTTTTTTGAACTCACTAAATCTGAGCACATTCTAGTTTTGTTTGCTATAATTGATAAGACCATGAAAAGAAGTATGTAGTATTTGGTTTAACCCATATTTATTAGTATCTAAAACTTAATAGCATGCCCTTTGTCTTTAACTACTTTGGTTTATCGGCGTGAGCCAAAATAAGGACCATAACTAGCCATTAGATGGAGAGGTGTGGAGCTACAATAAATGGAAGAAGGTGTATATATAGTAAAAGATCAACTCGCATTGCAGAAAACACTTGTGGAAGTACATGAAACTTTGAAATTTAGAGGTGTAGAGTTGAGCCAAATTTGAGTACGAGCATATATAAATATATGGTATTAATATATTTTATTAATTAGAGTTTATTTTTTTAGCTATGAAATTATTTGTTATTTGAACAAATAGAAAGAATTTTTTGTTATTGTTAAAAAAATTCGAGTTTTCTAATTAAAAATTTAACCAAGATTTGAAATTAAGTTGACTTAAAAAAGAGAAGAAAGGGTACTCTTTTCACTCACCTATGCTTCCAATTGAAGACTCCTTTTATTGGTGAATCAAGTTGAAATAAAATCATTCAAAAATCCTTCTCTTACATAAAGAATTTTGATGCTTCTTTGACTTTAGCCCTATTTGAGGCACTTCCACATTACAAGTAATAGCATAAAAGAAACTTGTTTAAGTATTTTTATGATAAATAAAATATTTTATTATGCTTTTATATAATTAAGATTGGTTTTGTTCTTTTACCATATTCACAATTTGCTCATGCATCATATTTTATTTTTCAAATTGATACATAATTTTTTTTTTTCAATTTTCATATCTAAAATATAATTGTCACTTTTGACAGAGGCTACTAAGGGTACTAAGAGAAAGTGAGGGGCTACAAACATGAAAGATATATGGAATCTTTCAACCCGAACTCAGATAGTAGTAGACGCCAACCAATATGGCCACCTATTGGGAAGGAAGCGCCCAAATTGGTTGAATTTCTATACAATTGCAAGGACTGGTTCTATCTGCCCTTTGAATACAAAACATTGTAAACATTTTCTAAATATGTGTTGGAAAACATATTGAGAATCGTTCATGTATGTAGTACATAATCATTTTCTAATTTAATATATTGCAATAATTTTGCATTATTTGAAATCGTATGTAATGAGTAGTTGTTACATTATTTTGTTATATGTGTAGGAAAAGTTTGATCTCCAAGGTAAGGTGGAGGACTTTGACATCCTCTCACATGTTGAGAAAACTCGAAGGAGTTTAAATCGACTTTTGAAAACTAGATACTACAAAGAGATGGTCCAAGAAGGCTCGAACGATTGAAGAAATATACGAAAAAACAATCCTCCGTGTGCATGATGATCAATGGAAGTGGCTAGTGGAGCGATGGGGAACACCGCAAGCTGCGGTATGCACTTTTATTTGACTAAATGTCCCATTTTTCCTCGCTTCCACTTTTTACGGTATCATTAAAGTGGGGGTGCATAAATGCGTGATTTGTTGAATGAGGCATAATGAACTTAGTTTTCTATTACTCTCATATTTTTTCTCATTAATTTAAACAATAGGCAATAACTTAAAAGGCTAAAGAATCCTTAACAAAGGTGCGTTATACACACACCGCCGGGTAGTACAAGGATATGCTAACTCAATAATGCATGCTTTGTAAGTATTACATATTAATCAATATGTAACTTATATTAATTATTCTCGCTACATTGGTGAATATTGTTAACAACTATTTTTTTGTTGTATAATAGGCGAGAAGGAAGGCCGTGAACCTTCAAGGTTTTGGAGCAGCTTTAGATTTCAACATTTGCGCAAAGATGGGAGTGACAAATTGAGCATGGTGAGGTAGTGTAACAAGTTTATGTAAGAAACAAATGGGTATTATTTATTTATATTTATTTTGACATCAATTTTTTTCAAAATAGATTTTTCTAATTAAAGAGAATCAGTAGGATGAAGCATGCAAGATGGTTAAAGACTCTATGCCAACACTGACGAGTTCTTTCGCACTTCAAGATAATATTGCATTAGAAAACGAGGTTTATACACAATTGTTCGGCCCTGAAAAGGATGGAATAATGTTGGGATATGGACGTGGGATGACCAAATCCAGTTGTTTGGCTATGGGTCAAGTCACAGGAAGCCAATCTACATCAGCCATCGCGATATTGATTGAAGAGATGAGCGCTAAACATGTCGAGCAAATACAAACAATTCCAAGCCGAACAAGGCTTCGAGAGAAAACTCTACTCGAGGAAGTAGAATCTCGATTTTGTGCAGTAGCGGGCGGAGCTAAGTTCGCTTGATAGCCGAGGCGTAAGAAAGATTTATGAAATTAATCAAATTCGAGGCAAAGTTCATGGATATGATGGATGCTCATGAGAAAAAGTATAAGGCTCTCATCAATGAGTGTATGGCAAAGGAAATGTCAAGTAAGTTCAAGGTTTTTTCATAGTAAGTGTAACATCCTGAATTTTTGGGCCTATGCGTTTAATGGGTGGATATGTTTAATGTGTTAATTTAAGTGTTAGGGGGTCCAAATTAGGCTCAGAGCTTAGTAGAGGCCTTGATTAAAAATATCTGCTTGGGCATTATAGGGTTTAAAAGTGAGTATATATGTTTAAAATACAAAAGTGGGCTTGTGGCCCAATCTTAGAGGTGACGCCACACAAGGGAGTAAGGGGCCCAAATTTAAGTTTCATGGAGCCCAATTCTTTTTAATTTAAGTTAGCTAACTTTTGGGCATTAGGATTAGGTGGGAGTGGATGGCAACAAGGCTAAAATATAGGGTTTTAATGTTTAAAATATGTGATAATAAAGGCAGACAAAGGCTATTATTTAGAATTTATTTTATGTGGATAATAAGCGCATAAAGGCTAAAATTTGTGGATTTTAATGATTAAAATATGTGGATAATATGCTGATAAAGGAGGGAGGAGTTAGAGATAATTAAGTCTCTTTTAGATGAGCTAGTAGATTAAGATAAATGAGAAAAGATAGGATTTATCCGCAAGTTAGGTAAGTGCAGAAATTTCTATAAATAGGGGAATATCTCTTCAATTTCAGCATTTGGGTTTTTCTCATTCTTTTCTCTTCTTCTCCGAGTAAAAGCCAAAACTCCAAAGTTCCATCTTCTTCTTTATTCTCTGCAGAAAATCCGAAATTTCTAAGCCTTATTCTCATTCTTCACTTTGATTCAAAAGCCAAACTTCTTTCCATTCTTTTTTCTTCCTAGAATAAATCTTCAAGTCTCTTCCTTTGTTTTCTTTTTTCTTCTTCTCTTTTCTCGCTGAGAATCAAACTCCTCACTCAAGTATTTTAAAAAGCCAAAGACACATCGGCCTTCTCTTGTTCATACTTTTTCCGGATTTTCCTAAAAGCCAAATCTTTAGATCTCATCTCCCGTGATTGCCGAATTACTTCGTGGTGCCTACTTGTGCCAAAATCAAGGAAACTTTAGTGGAGTCAATCGCATAGATCTCTGGGTTAGTTATAGAATCGTGTTACTTTCTGGATTTCAAGGTAAGGGATCTATTAGTTTTAACGCCAGTAATTTGAGATTTATTAACCTTGACCGATTGTTGAAGGGGCTAAATCTTTTGTGGTGTTTTTCCGACTTTGAGCAAGGCTTTACATTGAGGATAATAGATCCCGATAGCAAGGACATCGACTAAGAATATTGATTTCGCGATCATCGTGTGTAATACTTCCCCACTATCTAGATTCAATTATTAATGTATGCTCATAAGTTTATATGTTGTGATAAATACCGATATCTCTGCTTTAATGTTGAAACCCAAAAGTGGTGAACTAAATCACTGTGTCGTTGAATGTTTGACTTTATATGATAAAAGCATATTGATTTTATGATTGCATGGGTTGGGTTGATGAAAGGAGGAAGTTATACGTTATATGTGTAGCGCTATACCGTGGATCTCGTTATATGTTGTAGTTGCAAGTAATGCCGCCGTGATTCAAGTTATAAGGGCCGCCATAATATGTTGATGAGCAGATGATCGCTATCTTGGCGCAGTAGCGGTGTGGTCGATTGCAGAAATCCTCAATGGTGTGAATGGTCGTACGTGGCTGCAGTAGCGGATGGAAACATGAGCAAATGGGTCGTACTGTGATATTATTTGTTATTTTTTTTATAAATGGAATTATTAATCTATTTTATGGGCCTAAGGGGCTAAAATCTAGTGGTGCATGAGGGTTGTACACCGAGTCTCGCGACTCACCCTATTAATTAACCTCGTGTGATACCTAGTGCTTCTGGATCGGAAGCCTGAGAGGAACGCAAGGTGACATGTAAAAAGACCAACCGATCCAAAGACAAAAGTCTCAAGTTAATACTTTATATTTTTAATTAATGGATTTTAAATCTCGTTGTAATAAGGCTATGGGCCACTAGTTTATGTTTTGTTTTATTTTGAGCTTTAATTACTTTTAGTTATTTTAAATTCTTATTGAACTAATGTATCTATTTAAATTTGGGTTTTTAATTTATAAAGGCATATTTTATTTAAAACTATCAACTATTAAATTTCTCTAGAATAATAAGAAGATAAACTTTAGAAAAATATTTTTTCTGAAAATACGACATGTTCTTCAAAAATTTTAGTGACATACCGTGATCCGTTAGTGGTGTTTGGGCCGGTTTGGGGTGTTACGATAGTTATTAAGGTCACTATTTCATAACTAGATTGTCAACAAGTTTGTTAATGGTTTAATAGACATTGGATATTGTCAATTGAATGCTAGGTTCTTATTTGATGTCTTCATTGCTTGCTCAACTTATAATTACTTTAGATGATATGCATGAAAATTCTCTATTTAGCTTCAATTTATGGTTCTTTTGTTAATATTAATAGTCTTCCCATGTGTTCATGTTGTTTTCTCATTGTAGCGGATTTTATGATAAAGCCTTCATTTCGGATGATGATGAATGACGACATCGTGCATATTATGTATTATATATATATATGTTATAGTGGTTGATGAATGCGCTTGTCCCATAATTTTTGGTGTCATGGGAATCAAGTTGACAACATGTTTGCAACGTGTTGATCGCTTCTTTATAGGATTTTGTATAATTTTTGGATATCATGGGAATCAAGTTGACAACATGTTTGCAACGTGTGTTGATCGCTTCTTACTAGGATTTTGTATAATTTTTGATGTCATGTGAAATAGGTTGACAACATGTTCGCAACTTGTTGACTACTTCTATTAGGATTTTGTATATAAATTACAATCGCATTATTTAATGATAATTTTTGTATTTATATGATCCCATTTTATGTTAATTAATTGTTCAATTAATATTGACTAAACTTTTCCAAACTCAATTCATACAAATTCCTGCTCATATTTCTTACTAAAATAGGCTCTTTAAAAATTGGTAAAATGTCGAAAAATATTGGACATGAGATGATCTATCCCAACCTTTTTAAGTTTGCTTTAGATAGGTTTGCTCCTAACCTTTTAAGGATGCCTTAGACGGTTTCTCTCAACTTTTTTTGCAGCTGCCTTGAAAAATGTCTATCCCAACTTTTTAGGGTTGCCGTAAACTGGGTCTTATCCTGGACATTTTTAACGCTTTTTAGACATGTCAATCCCAACGCTTTCTAAAAGTTGCCTTTAGACAAGATCTATCCTAACCTTTTTTAAGGTTGCTTTAGACAAGGTCTACCTTAACATTTTTAAAAGGTTGCTCTTAGGATGTGTCTATCCTAATAACTTTTTTTAAAGATTGTCTTAGAGAAGGTCTATTTCAACTTTTTAAAAGGTTGCTTGTAGACAAGGTCTATGCACAACCTATTTAAAGTTGCCTTAGACAATTCTATCCCAATCTTTTTAAAGGTTGCCTTAGACAAGGTTTATCGCAACTATTTTTAAAGGTTGCCTTAGATAAGTTTTATCCCAACTTTTTTAAAAGGTTATCTTAGATCTGGTCTATCCCAACCTTTTAGGTTGCCTTAAACATACTCTATATAATAAACCTTTTCAAAGGTTGACTTGACTAGGTCTTTCCCAACCTTTTTAAAGGCCTGGATTGACCAACTTTTAACAACCCTTCAATAAGGGCCTCGGCTTTATGTTGACTTATGGCGACGCTTTTTTCAAAAGCGCCGCCATACATATGCCAACCGCACTATAGACCACCATTTTGGAAGCGCCGCTTGACGGTACGTCGCTAAACCTATGCCAACCTTTTTTGCGCTGCCTTATGTCAAAAAAATGTCAGAGGACTCGCTTTTTATTGTAGTGTAACAAAAATAGAAGCTAATAGTAAATTAATAAATAAATAAGTACTATATCCAATAATTAAGAAATAATAAAAGTAAACAAAAATACCATAATAATAAAATATATTAATTAAACAAATAATAATAGTAAAAATAAAAATAAAAATAATATTAGTAATAATAAAAATAATAGAAATAATAAAATAAAAATAATAATCATAATAATAATAATAATAATAATAAATATAATTATAGTAATAATAATTATATATATATAAATAATAGTAAATAATAAAATAATAATAATCGATAAATATAATAATAATTATAAAAATTAATTACAAATAAAAAATAATAGAAGTAGTAATATTAAAATAATAATTATAATAGTAAAATAATAGTAATACTAAATTAGTAATAATATTAGTAATAATAATATTAATAATACTGAATTAAAATTAATAATAATAATAAAATTAATAATAAAAATACCCAAAATCACAAAAGAAATAAAACGGATTTAAATTGGAACATAAAACCAAATATTTGAAGTAAATCTAAAGAAAATAAAAATGACTTATCCGAACGCACTAATGAGACAATGAGGGACTAAAGGGAAAATTTCTCTCCTAAAAACGCTGGGCTCAAAAGTGGACCTAATTGAAATCGGGAAATGAAATATAGGACCAAATTGTAAATAAAAACGTGATTATAAATCAATAAATAAGCTTAAGGGGCTGCAAGTGCATTTAGCTCCTTCCAGAGAAAACACGCGGATCTCCTCCCGGTCGGGTCAACACTGCCAAAGGGTAAATGACGCTGCTTTGGCTACGCTAGCTGCACTACAACGGCGCTGCTTTGATGCCTATATAAACCATTTTTAAAAAAAAATTATTCTCCCCTCTTTCTTTTAAAAAAAAAAAAAGAATGCCTCTCTAAAAACCCTCCGCCCAAAGCGATTTCGCAGTGGCCTCCTGCGCGAGCCCGACGTTGTTTGCTGCTACCGTACACTACATGCAATGAGCTCCTAAAGGTAAAAATTTTTCTTTTCCTTTTTTTTTTATTTTTTATATGTATATATATTAGCCTAAAGAAATGAAAATAAAAAAGTATAGAATATGTAACACTTCGAAGAAAAAGAAAAACCTTTGCTAATATGCTTTACTTCTTTTTGTATTGATTTTTCTCTCTAAAAATGTAGTTTGTTTTGCCTCGTAGATTCCTAAAAATCATCAATCTTACACTGCTTTTGTTTCGCTTTTTATAGCCTTTTTACAACCGGCTTCCTGTTTTGTAGGTGCAAACATCGTGGAGGCGACGCCAAGGGAGCGGGGAGGTATGGCCGAAAAGCGTGGAGCTGCAGGCGCGCATTTACGCGCAGGAGCAGTGCGCATGGCGCTGGCGCTGGCTGTCACAACGCAAAGCAATGGCTAGGTTTCGATCTCGCTTTGGGGTTTAGTGGGCCTTAGGATGGTTGGGCTGGTGTTTGGGCTTGATGTAAATGGACATTAGATTTTGACCGTTTATTTTTTTTTGGTTTTTTGTTTGCATCGCTCCGCAAATTTGGGCCTTACACCGCTTCTCTTGCTCATGTCGTGGTAAGGTGAATGGAGCAAAGACTTTAAAAGGGCCAATTTTGCCTGGCCTTGTTGAAGTTCTTGACCGCTTGATGCTTCCTTTCTTCCAGAGCCTCAGCTTAACCCAAAGGCATCTTCGCGGTATCGCACTTTCGCGCTTTCAATCAGCTTCCACTACTACTTAAGGAGATATGGCTCACTGCCTTCGATCCGCCTCCACTCATCGCTTTGCGGAGATAAGATCTACAAATCTTCAGCCTGCTCTACTACCGCTGAGGGGATAAGGGGCCGGGTGGCTTAAATCTACCCCATTGCTATATAGATATGCAAGATTCGCCATCTTTTGATCTAATACTCCACATCACTAGTGAGATAAGATCTACAATCTTCGGGCCCGCTCCATCACGATATTATGGAGATAAGACTTGTAATTTTAGCCTGCGCCTCGCTATCTCAGGAAGATAAGGCTAGGCTTTAAATCTGCTCCATTGCCGATACATAGAGATAAGATTTGCCAACTACGACCATTGTCTCTAATCGCTATCTCGAGAGATAAGATTTACTTATCTTCGGGCCCGTTTCCATTGCCGATATACATGGAGATAAGACTTGTAATTTTGGCCCGCTTCCTTGCTATCTCAGTAAGATAAGGCTAGTGGCTTAAATCTGCTTCCATTGCCGATAAATGGAGATAAGATTTGCCAACTTCGATCTCGGCCATCGAGCTTCTCTCGAGGAGACAAGATCTATACCTTTCGGGTCCGCTTCCATCACGATACATGGAGATAAGACTTGTAATGAGCTCGCCACTCATATCTCAAGGAGATAAGGCTTAATGGCTTAAATCGCCTTCCAGCTGACGATACATGGAGACTGTATATTCGGCTTAAAAATTTATAATTTTAATTTAATTTCGCCACATCGCCTCTCGGGGAATCCACCGTAGAATTGATTTCAATGGGGTATATGCTTATGCCAAATGATTAGATGTCATGATTCAAAATGCTCCTAACCAGCATGTATTATGAATGTTGTATGAATGAATGCAAATGTCACGCAGAATGATCCATTTTTAACATTTGGGTCACTATAGCAATACGTACCGGAACGAAGTATACCG